>CM053029.1:71949112-72422852 GCA_028564925.1 Lithobates sylvaticus
ACATATGGCAGCGTGGCGTTAAAGCCCACTGCCACGCTGTCACATATATGCATACGGCCATGGCAGCAGGCTAATGTCCAAACAAAAGCCCCCGATATGCCTGAGAACCACAATGACCTACCTCCTGTTGTCTGTAGGACTATAGGAGGTCTACAGGACTACAGTAAGTGTGACAATGATAGCCAAGGCGAAGAGTTTGGCCCCTTTCACACGGGCAATCCAATCAGGTCCTCCAGTCAGTTTTAAAGGTGGATCTCCCTATGTGAATAGATATGCCCTACCCATGCACCAAAAAAGCGTGCAAAGTTAATAAAGAGACAGTAAAAAAAAAAATGTTGACCATTCCTCTATAAAAAAATAAAAAAAAAAACAATGTCGCCCGATGTAGATCCATCGCCAAACACGACGCCCGTCGCACCCGAAAAAACAAAAAGAGGTCCACGTCCGACGTACGCACCTATGGTCTGGCTGGCCCACCGTTTGACATTTCTAAAATAGCTATGAGGTGGGGCCACCCGGCAACGTCACCTGGTGGCCCCACCTCCCTGTGACGTCAGTGGCCCAGCATCATCGGTCCGTGATGTCACAAGGGGGGCGGTGCCACCAGTTGACGTCACCAGGTGGCCAGGCCCTTACCTATATAAGAACTGTCAAACAGCGGAGGAGGCATACGGCGGTTGGCCGTCCATGAAGGCGGAAGGTTTTTTTTTTTTTCGGGTGTGGCAGGTGGCGTGATTGACGTTGGATTTACATCAGGGGGGACACAGTTTTTTTATTTTTTAATAGAGGATTTGTCAAAAACTGTGTTTTTATTACTTTTTGACACTTTTTTGATGAATGGGTAGGGTTACTATGCCCACAAGACCCCCACAACCACAGCCAAGGGTTGTGGGGAAGACCCACCAACCAGCTCGCACCCCCCCCCCCCCTCTTTCCTGACCTGCCAGGCTGCATGGTCGGATAAGGATCTGGTATGAAAATTGGGGGGACCCCACGCCGTTTTTTTTTCTCTTTTTTTTTTTTTAATAGCCCGGTGTCGGCAATTGCAATCGCGAGTCAATTTAAATGTGATTTGACTAATCATTTTTATTTTGTTTGTTTTTTTTTTAGGAATGTAATTTTTGCTGCAGCATGTTATATACATGGTACAGATGTGCCACTTTACAGGTAGACTAAGGGGACCCCCAGGCTCTATATTTAAAGGAATTTTTCATTTTTATTGTTGCACTTTAAACATCATTAAAATCACTGCTCCTGAAAAAAAAAATGGATTGTTTTAAAAACAAAAAGTTTGCATTGATACATGTCCCCCAGGGCAGTACCCAGACCCCCATACCTCTTTTATGGCCAATTCCTTGCATATAGCCCTTTAAAATGGGCACTTTTGATTTTTCCTGTCTGGCTCCCATAGACTTCAATGGGGTTCGGGTTAGAACTTTTCCCCTGTTTGGGAGTTCTGCTGCAAACCGAACAGGGGAGGTAATCGGCCCATCCCTACTAGTGACATTCATGCACCCCCATCTTCTGTGTATGTTCCATACCCTAAGCAGAACAAATATCAGCAGGGGAGCCCTAAATAATATATCTTTAAAAAGCACTTCTGGTCCTCCTGAACCAGATCCGGTAATAAAAAAAAAAAAAAAAGCCCAAGTGTTCCCTGGTTTCAGAACTGTAGCCACACAGACGGCCATGAGAGAGAACGTTATGCCCAGCGCAGATGGATGTCCGATGACACTCATAACAAATGTTAGGAACAATACAGTGCTTAGGGCCAGGTTAGTGAAAGACAGTAAAGTAATGATGGGTAATCTCTGCATTACTCACCGAGGACCAGGGACAGGTAGGTGACAGCGGTGAGCACTAGTGGAAGTATAAGAGGATCCATCGGTGACAGACGTTCTCCAACTGAGCCGGCGGGTACAGCTGCTGAGAAAGGAGAAGAGCTATTAAGTATGACTTTATTACAGGTACTTGTAATACAAAGAAGAACTAAGCGACAGTTGGCTGTCACTCATCTGAGAAATAGAAAATTACAGCAACATCCACCACACCCAGCCAGACCAGTTTAAGTATATCTGGACTGGGTGACAAGGCTCTCAGGCTTTGGTAGAACTACATGGCTCAGCATTCTATACTTCCATGCCTCATTCCACTACATGGTCACAGGGTAAATCAGCTCTCTTAGGGTCTAACACAAAGGATCGACCGGGTATGGTGTATACTTAGTTACACTGGTCCAATATAGACCAATCTATCTATGTATAGAATATCTATACCTGGAATTCTTTCTTAACCACTTAAGCCCCGGACCAATTGGCAGCCAAAGGACCAGGCCCCTTTTTGCGATTCGGCACTGCGCCGCTTTAACTGACAATTGCGCGGTCGTGCAACGTGGCTCCCAAACAAAATTGACGTTCTTTTTTTCCCCACAAATAGGACAATTTTGACACATTTTTGGGACCAGTCATTTATACAGCAATCAGTGCTATTTAAATGCACTGATTCCTGTGTAAAGGACACTGGCAGTGAAGGTGTTAACCACTAGGGGGCGGGGAGGGGTTAAGTGAGCCCTGTGCGTGTTTTTTTTACTGTAGGGGGGCGTGACTTGGCGTGTGATATCACTGATCCTCTTTCCTTATGACAGGGAACAGACGATCAGTGACAGGCAGAGTAGGAAGCGCAGGGAGAGGTTTGTTTACACAGACCTCTCCCCATTCTTCAGCTCTGTGACCCGATCGCGGGACACCAGCGGCGATCGGGTCAACAGGTCCCGCGGCCACGGTCACAGAGCTCAGAACCAGGCGCACGACCCACGGCTCGGCTCTTAAAGGGCAACCATTCTGCCGACGTAAATGTGCAGGAGGCGGTCCTTAAGTGGTTAAAGGATTCTGTGGCATTAGGCGGCACCTAAAGCAGAACCAAACCCTTGTATTCTGGAAGCTGCCATCTTAGCCTCTGTTTGATCTGCAACTGCCATAGTGTTGCACATGTGATCAATTATAACAACAATCATGTGATGGCTTGACAGTTTGGTTGAGAGCACAAGCAACTGTGACAGTCATCAAATACGGCATTCCTTGAACTTAACTATTTTGGGAAACCTTTAAAGAAGAAGGTCACCTTTAGTAACATCTTACACCCATATTCAGGGAATAACAAGAAACACGTCACTAAAGCACCTGCCCGCACCGCGATCACTTATTGTGTCAGCGGGCAGGGGGATCCTCTCCCTGCACCCAATATCACAATTCAAAAACAGCGCGGCTGTCAGGGGCTCGGCCCACACAGCCACATCAATCATTCACATAGTTCTCTGAATGAATGAACTGCAAGCCCCGTCTGCCACCGTGGTTGTTGGCTTGTTATGCCCCGAACACACGGTCGGAAATTCCGACGGAAAATGTCCGATCGGACCATGTTGACGGAAAATCCGCCCGTTTGTGGGCTCCATAGGACTATTTCCGTCCGAATTTCCGACAAAAAAAAAAATTTGAGAGCAGGATCTCAAATTTTCTGACAACAAAATCCGATCGGACATTTTTGAACAAAGTGCCACGCATGCTCAGATCAAATTACGAGACCAAAGCTATTGGCTACTAGCCTCTACGTAGTTCCGTCGTACGCAACGAACGTCACCACGTTTAGAATGATCGAATTTTCCGACAACTTTGACGGACCGTGTGTATCCAACACCAGACGGATTTTGTGCTTGAAATTTCCGACCGTGTGTACGGGGGCTAATTCTCAATGAGCTGCGAGGGGGCTGGTGAGCGCTGTCGTAGTTCACTGATCTTCCTGGTCATCGGTAACCACACACTGGAGGTATGAGTGAACAGCTACACCGACAGTCTGCAGGAGCCTGACATTGTACCCACGACCTGCTGATCACCGATGCAATGCTTTACAGGCTCCTAAAAAATAAAAATAAAAAAAAAATGCATTTTTTTTTTAACTGCAAAAATTTTTAAATATTATTTTATTTATTTAAAGTGAACTTAGCCTTTAAATCAACGGGTTTAGTTCAACCTTGAAGGTGAAACAATAACTCTGCGCACACCCTGCCAGTTTAAAGGAAATCCATCATTCTTTTCCACTTCTTTGCTGTACATAGAAGTTTGATAAGCTTATGTAAATTATCTTATCACTGAGTACTAATGCTTTAGAACATGTGATTCTAGGTATAGCTTATATATATATATATATATATATATATATATACACACACATATACACACACACATATATATATATATATATATATATATATATATATATATATATTATATATATATATATATATATATATATATATATATATATATATATATATATACACACACACACACACAATATCTCACACATGTACACCCCTCACATTTCTGTAAACATTTTATTCTATCTTTTCATGTGACAACACTGAAGAAATTACACTTTGCTACAATGTAAAGTAGTGAGTGTACAGCTTGTATAACAGTGAAAATTTTCTGTCCCCTCAAAATAACTCAACACACAGCCATTAATGTCTAAACCTCTGGCAACAAAAGTGAGTACACCCCTAGGTGAAAATGTCCAAATTGGGCCCAATTAGCCATTTTCCCTCCCCGGTGTCATGTGACTCATTAGTGTTACAGGGTCTCTTGTGTGAATGAGAAGCAGGTGTGTTAAATTGGCGTTATCGCTCTCACTCTCTCATACTGGTCACTGGAAGTTAAACATGGCACCTCATGGCAAAGAACTCTCTGAGCATCTGAAAAAAAAAAAAAAAAGAATTGTTGCTCTACATAAACTTGGCCTAGGGCAGTGATGGCGAACCTTGACACCCCAGATGTTTTGGAACTACATTTCCCATGATGCTCATGAACTCTGCGGTGTAGGTGAGCATCATGGGAAATGTAATTCCAAAACATCTGGGGTGCCAAGGTTCGCCATCACTGGCCTAGGCTATAATAAGATGGCCAAGACCCTGAAACTGAGCTGCAGCACGGTGGCCAAGACCCTACAGCGGATTACCAGGACAGGTTCGACTCAGAACAGGCCTCGCCATGGTCAATCAAAGAAGTTGAGTGCACGTGCTCAGCATCATATTCGGAGGTTATCTTTGGGAAATAGATGTACGAGTGCTGTCAGCATTGCTGCAGAGGTTGAAGGGGTGGGGGGTCAGCCTGTCAGTGCTCAGACCATACACCGCACACTGCATCAAATTGGTCAGCATGGCTGTCGTCCCAGAAGGAAGCCTCTTCTAAAGATGATGCACAAGAAAGCCTGCAAACAGTTTGCTGAAGACAAGCAGACTAAAGACAGGGATTACTGGAACCATGTCCTGTGGTCTGATGAGACCAAGATAAACTTATTCGAGTATCTGTGGGACATCCTCAAACGGAAGGTGGAGGAGCGCAAGGTCTCTAACATCCACCAGCTCTGTGATGTCGTCATGGAGGAGTGGAAGAGGACTCCAGTGGCAACCTGTGAAGCTCTGGTGAACTCCATGCCCAAGAGGGTTAAGGCAGTGCTGGAAAATAATAGTGGCCATACAAAAAATATTGACACTTTGGGCCCAATTTGGACATTTTCACTTAGGGGTGTACTCACTTATGTTGCCAGGATATGTAAACTTATGAGCACAACTGTATATTAGGGCCAACAGTTTGCACAGCACTTTACAAAATGAAAGCAGACAGTACAATTACAATACAATACAGGAGGAATCAGAGGGTCCTGTTTATCAGAGCTTACAATCTAGGAGGGAGGGTCAAGTTATACAAAAGGTAATAATAACTGCTGAGCCGATAGAGAAAGTGAAGGTTCAGTTGTTGGGCTCCGTTCACATTTGGCGTTGTTGAATCTCGGGCACTCACTGCGGTTCTGCCTGAAATCTCAAACCACGCCATTCATTTTTAATGGCACCTAAAACATGGTGCGGTTTTGCCACAAATACACCTGACAAGCCGACAGTCTAGTGGATACGATTAGCTGTACAGCTATTCGATCGCCTTCATGGACACTCAGTAGTGTGCGACTAATCCCCCCCCCCCCCCCACCATGTCCAGACTACAAAAGTGACCTGGACAATGACAAACTGGTGTCCCCACTGCTGTGAATGGAAATCCCATAGAGCATTCTTCTTATGTGACATTTCTCCTGCCCCTACCTCATCATGACAGGACAGGGGACCTGTACAATGGACCATTGTTCTCTATGCCGCCATACTATACAATACACCTTTGACCAATATCTGCCTCAATCTTCACTTCCACGGGGGCCTGGAAAGAGCATTCTAAACAGATCTATGTGTACCGGGACTAGAGACGGGCCTAGAGACGGGCCTAGAGACGGGCCTAGAGACGGGCCTAGAGACGGGCCTAGAGACGGGCCTAGAGACGGGCCTAGAGACGGGCCTAGAGACGGGACTAGAGACGGGCCGACATTAGATTATTAGGTTAGCGATAAATTTCTGGTAAATCATGGGTTATGCCTTACAACTGCTCTTTCATTTATTTTTTCTTGTTATCAAATGGCTAAATAAAGCCTAATTATGGACAATTTTTTGAATTATACTGTTATAAGGCCAGATTTAGACTTGAAGAGCCCCAATCTCTCTGGATCACATGTCAAACACAAGATCCGTGGGCCGAATCCAGCACTTCATGTGGCCCTCGCACCTCTCCTGCAGCTGTGGCACCCCCCTCATCTCAGCAGAACAGAGGAGGACAGAACTCCTCCACCAGATCTCACGCTCCCCCATGCAGCAGAGAGCTCCGTCTCTGCCCCCCCTCCCGTCTCAGCTGCAGGGAGGAGGACAGAACTCCTCCGCCAGATCCTTCATTCCTCCATGTACCTGCAAAGAGGTACGTCTCTGCCCCCCCTTCTCAGCAGAAGAGAGGAGCACAGAACTCCTCCACCAGATCCCGTGCTCCCCCATGCAGCTGCGAAGAGCTTTGTCTCTGTCCCCCGTCTCAGCAGTCAGCAGCAGGGAGGAGGACAGAACTCCCCTGCCAGATCCTGCATTTCTCCATGCACCTGCAAAGGAGGTACGTCTCTGCTCTCCCTCCCCTATCAGCAGAAGAGAGGACGACAGAGCTCCTCCACCAGATCCCACGCTCCCCCATGCAGCTGCGGAGAGCTTCGTCTCTGCCCCCCATCTCAGTAGTTGGCAGCACGGGGGGGGGGGGGGGGGGACAGAATTCCTCCACCAGATCCTGCAGAGAGGGTTGTCTCTCTCCTCCCCCCCCCCCCCCATTTCAGCAGTTGGTTGCAGAGAGGAAGACCGAGTTCTTCCTACAGATCCTGCACCTCTCCATGCAGCCTTAGCACCCCCTTGTCTTTGCCCATCCTGGTATCAGTATTCAGCTGACCCCAGCCCTCCTCTAGTCCTCCTCCAGACCCTGCACATTCTGCTTCCCCCCAAAAAATTCTTCTCGGCAGCAGCACAAGGTGAGGGGAGTTGCACTATGATATGAGGGAGGGTGGGGGACCTAGGGCTTCTAATGGTGGGGCGCTCTTGACATTTAATGTAAAGGGAGGGGGGGGTTCTCTGGACATCGAGTCTTGCAGATACAACCGGCCCTTTCAGGAAAACCATAATACTGATGTGGTCCCCATTAGAGATTGACACCCCGAGCTCTAGACCTAAACTGACCAAAGCTCCCGATGTGTCCTGTATATTCCTTCTGCTCAGGCTGTAGCTCTGCATTGTCTATTCCCAGAAGATCTATAGAAACGCCAAACATTTCTCTATATGGGAAATCTGCCACCCGTGTCGGCTGAGCACATAACAGATGGGAAGAGTCACCTTCCAGGAGGGCGGGAAGGAAAACACCTGGCAGGAAAACAGATACCTTCAACACCAACATTCTCTACATGGCTGCACATTACTCCTATTATCTCAGAAGGGACATAGATTGATGGATACCCCAGTATGGAGAGGTGGGGATTGATGGATACCCCAATACGGAGAGGTGAGGACTAAATGGATGGATAGCTGTATACAGGGTGGGGGTAGGGTTAACACCTGTCCTGGATTCACCCGGACAGTTCGGGTTTTGAATCATGTGTCTGGGTTTCAGGCCACCTGAAACCCGGACACTTTATTCAGACCGGACTATGACTTGCTGGCTGCAGTTGTCTAAGCCGAGTGTGTCTGTTGTACTCTCTTTCACACTGCCCCCTGAAATCAGGGTTCCCAGAGCATCCCTTAGAGTCCCCAGAGTTCTCCCTTACAGAGTCCCCCCCTTACAGTGAGTTCAGATGTAAGAGCAAACTCTGTGGTAAAGGGGCAACTCTGCGGGATTCAGGTGTAAAGGGGCAACTCTGCGGGATTCAGGTGTAAAGGGGCAACTCTGCGGGATTCAGGTGTAAAGGGGGAAATCTGCGGATTCAGATGTAAACGGGGCAACTCTGCGGATTCAGATGTAAACGGGGACTCTTGTTATTTAAAGTGGAAGTAAACCCCCCTATCATTTTCAGCCAAGGAAGCTGCTGCACATGTGATCCGTTATGACACCAGCCATTGGATGGTTTGACTGTTTGGTTGAGAGCACAGCCAATGTGCAGTTAGCATTCCCGGCAAGCCTTTTTTTTTTAAACTGTTAAATCGATGGGTTTACTTCCGCTTTAATCACAAAATATACGTACTCGATAGTATATACTGTAAAAATACAAATTGCTGTGCGCCGCTAAAGCATTCAGGTTTGACTTGAAGAAAAGGCGGCAACCCTAGGGGGGGCATAATTTTACTTAATTCCTGTGAGCCCAGGGTGACCAGGATCTACACCCTTGGGGGGTAGGGAGTTAGTTGATCATCATCCGACTCAGTTCCTGCAAACCCAGGGCGTCATGCAACTGCCCCCCAGGATAAGGGGGGAATCATCAATCTACCCAATTTCTGTGAGACCAGGGTGTCATGGCTCTACCCCTTGGGGGGGGGGGGGTGCATCATTCTCCTGCAAGCCCCAGGTGTCACTATTCTTTCCACTTCCTGTGAGCCAAGGGTGTCATGGCCCCTCCCCTCTGGAGAAGTTTGGTAGTACAGGAAGCTCCGCCCTCTGCAGTATGGAGGAGCACAGAGGTCACATGGGATGGAGATCTGCTTTAGGGCTCATTCACAGCGATAGACGACTATTTCCTGCATGAGAGATTGAAGATCATCACATACACAGGGGAATCTCAGTGTTTATGTGTGTAAAATCTGTGGCGGGTTTCCTCCTTTCCTGTGTGTGATCTCAGCGCACATCTCTCTATGTGTACAGATCACTCATCTCTATAGAGCGGCGATCACATCCATGTGAACAAAACGATCTGCTGGACGCGTCTCATCACAGCGATTTTCTGAGGGAGACGCAGCCAATGGGAGACATGGATTGTTCATACAATCTGGTCAGTGACACCAATCACAGGTGTGATTATCAGATCCATCATATGAAAGGAACAGAGATCATAGGTGTGATGGGAACCATCCCATGACAGATCACATGACAGGTGACATAGATCCCCGGACACTCAGTGTCTGGCTGGGTCATGTAGTGCCTCCCCCCCTCTCACCTGTCACAGATCACCTCCTGCCGCAGCCCATCAAATGTATCGATCCCAGACGGCTTCTCACCTGCCCGAAACTCTCCGGCTCCGCCCACACGGCTATTCATCTGACACCCCCCCTCCGCCCTCACACCTGTAACCAGCTTCCGGTAACTCCCTGGAGACACCCACCCGTCACATCCGTAGCCACCTGAGGAGGATAGACAGGCTCTTCCGGGAGCACACCTGTACGGAATGAATGTTACTTCCGGGAGCACACCTGCGCTAAGAGGACTTTACTTCCGGGAGCACACCTGTACGGAATGAATGTCACTTCCGGGAGCACACCTGTACGGAAAACAAGAGCCTCACAGGTCACCTGTACGGAAAGATGATTTTTCTGGTCACCCCTGCAGCCCGTGTATCTGATAGGTGACAGGGGTCTGTGACGTCATATTACCAGCAAGCAATGCCATAGACTCACTGTATGTGTATATGTATTATTTTTTTTTTTAACCACTTCAATACTGGCCACTTATACCCCCTGCCTGCCCAGGTAAATTTTCAGCTTTCAGCACTTGAATGACAATTGTGCGGCACTTTACCCAAATTAAATGTATCATTTTTTTTTCCACCCAAATAGAGCTTTCTTTTGCTGGTATTTAACCACTTCCCACCCAGGCCAATTCTGACATTTCTCTCCTACATGTAAAAGTCATCGTTTTTTTGTTAGAAAATGACATAGAATCCACAAACATTATGTATGATTTTTTTTACGAAAAGACCCTAGAGAATACAATGGCGGTCATTGCAACTTTTTATCTCGCACGCTCGTTTCATGCTTTAAAAAAAAAAAACATTAAAGTTAGCCCAATTTTTTTTGCATAATGTGAAAGATGAAGTTACGCCAAGTAAATAGATACCCAACACGTCACGTGCGACCTTCCGGGGATGGGCACTTTTAATTTTTTTTTTTTATTGTTAATTATATATATATATATATATATATATATATATATATATATATATATATAAATTTTTTTTTTTTTTTTTTTTTTTTTTTTTTATTTGACACTTTTTCTTAAAAAAAAATCAATTTTTGATCACTTTTATTCCTATTTCAAGGAATGTAAACATCCCTTGTAATAGGAATATGGCATGACAGGTCCTCTTTACAGTGAGATATGGGGTCAATAAGACCTCACATCTGACCTCTAGGCTGGGAAGCCTGAAATAAAAAATAAATAAAAGGATCACAGCTTCCCAGCCGAGGCGCCACCATTCGTTTGCATGCAGAGGCTAGGCGTGATGTCATAACATCACGCCCGGCCTCCGAACGATCATAGAGACTCCGGCGACCATCTGGTCCGCAGAAATCTCTATAATCACCATCCCTTCTCCGACTCACTGATGGAAGCGGTGAGTTGGTAGAAGCACCGGAGGGAGGGGGGGCGTCCCCCCTCTCGCCGCCCATAAGAACGATCAAGCGGTGGAACATCTGAATGATCTCAACTTTTTTTTTTAATAATAATAAAATAATAAACTAAAATAGAACGAACACTTTTAAGAAAAAATTCTTCTTTAGTTTCTGTTATAAAATTATGCAAATAAGTAGTTTTTCTCCTTCACTGATGATGCTGCACTGATGGGCGGTAGTACTCGCAGAGCTGGAGAGGAGGAGCTGGAGCGGCTCCAACCTGACCTTGTGCTACTGTGGCCGCCACTCCTCCTCCCCATTTGTCAGCCGAAGATCCCGGGGACACATGACCGCCCCCTCTCCTCCTACATCTGCTCCCTCCCCATAGTTCCCTGCCGAACAGGAGGGAGGGGGAGGAACTCCGTCCTCTGTTCTCTCCCCTATGCTGCCGGGAGAGTGATTGGAGGAGGGAGCAGTAATGGCCACAAGCATAAGAAGTAGGTGAGTTGTGTATTATAACATAATAAGTAATTTTTCTCCTTCACTGGTGGGCACTGATAGGCGGCACTGACAGGCAGTGGCACTGATAGGCAGCACTGAGAGCCATTGGCACTGATGGGCACTCATGCGGTGGCACTAATAGGCGGCACTCATGGGCACTGGTCCGGGTGCATTGATGGACACTGGTGAAGCTGAGCTGATTGGCACTAGTGAGGCTTCATTGATGGACACTGATCAGGCTGCATTGATGGGCACTGATCAGGCTGCATTGATGGGCACTGATCAGGCTGCATTGATGGGCACTGGTCAGGCTGCATTGATAGACACTGGTGAAGCTGAGCTGATTGGCACTTGTGAGGCTTCATTGATGGGCACTGATCAGGCTGCATTGATGGGCACTGATCAGGCTGCATTGATGGGCACTGGTGATGCTGAGCTGATTGGCACTGGTGAGGCTTCATTGATGGCAATTGATCAGGCTGCATTGATGGTCACTGATCAGGCTGCATTGGTGGGCACTGATCAGACTGCCATGATGGACACTGGTGAAGCTGAGGTGATTGGCACTGGTGAGGCTTCATTAATGGACACTGATCAGGCTGCATTGATGGGTACTGATCAGCCTGCATTGATGGACACTGGTGAAGCTCAGCTGATTGGCACTGGTGAGGCTTCATTGATGGGCACTGATCAGGCTGCATTGATGGCCACGGATCAGGCTGCATTGATGGCCACTGATCAGGCTGCATTGATGGCCACTGATCTGGCTGCATTGATGGCCACTGATCAGGCTGCATTGATGGCCACTGATCAGGCTGCATTGATGGACACTGGTGAAGCTGAGCTGATTGGCACTGGTGAGGCTGCGTTGCTGGGCACTGATCAGGCTGCATTGATGGGCACTGATCAGGCTGCATTGATGGGCACTGATCAGGCTGCATTGATGGGCACTGATCAGGCTGCATTGATGGGCACTGATCAGGCTGCATTGATGGCACTGGTGAGGCTGCACTGATGGGCATTGATGAGGCTGCGCTGATGAGCACTGGTGAGTATAATACACTCTTCAAATGTGCTTTAAAATACATGGTTTTACCTTTTATGAACAAGAAAATAATGACGTTATGTGGTTGGGCTGGTATAATAATGCCATGGGGCTGGTATGAAATGATTTCCAGAAATAACGTATATATCATTCCATAAACACATACCACATACACTGCATATACCATTTGAGGAAAATACGCTTATAAAATAGTTTACTATTTACCAATAATAAAAAAAAATATATATATATATATGTGTCCCGGATTTCATTTTAAAAACTCTGGTCACCTTACTATAGGGACACTGATGAGCTGCACTGATGAGGGGGCACTAATAAGGGGGTACCAATGGGTACTGATAAGCTGCACTGATGATGCTGTACTGAGGGGCACTGACAAGCTGCACTTATAGGTAGCACCGATGGGCACTGATAAGCTGCACTCACGAGGCTCCACTCATGAGGCTGTACTGATGGGCACTGGTAAGCTGCACTGATGAGGCTCCACTCACGAGGCTGTACTGATGGGCACTGGTAAGCTGCACTGATGAGGCTCCACTCACGAGGCTGTACTGATGTGCACTGATAAGCCGCACTAATGAGGTGGCACTGATAAGCTGCATTGATCTGCACTGATGGGAGGCATTTATAGGTGGCACCAATGGGCACTGATGAAGCTGTACTGATGAGATGGTTCTGATGGGCAATGGTAAGCTGCACTAATGGGCACTCATAAGCTGCACTGATGGTGCTGCACAAATGATCAGTGCCCTGATTATTAGTGTAAAGAATGTACTGACAGCCTTGCTGGTTATTGTCTCTCCATTCCTCACACAGACACGGCACATGAGGAAAGGACCGCCGATAACCGGCAAACGTTTGTGCCCGCGATCATAAATCGCTGCATGTGAATGGGGCCCAATAGCTCTGCTATTGCAGGGAACTTCAGATAGCAATTTATTTACAGACTGACAGGGTCTCTTTGAATACACATTTGTTATCAACATAGGTCCAAACTTTGTGTACTACAGAACACCTCCCCTGTATGACAATCGGGTGAGGAGAGGGGGAGTGTTCTGTAGTCCTATACTAGGGTGACAACACTACTTCACCATACTAGTAGTACTGGGGTCCTTAGTTCGAATCCCAACCACAGCACGACCTGCCTGGAGTTTGCATGTTCTCCCTGTGCCTGTGTGGGTTTCCCCCGGGGACTCCGGTTTCCTCCCACACTCCAAAGACATACTGGCAGGTTAATTGGCTTCTGTCTAAATTGGTTCCTAGTATATGAATGTGAGTTAGGGACCTTAGATTGTAAGCTCCTTGAGGGCAGGGACTGATGTGACTGTACAATATACACACTTTGTCCACTTTATTAGGTCCCTCTTGCTAGTACCGGGTTGGACCCCCTTTTGCCTTCATTCTTCGTGGCATAGATTCAACAAGGTGTTGGAAACATTCCTCATAGATTATCCGGTTCCCAACCGGCGCACGGCGATGTACGTCGGCAGAATGGCACGGACAGGCATAAGGGCGTACAGGTACGTCCCTTTAAGAATGCCGCCGTGCCATCGCCTGCGCAGCGGTCGGGACCCCCGTGAGTCTGGTCGCGGTTCCCGTGGGCTCGATCGCCGCGGGGAGGCTGAATGGGGAGATGCGGAAGTAAACAGCATCTCCCCGTTCTGCCTAGAAACAAGTGACATTGATCTCTGCTCCCTGTGATTGGAGCAGAGATTAGTGTTTACTAACACACAGCCACGCCCCCCACAGTTAGTAACACACCCCTAGGAACACTTAGCCCCTACACTGCCACCCCCTGGTTAACCCCTTCACTGCCAGTGTCCTTTACACAGAAATCGGTGCATTTAAATAGCACTGATTGCTGTATAAATGACAATGGTGTCAAAAATGTCCGATGTGTCCGCCATAATGTCGCAGTCACAATAAAAATCGCTGATCGCCGCCATTACTAGTAAAAAAATTTAATTATTAATAAAGATGCTATAAAACTATCCCCTATTTTGTAAACACTATAACTTCTGCGCAAAACCAATCAATAATCGCTTATTGCGATTTTTTTTTTTTTTTTTACCAAAAATATGTAGAATAATACGTATCGGCCTAAACTGAGGTAAAAAAAGTTTTTTTATATATTTTTGGGGGATATTTATTATGGCAAAAAGTAAAAAATAATGTGTTTTTTTTTTTTTTCAAAATTGTCGCTCTTTTTTTGTTTATAGCGCAAAAAATAAAAACCGCAGGGGCGATCAAATACCACCAAAAGAAGCTCTATTTGTGGGAAAAAAAAGGACGCCAATTTTGTTTGGGACCCACGTCGCACGGCCGCACAATTGTCAGTTAAAGCGACGCAGTGCCGTAAGCCATTGTACAGGTGTACCTAATAAAATGTCCGATGAGTGTATGTGTAAAGCACTGTGTAAACTAACAAATAAAAATCAGTAAAATTCGAAATAATAACTAACTATTACATTATAGGTATTGTAATTTCCTTTCAAATTTGGCTGTTTGTGAACATAACAAATACAAATTTATCTGAAGTTGCGAATTATCCGAAATAGCGAATGCCGCATCTAAACAAATGGAATGGAACAAATTAATAATAAATAATAATAATAAAAAGGTTTTATTATTAGATCGTTACGTTCCATTCTTTTAGAATCCATTCCATTCGTTATTTCAGATAATTCATAACTTCGGATAAATTCGTATTTGTTACGTTCACTAACAGCCAAATTTGAAAGGAAATTCCAATACCTATAATTTAATAGTAATTGTTAGTTATTATTTCAGATTTTCAAATATCCAAATTTTTTGAATTTTCAAATCTCCGAATTTTCCAATTTCCAAAATGTCCTAATTTCTAATTTTCCAATTTCCGAAATTCCTAATTTTCCAATTTCCAAAATTCCAAATTTTCCAATTTCCGAAATTCCTAATTTTCCAATTTCCAAAATTCCTAATTTTCCAATTTCCAAAATTTCGAATTTTCCAATTTCCAAAATGTTCCATTTTCTGAATTTTTTTTCCAATTTCCGAAAATTAAAATTTTCCAAAACTTCAAATTTGACAATTTACGAAATTTGACAATTTCCGAAATTCAGAATTTTAGGAATTTTCCAATTTTCGAATTTCCGAATACCAAATTTCCGAACTTTCGAATTTCCTAATTTGAATTTTCCAATTTTCGGATTTCGAATTTTTGAATTTCCGATTTTTTTTTTTAATTTTTGGAAATTTAAAAATTCGGAAATTCGAAATTTGGAATTCAGAAATTGAAAAATTCGGAAATTTCGGAATTAACAATTTTTTTTTTTAAATTCGTTAAAAAACGTATTCGGAATTAAACAAATTTGTACATGTCTACTAACCAAATGCTTCTCTCGTGGTTGCAGAGTGCAGAGCTCCATTGACTTGAATGGTCAGGGACTGCCTGTCGGCTCGGAATGCTGCGTTCAATTTGCAGCGGCTGCGATTGAAAGCGCCGTGACATGTGAACTGCCTCCCCTTGTATCTTATACTTTAGATGGGTGACGGGGGCTCAGCTGCCTGTTTTTACCTCCCCCAGGCTGCCCAGGTGAAAGAGGCCTCAAAGTTCACCCAAACACTTTAATCAGATTCTGTTAAAGAGAACCTGTCATAAATCTGGGCGTCTGATCATATCCTGAGATCCATCATTCCTAATATATGGGCAGAGATCAGTATTTATGGAAGACGACAGTTCATGATTTTTTAATGAATATAAATCTGAAATAAATGTTCTTTTAATGTCTGTCAGAATTCAGCTTTAATAAACTTTGGAACTATTTTATACTTTAGTCCCATGATGATTAAAATGGAACTTCACTCTCTCAATCAACATAAATTATTTGTAATCCTTACGCTGCTAACATTAGTAAATAGATAGGAAGGTTTTACATTTTAAGTTTAACTTTTAAATGATTTACATTTCTTCAGTAGCTTCCTGGTTTGTGGCCTAGGCCAAAATGATGTCATACATCCCAAGAGCCTTCAGGGGGAGGGGCTTTCTCAGCTAAGCACACTTAGCACACTGAATTACCTTAACCACTTCAATACCAGGCACTTTCCCCCCTTCCTGCCCAGGCCAATTTTCAGCTTTCAGCGCTGTCACTTTTTAAATGACAATTGCGCAGTCATACTACACTTTACCCAAACAAAACTTTTATCATTTTGTTCCCACAAACGTAGCTTTCTTTTGGTAGTATTTGATCACCTCTGCGTTTTTTTTTTTTTTTTGCTAAACAAATAAAAAAAGACCCAAAATTTTGAAAAGAAAAACACATTTTTATTTTGCCCCGTACACACGGTCGGATTTTCCAACAGGAAATGTTGGATGTGAGCTTGTTGTCGGAAAGTCCGACCGTGTGTATGCTCCATCGGACATTTGCTGTCGGACTTTCCGCCAACAAATGTTTGCTAGCATCTTCTCAAATTTTCCGTCGCACAAAAGTCCACGCATGCTCGGAATCAAGCAGAAGGAGCCGCACTGGCTATTAAACTTCCTTTTTCTCGGCTTGTTGTAGGTCACCGCGTTCCCACGTTCGTGATTGTTGGCCAACATTTGTGTGACCGTGTGTATGCAAGACAAGTTGGGGCCAACAACCTTCAAGCAAAAATCCACGGTTTTGTTGGCAGAAAGTCCGATCGTGTGTACGGGGCATTTGTTTCTGTTATAAAATTTTGTAAATAAGTACGTTTTCTCCTTCACTGACGGGTGCTGATGAGGCTGCACTGATGGGCACTGATAAGGTGGCACCAATGAGGTGGCACTGATAGGCGTCACTGATGAGCACTGATAGGTGGCACTGATGAGCACTAATGCCCCGTACACACGGTCGGATTTTCCGACGGAATATGTCCTATCGGACCATGTTGTCGGAAATTTTTCGTCGGAATTTCCGACGGAAAAAGTTTGAGATCCTGCTCTCAAATTTTCCGACAACAAAGTCCTATCAGACTTTTTCCGATCGTGTGTAGCGAATTCCGACGGACAAAGTGCCACGCATGCTCAGATCACATTACAAGACCAAAGCTATTGGCCACTAGCCTCTACGTAGTCCCGTCGTACGCAACGAACGTCACCGCGTTCAGCATGATCGGATTTTCCGACAACTTTGTCCGACCGTGTGTATGCAACACCAGTGTCGGACTAAATCCGTCTGAAAAAATCTGACAGATTTTGTGGTCGTAATTTCCGACCGTGTGTACGGGGCATTATGGGTGGCACTGATAGGCAGCACCGATGGACACTGATAGATGGCACTGATATGCATCACTGATGGCACTGGCAGGCATTGCTGATAGGCACTGATTGGCATCTGTCTGGGAACTGACTGTCATCCCTGGTGGTCCAGGGTGACATACCTGGTGGCCATCCATTGTGGGCATCCCTGGTAGACCTGGTGGCATCCCTGGTGGTCCAGTGTGGGCATCCTCGATCGGCTCACCTCTACTCACGTCTGTGAGATGCGAGTGAGGAAAAGCTGATAAACGGCTTTACCTGTTTACACTGTGATCAGCTGTGATTGGACACGGCTGATCACGTGGTAAAGAGCCTCCGTCAGAGATCGGTGTTGCAGTGGGTCAGACTGACTTGCCGCACCACCAATCGCCGCTCACGTGGGCAGTTATCCTCAAAGATGTAATTTTTCAGTTATCCTGACTCAGTCAGAATAACTGAACCACCATCCGGCCGTCATTCTGCTATAGGCCAGGGCGGGAGGTGGTAAAAGAATATGCAAACCCAACACTTTATATTCCTGATATGTACTATGTACTTGTATGAGAAAGTCTCCTGTTCTCTTTGTATTGCTTCCTTTGTGTGAAATCCCTGGTGCTTCTGCTTTCCTTATGAAAAACTGACCACACTAGGCATGAGAGCACACCGTGGTCAGTTTTCTAGCTATGCTGGGAACTCAGACTGCTCTACTCCAGTGATCAAACTTGTCCTGAATCCTCCCCCCTGCACAATAATTAACTTGCAAGCTCAGTGTGCTGATGTTTCTCCTCCCCCAAAGCAGCTGAGAACAAAGGAAATGTTATCACTTATAAAAAAGGGAGAAAAAGTGTCTATAGTGGTTTTTTTTTTTTTTTTATCTATACAAAAATGTTTTGCCTTTTATTTCTATTTTAAACTGAATGGTTGTTTTACAAGGTGAGGGTTTATAATATACTTGAATGCATTCCACTTTACATTTATGTGCCACTTTGTGTTGGTTTATCACATAAAATCCCAATAAAATACATTTACATTTTTGGTTGTAACATGACAAAATGTGGAAAATTTCATAGGGTATGAATAGCTTTTAAGGCATGTACAAAGAAATGAAGGGTCTATCATTTTTTATCATAGGTGTATTTTAAATGATAGAGACGGAATATCAACCAAAAATCCAAATGATACAAATGTTATAAACTGAGTTGCAGTTCAGTGAGTAAAATAAATATTTGATTCCCTACCAACCAACAATAATTCTGTCTCCCACAGACTGGCTACAGTATGTGTCCATGTGGTACACAGATTAGTCCTGTCAATTTAAGAAGGTGCCCCTAACGACAACTCGCTATGACAATGACTCAAAACATACCGCCAAGGCAACAAAGGAGTGGCTCTAGAAGAAGAACATTGAAGTGGCCTAGCCAGTCTCCAGACCTTAATCCCATTGAAAATGTATGGAGGGAGCTGAAACTCCGAGTTGCCAAGAGACAGCCAAGAAACCTTAAGGATTTAGAGAAGATCTGTAAAGAAGAGTGGACCATAATCCCTCCTGAGATGTGTGCAAACCTGGTCACCAACTACAAACTACCAACTTCCTATCAGTGCAAATGTAGTTTTTCTCAGAACTGTAATGGGGTTCTGGGGGTTAATTGTACAGGATTTACTTTGGCATCAGACTGGCTGGGCTGTACTAAGGTGCATAGGTGCAGTGAGGCACCCATGACAGGCTGAGAACCAGGCCTGGTTGGACATGTTGGGTACCAATCTTTCCCGGAGCCAATCAGTGGGCGCGTCTGGCCCCGCTGCGTAGTCTGGGAAGGGTAAGGTGCTGAAGTCACGTGCTCGGGGTTCGGCTGCTTTTTTGATTCCTGGTTCCGGTTCGGGGCAGCCCCGCGCCCAGGAGTGTCTGCCGTCCCTGTAAGCATGGTCACCCTGACCAGCCCCAGAGGTCCTCATGGTCTGGGGTGGGGATCCGTCTGTTCCCGAGCCTCAGAACTGGCTAGTCTGAGGCCCAGTAACTGAAGGAGGATTCAAAGGCGTCCCGGTGTGCTCTCGGTATTGGAGGGACACGGCAACTCATACAAGTGACCAGGGGAGGACTCTTCGGAGGAGGGCCAAGAATCTGGCTGCTCAGTAAGAGCCTGGGAGCTGAGTTGTATGGACACTAGAGAATCCACACTTCACACAGTATCGCCAAGAAGGCTGAGAGATCCAGGTACTGTGAGAAAGGTTCCTACTTTTCTTCAGTTACAATCTAGTCTGTGGCAGAGACTTTGCTAAGTTTCCAGATCACATGTTGGCTGCTAAATCTCTGGCTAGAGCAGGGGTCTCAAACTAGCGGCCCTCCAGATGTTGCGGAACTACAAATCCCATCATGCCTCTGCCATGCCTGTAACTGTCAGCCTTGCAATGGCTAGAGGTTTATCCGGCAGCGAAGCGCCCAGCTGCGAGTGGCTACTCTCTGGGTTAATTAGAGACATTCAGTGGATGTCAGCAGTTCAAAGTGCCTGAGTTTATCACCCGTGGCCTCTATTCCCATCAGAGACTGTGTTATTGTTGGATGGTATCCCCTGCAAAATAAAAACCTTGAAAAGGACTTTTATGTGTCAGCATCTGAAGTCACTGAGTACTAACCCTGGGAACCCCTAGACAACAACCGACAAGCCACGAGGAGGTAATTGGTAAGTCCAGAAATTCAAGGCCGCCCCTCGGGGTTATGGCCGCTACATAAGAATACGTATACTCAGACTGGTGTGCAGTGGTAAGGGGGGTACCCCAAGCTATGACTAAGCACCCCATAGTGGTGTGAAACATGTCAGCTTTTCATTGATCCTGTGCCTCTGTTGTCTTTGTATCAGAAGAATTTTTCAACCGTCTTCAATAAAGGTGTCAACAGAGTGCGGCCGTCCCGTCTTTTCTTTGATTCATTCCTACATGCTGAGCCAGCACCTATTTCCATTAGCAGGTGGGATGCATTATGAGATGGCCTAGAGCGGTGTTCTTTTGTTGGGATACCCCAAGGTTCTGTCTTGGGACCAATTCTATTCAATTTATTCATAAATGATAAGGAGGATGGGATAAATAGCTCAATTTCAGTTTTTGCGGACACTACAAAAATAAGCAGGGCAATAACTTCACATCAAGATATAGAAATTTTACAGAAAGACCTGAACAAAATAATGAAGTGGGCAACTACATGGCAAATGAGGTTTAATGTGGAGAAATGTAAAATGCACTTGGGGCAAAAAACATAAATGCAAACTACTCACTAGGGGAAGAACCTCTGGGGGAATCAAGGATGGAGAAGGATCTGGGGGGGGGGGGGGTCAAGGATGGAGAAGGATCTGGGGGGTGAATCAGGAATGGAGAAGGATCTGGGGGGGTACAAGGATGGAGAAGGATCTAGGGGGGGGGGTACAAGGATGGAGAAGGATCTGGGGGGGGGGGGGTACAAGGATGGAGAAGGATCTGGGGGGGGGGGGGGTACAGGGATGGAGAAGGATCTGGGGGGGTACAGGGATGGAGAAGGATCTGGGGGGAATCAAGGATGGAGAAGGATCTGGGGGGGGGGGGGGGAATTAAGGATGGAGAAGGATCTGGGGGGGAATCAAGGATGGAGAAGGATCTGGGGGGGGGGGTCAAGGATAGAGAAGGATCTGGTGGTGAATCGAGGATGGAGAAGGATCTGGGGGGGAATCAAAGATGGAGAAGGATCTGGGGGGAATCAAGGATGGAGAAGGATCTGGGGGGGGGGGATCAAGGATGGATAAGGATCTGGGGGGGATCAAGGATGGAGAAGGATCTGGGGGGGAATCAAGGATGGAGAAGGATCTGGGGGGAATCAAGGATGGAGAAGGATCTGGGGGGGGGGGTCAAGGATAGAGAAGGATCTGGTGGTGATCGAGGATGGGGGGGGGGGGATCAAGGATGGATAAGGATCTGGGGGGGATCAAGGATGGAGAAGGATCTGGGGGGGAATCAAGGATGGAGAAGGATCTGGGGGGGAATCAAGGATGGAGAAGAATCTGGGTGGGGAATCAAGGTTGGAGAAGGATCTGGGGGGGGGATCAAGGATGGAGAAGGATTTGGGGGGGAATCAAGGATGGAGAAGGGTCTGGGGGGGATCAATGATGGAGAAGGATCTGGGGGGATTAAGGATGGAGAAGGATCTGGGGGGATTCAAGGATGGAGAAGGATCTGGGGGGGATCAAGGATGGAGAAGAATCTGGGTGGGGAATCAAGGTTGGAGAAGGATCTGGGGGGGGGGATCAAGGATGGAGAAGGATCTGGGTGGGGAATCGAGGATGGAGAAGGATTTGGGGGGGAATCAAGGATGGAGAAGGGTCTGGGGGGGATCAATGATGGAGAAGGATCTGGGTGGGGAATCGAGGATGAAGAAAGATTTGGGGGGGAATCAAGGATGGAGAAGGGTCTGGGGGGGATCAAGGATGGAGAAGGATCTGGGTGGGGAATCAAGGATGGAGAAGGATCTGGGGGTCCTAGTAGATGACAGACTGAGCAATAGCATGCAATGTCAAGCTGCAGCTACCAAAGCCGGCAGAATTTTAGCATGCATACAAAAAAAAGGATATACTCTGGAGATAAAACCAGAATCCTGCCACTTTATAAGACTCTGGTTAGACCACATCTGGAGTGTTCTGTCCAGTTCTGGTCACCAGTCCTCAGAAGAGATGAGCTGGAGCTGGAGAGAGTCCAAAGAAGGACAATAAAACTAATAAGGTGACTGGAGGACCTCAAGCACTAAATTTACTCTGGCTGGAGATGAGACACTTGAGAGGGGACATGATAGCGATTTACAAATACCTCAATGGTGATCCCAGCATAGGAAATAAACGATTCAGTCTCGGAGTGTAAGAGGACACGGGGCCACACAATGAGATTGGAGGAGAATTGGTGTAACCTTAAACTACGCAGGTTTTTTTTTCACTGTGTGGGCAATAAGGCTGTGGAACCCTTTTCCATAATTGATGGTGTCAGCAGGGAGTATTGATATTTTTAAAAGACTCTTAAAAAAACACAACATTCAGGGATATGAGAAATAATTATCGACACTGACACACCTACAGAGGTTGAACTGGATGGGCTATTGGGGTTGGTTTACTAAAAGCAAATTCACTTTGCACTACAAGTGCATTTGGAAGCGCAGGTGCTGTAGATCTGAGGGGAAGATCTTAAATAAGGCGAAGCTCTGCTGATGTTATCCTCCAATCGTGTACAAGCAAAAATGCTGTTTTTTATTTTCTTTGCATGTCCCCCTCGGATTTACAGCGACTGCACTTCCAAATGCACTTGCAGTGCCCTTGTAGTGCAAAGTGGATTTGCTGTTAGTAAATAAACACCATTGGGGCTGATTTACTAAAGGCAAAAAGACTGTGCACTTTTCAAAGTGCAGTTTCTTACTGCAAGAGCAGTTGCACCAGAGCTTAGTAAATGAGCAGAAGCTTTGCTGACTTCCATCATCCAATCATGAGCAAGAAAAAATGCTGTTTTTTTTTATTTTCCTTGTGCGTGATTGGGTATTCTTTGCAAAGTGAAGCTTTACCTCATTTACTAAGCTCTGGAGCAACTGCACTTGCAGAGTGCACAGTCTATTTGCCTTTAGTAAATCAACCCCATTGTCTTCATTCAACCTTACCCATAGCTCCCAACTGTCCCTGATTTCGAGGGACTGTCCCTGATTTGGAGCAATGTCCCTCTGTCCCTCTTTCCTCCTCATTTGTCCCTCATTTTGATGTATATAAAATGCACTTTTTATCTTTCAAAAAGTGTTACCCAGTGCTAAACCTTTCATCTGAATTGCTGCATTTGTACATTTAAAAGCCTAAAAGCCAATATAAAGGAATAGTAGTGGTAAAAAAAAGTCCTTGTGGATTTAATTAACTTTTTTTTTTTTGGTTAATTCTCCTTTAAGGGGGTGTGGCAGGAGGCGTGTCCTATGCCTACATACGTTTGTTAGTAGGTGTCCCTCATTCCCATCTCAAAATGTTGGGAGGTATGCTTACCTACTATGTAACTATAATGTAATACAATGTAAACACATATTGGGGTGGATTTACTAAGGCCGGCTTCACACTGGGGCGGTGGGGGGGGTGACGGTAAAGCAGCGCTATATTTAGCGCTGCTTTATCATCATTTTACCCGCGGTATGCGGCCGCTAGCGGGGGTGGTTTTAACCCCCGCTAGCGGCCGAAAAAGGGTTAAAAAACCTCCTCAAAGCGCCGCTGCAGCGGCGCTTTGCCGGCAGTATCCGCGCGGTCTCCCATTGATTTCAATGGGAAGGAGCGGTATAGGAGCGGTGAATACACGGCTCCTTCACCGCTCCAAAGATGCAGCTAGCAGGACTTTTTTTACCGTCCTGCTAGCGCACCGCTCCAGTGTGAAAGCCCTCAGGGCTTTCACACTGGAGACACAGCAACAGCTGTTTCGGGTCGGTTTTCAGGCGCTATTTTTAGCGCAATAGCGCCTGCAAACCGCCCCAGTGTGAAAGCAGCCTAAAGGCAAATATATTGTGCACTTTGCAGTTTCTCCAGAACATAGTAAATGAGCAGAAGCCATAGGTGTGCGCAGCCTATTGGATTAGGGTGTGCACCCCAAAGCTTGTGTGTGTGTGTGTGTATATATATATATATATATATATATATATATATATATATATATCTCAATTATCTATCTATCTATCTATAAATATAGCAGTAGGTCAATGGACAGTGTCAGTAGAGCAGTGTTATTTTTAATATTTTTTTACCATTCTTTTTTTTTTTCACAATAATTCTTTATTGTTTTTTAATTTTTTATTTTTTTACAATTTTTTTAGGAGACAGCAGTAGGTCAATGGACAGTGTCAGTAGAGCAGTATTATTTTTATTCTTTTTTACCATTCTTTTTTTTTTCACAATAATTCTTTATTGTTTTTTAATTTTTTTTTTTTTACAATTTTTTTAGGAGCCAGCAGTAGGTCAATGGACAGTGACAGTAGAGCAGTGTTATTTTTATTATTTTTTTACCATTCTTTTTTTTTTTTTCACAATAATTCTTTATTGTTTTTTAATTTTTTATTTTTTTACAATTTTTTTTAGGAGCCCTATTGGGGGCTTTGATGAAATATCAGGGGTCTAAACAGACCCCTGATGTCTCACTTTTGAGACAGAGAAAGGGACTGGGGACCAAAAATTCCCCAGCCTCTTTCTCTGCAGCCAAGCAGCAGGGGGAATCTGTGTGGCACCAGGTGATTAGGGTGTGCCCAGGCACACCTGGCACACCTTGTGCGCACGCCTATGGCAGAAGCACTGTTGACTTCCATCATCCAATCATGTGCAAGCAGAAATGCAGTTTTTTTTATTCCTTGCACCTTGATTGGGTATTCTCTGCAAAGTGAAGCCTTACCTCATTTACTAAGCTCTGGAGCAACTGCACTTGCGAAGTGCACAGTCTATTTGCCTTTAGTAAATCAACCCCACAATGTTATAATGCAATGTAATAATATAATGCAATGTAATAATGCATAATATATTACAATGCAATAATACAAAATAAAATACAATGTAATAGTGATTTATTACTTTATTTTTTTGGACACATGCAGGAATCGGTTACTGGTCCCGGTCACATAATTATATGACGGAATCCTATGAGATCTTGACGTCCATTGAATGCCATCCAGCCGCGGTCTATGGGGAGGGGGCAGGTGTCCCGTACCTGTCACAGCACCAGATGGTAGACGGCTGAATACACACCACGTGTGCCCCGGGACTGTCATAGCTTACGACAACACACAGCTGATAGACATATACGGTATATAGCTGACAACCCGATTTACACAATCTTCTGCCCTCGGCCAATCACAGGCTATGAGGAAGTAGTGTGTGTGCGGTTGATCTGGCGGTCACGGATCCTCGGAGATGGCTGAGTTAAGTGGGAGGGTTGGTAAAAGAAACTGCCTTCGGGGCACGGGAGGCACTGCCAGGGCTTGGGTTCCGCTCACAAAGGAGGAACTTGTCCCGGGATTAGAATGCATTGCTAGTTTGGGTGAAAGGAGATCTGGCCGGTGTTAACTGGATTAAATTGGAGTATGGAGGACTAAATATGACTTGCAAATACGAGTCTGGAGTAATCTCAGCTCTCACTTTCTTTCTGTATTTGTAAAATAAGACGAGGAATGGATTCCGATATTCTCTCCCACTGGGGATGGAGGCATGGGCGTCCGCAGAACTTTTTTCAGGGGGGGCATCATTTTAAGGTCGCCCATGCTCTGACCTTTTCGACAATGTCATTATTACATTATCACAGTCAGAGACTGCAGACGTAGTACAGGTGATGGTCAGAGACTGCATGGCCCAAGAAACTGTAAGAGACTGCGGACATGGCACAAGAGATGACCAGAGACTGCAGACATGGCCCAAGAGACTGTCAGAAACTGCATACATGGCCCAAGAGACTGTGGACATGGCACAAGAGACTGCATACATGTGGGGGGGTGACAGAGAGAAAGGGGGGGGTGACAGAAAGAGACAGAGGGGGTGACAGAGAGAAAGAGGGTGACAGAGAGAGGGGGTGACAGAAAGAGACAGAGGGGGTGACAGAGAGGAGTGTGACAGAGAGAGACAGAGGGGGGGTGACAGAGAGAGAGGGGGGGTGAAAAAGACAGAGGGGTGAGAGAGAGAGAGGAGGTGACAGAGGGGTGATGGGGGTCATCACTCCTGATCCGATCCCTGATTCCAGGGGGGGGGGGGGCACTTCCCCCCCCCCTTGCCCCTACCTGCGGACACCCATGGATGGAGGGAAATCCGAGATAAACCCCAAAATAAGAATGTAATCTATTGCAGTTTACCAACCCATAGTAGTAATAAGCCCTCAACATTTTTTTTTTTTTAGCTTAACACACTAAGCACAAAAAAATAAACCTTCCCCAGTAAACTGTTCAAATTCTTAAACCCAGCAGTGGCAGCCAACAGCTAATGTTCTCTCAGTGCTGCTACCCTGAACTTCTGGTCTTCACAGGAACGAGTTAACAGGGCAGTCTGGAGTCAGTTCTGTTAGCTTGGAGAAGCGAGCGGGGATTAGCAGGAGAGTGCCTTGTCATCCTATGCTATGGGGCTGTGTGTTTATATTGATGCACACAGTGTAAGTAGACACAACTCTAGTCCTTACATACAAGGGGGGGGGGGGGGGGCTCCATAGGACGTTGCAAGAGAAAGGAGCCACCCTGAAACAGGAAACCTGGGGCAGCAGCCGTGTCACCAGCTTAACCTGGAACCTAGACAAGGATTAAATGATAAAGAAGCTGCATACTAAGTAGGGGATTAAATCTGCCAATCCTTGAAATGGAACTAGACACCCAGAAATTCCTCCTCATTCCAGCAACGAGGCGGTTTAATCTCCTGCTTGCCACTGTTATCTTCTCCCTGGCTACCTCCAGGTGCCAGGTTTTTGGCCTCCTGATTGGCCGGTTGGGGAGTTACTTCCTTCTGTCCATGCACAGAGGAGTCCATCATTCCGACCAATCCGGAGTGTGCCGACAATCCATGCTGAGCTGCACATTTACAATAATGGAAGCCTGAGAGTTTCTTACGGTGTCTCCACTCTCAGTGGAGGAACCACAGAGACATCTTTGGACAGCGGCATTGTCATCCTGGGGAGAGGGAAGGGTTAGAATAGGGATGGGCCCGGTGCTCGATGCGAACCCACGTTCGCATCGAGCACCGGGCGTTCGCTCGCTCGGCGAGCCCAGAACTATTTTGGCCGCTCGCATCACGTTCGTGTGATGCGAGCGGCCCCGCAATGCATTGCGGCCGGCGCGGCCGACGCAGTGCATTGCTGGCTGATGATTGGCCAAGCATGCACTGTGACCCCGCATGCTTGGCCAATCACAGCCCCGGAAACTCGAAGAGCCATAATTGGCTACAGGCAGGACGCCTGTAGCCAATTACAGCTCAGGGGCTGTAGTACACGCCCCCCCCTATAAAACGCCGCCACGCCGTCTGCGCCGGTCACATGCTGTTCCGGCGCAGATTGAGCAGGCTGATTCTGTGACACTCTGCTGCATTTAGATAGTTAGAGAGATTCACTTACAGAGATTGAGTTAGATAGATTCAGTTACAAAGATTGATTGAGAAAGAGGGGCTTGTAGTGTGCTCGTGGCAGGCAGGCAGAGCTACTATATTTTGTTACCAGAAGCACCTATAGGACTTGAAGTGTGTTAGTCCCATCACACACACAGAGCTATATTTTGTTCCCAGAAGCACCTATAGGACTTGAAGTGTGTTAGTCCCATCACACACACAGAGCTATATTTTGTTCCCAGAAGCACCTATAGGACTTGTAGTGTGTTCGTGGCAGGCAGGCAGAGCTCCTATATTTTGTTCCCAGAGGCACCTATAGGACTTGAAGTGTGTTAGTCCCATTACACACACAGAGCTATATTTTCTTCCCAGAAGCACCTATAGGACTTGAAGTGTGTTAGTCCCATCACACACACAGAGCTATATTTTGTTCCCAGAGGCACCTATAGGACTTGAAGTGTGTTAGTCCCATCACACACACAGAGCTAGATTTTCTTCCCAGAAGCACCTATAGGACTTGAAGTGTGTTAGTCCCATTACACACACAGAGCTATATTTTGTTCCCAGAAGCACCTATAGGACTTGAAGTGTGTTAGTCCCATTACACACACAGAGCTATATTTTCTTCCCAGAAGCACCTATAGGACTTGAAGTGTGTTAGTCCCATTACACACACAGAGCTATATTTTCTTCCCAGAAGCACCTATAGGACTTGAAGTGTGTTAGTCCCATCACACACACAGAGCTATATTTTGTTCCCAGAAGCACCTATAGGACTTGAAGTGTGTTAGTCCCATCACACACACAGAGCTATATTTTGTTCCCAGAAGCACCTATAGGACTTGAAGTGTGTTAGTCCCATCACACACACAGAGCTATATTTTCTTCCAGAAGCACCTATAGGACTTGAAGTGTGTTAGTCCATTACACACACAGAGCTATATTTTCTTCCCAGAAGCACCTATAGGACTTGAAGTGTGTTAGTCCCATTACACACACAGAGCTATATTTTGTTCCCAGAAGCACCTATAGGACTTGAATTGTGTTAGTCCCATTACACACACAGAGCTATATTTTGTTCCCAGAAGCACCTATAGGACTTGAAGTGTGTTAGTCCCATCACACACACAGAGCTATATTTTCTTCCCAGAAGCACCTATAGGACTTGAAGTGTGTTAGTCCCATCACACAGAGCTCCTCTATTTTCTTTGCAGAAGCACCCATAGGACTTCTAGTGTGTTAGTGGCATCACACAGAGCTCCTATATATTCTTCTCAGCAGCACCCACAGGACTTCTAGTGTGTTAGTGGCATCACACAGAGCTCCTCTATTTTCTTTGTAGAAGCACCCACAGGACTTCTAGTGTGTTAGTGGCATCACACAGAGCTCCTATATATTCTTCTCAGCAGCACCCACAGGACTTCTAGTGTGTTAGTGGCATCACACAGAGCTCCTCTATTTTCTTTGCAGAAGCACCCACAGGACTTC
Source organism: Lithobates sylvaticus (assembly GCA_028564925.1). Classification (NCBI taxonomy): domain Eukaryota; kingdom Metazoa; phylum Chordata; class Amphibia; order Anura; family Ranidae; genus Lithobates; species Lithobates sylvaticus. Next base: position 71,978,410 of record CM053029.1, read on the forward strand.
TAGTGTGTTAGTGGCATCACACAGAGCTCCTCTATTTTCTTTGCAGAAGCACCCACAGGACTTCTAGTGTGTTAGTGGCATCACACAGAGCTCCTCTATTTTCTTTGCAGAAGCACCCATAGGACTTCTAGTGTGTTAGTGGCATCACACAGAGCTCCTATATATTCTTCTCAGCAGCACCCACAGGACTTCTAGTGTGTTAGTGGCATCACACAGAGCTCTCTATTTTCTTTGCATAAGCACCCACAGGACTTCTAGTGTGTTAGTGGCATCACACAGAGCTCCTCTATTTTCTTTGCATAAGCACCCACAGGACTTCTAGTGTGTTAGTGGCATCACACAGAGCTCCTCTATTTTCTTTGCATAAGCACCCACAGGACTTCTAGTGTGTTAGTGGCATCACACAGAGCTCCTCTATTTTCTTTGCATAAGCACCCACAGGACTTCTAGTGTGTTAGTGGCATCACACAGAGCTCCTCTATTTTCTTTGCAGAAGCACCATAGGACTTCTAGTGTGTTAGTGGCATCACACAGAGCTCCTATATATTCTTCTCAGCAGCACCCACAGGACTTCTAGTGTGTTAGTGGCATCACACAGAGCTCCTCTATTTTCTTTGCATAAGCACCCACAGGACTTCTAGTGTGTTAGTGGCATCACACAGAGCTCCTCTATTTTCTTTGCAGAAGCACCCACAGGACTTCTAGTGTGTTAGTGGCATCACACAGAGCTCCTCTATTTTCTTTGCAGAAGCACCCATAGGACTTCTAGTGTGTTAGTGGCATCACACAGAGCTCCTATATTTTCTTCTCAGCAGCACCCACAGGACTACCGACTACAATGGCTGGAAGACCGCCAAGGGGAGGCAGAGCGTGCAGAGCCAAGAACACAGGGCAGGCAGGCTCTGTTTCTAGTGGACGTGGCCGTGGACGTGGACGTGGTCGTGCATCGTCATCAGCACGTGGCCATGGGACACGCGCGTCTTTGTTTTCGGCAGCTGGACATGTGGAGCCGCATCATGCTGAAGGCTTGGTAGAATGGATGACCAAGCCCTCCTCATCCTCCTCATCCTCTCTCACCCAGGCTCAGGGTACTGACAGAGCATCATCAGCCACCCCTTCCCTAGACCCACCATGTCCTCCTGAGGAGTCCCCCGAACTCTTTGAGCACAGTGTTGGGTACATGCTCCAGGAGGATGCCCAACGATTCGAAGGCTCGGATGACGATACCCAGCTTGAGGAATCTGGCAGTACAGTTCCACCAGCTGCAGCTTACTGCCAGGTTTGCTCTAGTGGTGAAGAGGGAGGGGATGATGAGGTCACTGACTCCACGTGGGTGCCTCAAGGGAGAGAGGATGAGGAGGAGGACGAGGAGGAGGAGGATGCGGCGTCACATGTCCAACGAGGCAGGATGCCCCTGGAGGCCAGGTAGAGGCCAGCACAGCAACTGTACAACACCGCAGAGCTCCGCCTGTGCAGGGCGCTGCCTCTGCACGTTATCAGAAAAGTTCTTTGGTGTGGGCCTTTTTTTGAGACGAGTGCAGCAGATCGCACACTGCTATTTGCAATATTTGTCTCAAGCGTATCTCGCGTGGCCAAAACATCAGCCGCTTGGGCACGACAAGCATGACCAGACATATGGCGACCTGCCATGCAGCTCGTTGGCAGGCACACATAAAAGACCCACACCAAAGAACTAAGCGGACCTCTCCTTGCTCCTCCTCAGCTGGGATCTCCATCCCCACTACACCTTCAGTCCTCTCTGAAAGCTGCTCTGAGAGGACTGAAGGTGTAGAATTCGGTGTGTCACAACCAAGTACTTGCAGTACACCGACGTCCGAATGCAGCAGGCAAATTTCCCTGCCCCAGCTGCTGGACCGTAGAAAGAAGTACACTCCCAGCCATCCACATGCCCAGCGGTTGAATGCTAGCCTTGCTAAATTGCTAGCACTTCAACTGCTGCCTTTTCAGTTGGTAGACTCGGCCCCCTTCCGTGAGTTTGTTCAATGTGCGGTTCCTCAGTGGCAGGTTCCCAAACGCCACTTTTTCTCGCGGAAGGCGATTCCGTCTCTCTACCGGCATGTGGAGGGCAATGTCCATGCCTCGCTGGACAGGGCGGTCAGCGGTAAGGTGCATATTACCGCTGACTCATGGTCCAGCAGGCATGGACAGGGACGGTACCTTTCTTTCACGGCCCATTGGGTCACTCTATTGGCAGCTGGGAGGGATGCAGGACAAGGTGCAGTAGTGTTGGAGGTTGTTCCGCCACCACGCCTCCAAAACGCGACTACTGCTACTGGTTGTGACACACCTCTCTCCTCCACCCCCTCCTCTTCTTCTTCCTCCAGTGCTCTGTCCTTGGAACCAGCGGTGCTCCGTAGGCGTACAAGGGGCTACGCAAGTACGCAGGCAAAAAGATGCCATGCCGTGCTTGCGCTGGTGTGTTTGGGGGACAGGAGCCACACTGGGCCAGAGGTTCTGGCAGCTCTGCAGGGGCAGGCCGAGAGGTGGTTGACGCCACGTCAGCTTAAGCCAGGAATGGTCGTTTCTGACAATGGCACCAACCTCCTCTCCGCCCTGCGACAGGGGCAGCTCACCCATGTGCCCTGCATGGCTCACGTCCTCAACCTGGTGGTGCAGCGGTTCTTGGGCAGGTTCCCAGGCTTACAGGATGTCCTGAGGCAGGCCAGGAAAGTCTGTGTGCATTTCCGCCGATCTTATAATGCCAGTGCTCGGCTGACTGAGCTGCAAAAGGAGCTGAACCTGCCCAAGAACCGCCTAATATCTGACATGCCCACCAGGTGGAACTCAACGTTGGCCATGCTGCAGCGACTGCACACGCAGCAGAGGGCCATCAATGAGTACCTTTGCGACTACGGCACCAGGACAGGGTCAGGGGAGCTTGGTTTTTTTTTTTTCCCCACGTCAGTGGAGCATGATCAGGGATGCATGCACTGTCCTCTCACCATTTGAGGAGGCCACGAGGATGGTGAGCAGTGACAGTGCATGCATCAGTGACACTGTCCCTCTTGTCCACCTGTTGGAGCATACGCTGCGTGGGATAATGGACAGGGCACTTGAGGCAGAACAGAGGCAGGAAGAGGAGAACTTCCTTGCCTCTCAAGGCCCCCTTTATCCGGACAGTGTTCCTTCTGTCCCACCCATCACACAGGAAGAGGATGAGGAGGAGGAGGAGGAGGAGGAGGAGGAGGGGATTGTGTGAGCATGGAGGTGGAGCCTGGCACTCAGCATCAGCAGCAGCAGTCTTTTAGGGATGATGTACAGTCCCAACAAGCCAGTGGACTTGTACGTGGCTGGGAGGAGGTGGCTGGCGATCATGTCATCCTCAGTGACCCAGAAGACTCCGGACCGAATGCCTCAGCTAACCTACGCTGCATGGCCTCCTGATCCTGCAAAGCCTGCGGAAGGATCCTCGTGTTCTTCGGATCAAGGAGAGGGACCATTACTGGCTGGCCACTCTCCTTGATCCGCGGTACAAGGGTAAGGTTGCGGACCTTATCTTGCCGTCGCAGAGGGAGCAGAGGATGAGACATCTCAGGGAGGCCTTGCAGAAAGGTCTGTGCAACGCGTTCCCAGAAACTGGGAGGCTACAAACTCCTGGTCCTGGGCGACGAGTTGCTGAGGCTTCGGTCAGTGGCAGAAGGAGCGGTGGGGAAGGTGGACGTCTGACCGATGCGTTCAGACAATTTTTTAGTCCGCAGCCCCAAGGTATGATCGGTTCCAGCAACCATCGCCAGCGTCTGATATACATGGTGCAGGAATACCTTGGGGCAAGGTCAGACTTGGACACCTTTCCCACCGAAAATCCTCTGGCTTACTGGGTCCTGAGGATGGATCACTGGCCAGAGCTTGCACAGTATGCAATTGAGCTACTGGCCTGTCCTGCCTCCAGCGTTCTTTCCGAACGCACATTCAGTGCTGCTGGAGGATTTGTGACTGATCATAGGGTGCGCCTGTCCACCGCCTCGGTTGATCGACTGACATTCATCAAAATGAATCAGTCTTGGATCACCACCAGCTACCAGGCACCTGAGGCGGATATAACCGAATAATTTTTAATGTCACATCCCTTCAAGACTGCCTATGCTGATGCTGAGTGACTGTCCTCTTATGTTCACTGACTATCCTCTTCCTCCTCCTCAATGATCCATGCCACCACACCAGTGCCTAAGGCACAATTTTTCAGCCCCTGTTTAACAGGGGCGTGTACTTACAATTTTTTAAAAAAAATGCTTCGCAACACGTGTGACTGCTGTGCTCCAAGTACAGTCTCTGTGAGGGCCGTGTTGCAGTGTTGTGGCACCAGCACCAGTGCCTAAGGCACAATTTTTCAGCCCCTGTTTAACAGGGGCGTGTACTTACAATTTTTAAAAAAAAATGCTTCGCAACACGTGTGACTGCTGTGCTCCAAGTACAGTCTCTGTGAGGGCCGTGTTGCAGTGTTGTGGCACCAGCACCAGTGCCTAAGGCACAATTTTTCAGCCCCTGTTTAACAGGGGCGGGGTACTTACAATTTTTTAAAAAAATGCTTCGCAACACGTGTGACTGCTGTGCTCCAAGTACAGTCTCTGTGAGGGCCGTGTTGCAGTGTTGTGGCACCAGCACCAGTGCCTAAGGCACAATTTTTCAGCCCCTGTTTAACAGGGGCGTGTACTTACAATTTTTTAAAAAAATGCTTCGCAACACGTGTGACTGCTGTGCTCCAAGTACAGTCTCTGTGAGGGGTTGCAGTGTTGTGGCACCAGCACCAGTGCCTAAGGCACAATTTTTCAGCCCCTGTTTAACAGGGGCGGGTAATTACAAATCTTGATCTAATAGTTCACAGCAGGGCCCATTCCTGCGCCCACCAAGAGTAACTATGAGGGCCTGCAGTCTTGTGGCAACACCGTCCACCACCACCGCCAAAGGCCCAATTTTTCTGCCCTGTTCATCAGGTGCTTGCAATTACAAATCTTGATCTAATAACTCACAGCAGGGCCCATTCCTGCGCCCACCAAGAGTAACTATGAGGGCCTACAGTCTTGTGGCAACACCGTCCACCACCACCGCCAAAGGCCCAATTTTTCTGCCCTGTTCATCAGGTGCTTGCAATTACAAATCTTGATCTAATAACTCACAGCAGGGCCCATTCCTGCGCCCACCAAGAGTAACTGTGAGAGCTTACAGTCTTGTGGCAAAACCGTCCACCACCACCACCACCACCCCCAATTTTTCTGCCCTGTTCAACAGGTGCATGCAATTACAAATCTTGATCTATTAACTCACAGCAGGGCCCATTCCTGTGCCCACCAGTCTTGTGGCTACACCAACATCTAATAGGGCAAATTTCTGCAGAGTATATACGCCAGGCCCCTACTTTCAAACATCCAACTTACAAACGACTCCTACTTGCAAATGGAAAGAGAAAACAGGAAGTGAGAGGAAATCTACCCCTAGGAAGGGAAATTCTATCCTGTTAGATTTAATTTGGGAAAAAGGTATCTCCTCTCTACTGATACTTTATCACCAATCCTTGTTTCAATTAAAACCCCACTTTTCCAAAAACATTTGTCATTGGGACGGAAAGTGAGGTGACATGTTCTGAACAGATGTGCAAAGACAGCAAATGTTACAGGGGTGATAACCCCTCCCTATGTTCTCCAAAAAGCTTAAAAATAGATTTTTTTGGGATGGAGCTACACTTCATAATGTACCTGTTCAGATTCTACTTAAGATCAAACCTAAAGCCGCAAGTGGTTTTAAATGGCTTCTTTTTTTCCTTTACAAATGTCATTTTGTGCAAGGACAGTTCTAAACACGGGAAACACATGCCACTTCACAGGCATACTTTAGACACCCCCCAGGTACCATATTTAAAGGAAAATTTCACTTTTTTTTTTTCACTTTATGCATCATTAAAATGACTGCTCCCGAAAAAACGTTAGTTTTTAAAAGTTCTTTTTGCATTGATATATGTCCCCTGGGGCAGGACCCGGGTCCCCAAACCTGTTTTATGACATTAACATGCATATTGGCCGTTGTAATTAGCACTTTTGATTTCGAACGTTCGCGTCCATTATAACGTATAGGGTTCGAAAATTCGCGCAAACTTTCGGTCCGTTCGAAGGTTCTGGTTCGAACCGAACCGGGGGTGTTCGGCTCATCCCTAGGTTAGAAGTACTGGCAGATTTAAATGGACTTCACTAACAAATTGAAGCCAAACTCCAGCATACACTTTTTAACAAGTTTTCTTATCCTGGGTGGGCGTCATATGACTTCCTCCAGTAGTGCACAGCAACGCAGTCTGTCACCCGCTGTTGTGCCGGGTCTAAGTAGCATGTGATCCCTGTGACCAATCACAGCGATCACTCAATGGCTTTCATTCATAGCCATTTACTGGGTAGTATTGTGATGATTGGTCAAAGTGATCACATGGTACAGGGGCCAATCACAGGTGACCTGTACAATGTGATAGCTGTAGCCAATCACAGCTATCACAATAGTACACAATGGCACATGAGTGGAGGCCTTTCGCAAAAATTATTGCTTATGATAGTGATCAGATCATCGCTGTAATAAGCATAGTGGGAAAAAAAAATCCTGATCACCTCCCCAGAGCAGTACAGTGTCACTATGGTGACACTGTACTACTCTGCTCACAGTATGTTAAAAAAATCGGGAAAAATTGTTAAAGAAGAAAACATTTGTTTTTTAAAAATTGCATATATTTTTTTACATACTGTCACCAGTCAGTGACCCTGATCACGGCCACCCCAGTCATATGATGATGCTATACTGCTTTGGTAACTGTATGTAAAAAATAAATAAAAAATAAATACTTTATTTTTTCATTTAATTTCTTAATTTTTCAAATAAATGGGACAAAAAATGCAACTTCAAAAAACTCGGCATGTCTCATACTAAATACCTTAGACTGTCTACTTTCCAAAAAGGGGTAATTTGGGGGATATCAGTACTGTTCTGGCATTTTAGGGCCTCAAAAAATGATATAAGCCGTCAGTACATCGAGCAATTTATATATATATATAAATTGCTCGATGTACTGATGGCCTATATACTTTTTTGAGGTTTATACATATATATATATATAGACCATAGTTTGTAGACTCTATAACTTTTCTCCCGACTAAATAATACACATTGATTTGGGATATCTTACCAAAGAAATGTAGCACAATACATTTGGCCTAAATTTATGAAGCAAAATTTTTATTTGCAAAATTTTTATAACAGAAACGAAGAAACATGTGTTTTAACTTATTTTTATTTTCTGTATTTCTGTATAACAAACAAAAAAAAATAACAGTGGGGATTAAATACCATTAAAAGAAAGCTCTATTTGTCTCAAAAAAATGCTGCAAATTTCAATCCGGGGCAGGACTGGCCTTAACCGCTTCCCGACCGCCTCCTGCACATTTACGTCAGCAGAATGGCACGGCTGGGCAAAAGCAAGTACCGGTACGTCCCCTTTAATTGCCCAGCCGTGGGTCGCGCTCGCAATCCGGTCGGAAGCTCCATGACCGCAGCCGCGGGACCAGCGGACCCGATTGCCGCTGGTGTCCTGCGATCGGGTCACAGAGCTGAAGAACGGGGAGAGGTCTGTGTAAACAAACCTCTCCCTGTGCTTCCTACTCTGCCTGTCATTGATCGGCTGTTCCCTGTCATCGGGAAAGCCGATTAGTGACGTCAGACGTCAGCCACGCCCCCTACTGTAAAAATAAAACACACGTCACACACCATAACCCCTCCCCGCCCCCTAGTGGTTAACTCCTTCACTGCCAGTGTCATTTACATAGGAATCAGTGCATTTAAATGGCACTGATTTCTGTATAAATGACAATGGTCCCAAAAATGTGTCAAAAATGTCCGATGTGTCCGCCATAATGTCGCAGTCACAAAAAAAAATTGCTGATCGCCGCCATTACTAGTAAAAAAAAAAAAATATTAATAAAAATGCTATAAAACTATCCCCTATTTTGTAAACGCTATAACTTTTGCGCAAACCAATCAATAATCTCTAATTGCAATTTTTTTTTTACCAAAAATATGTAGAAAAATATGTATCGGCCAAAAGTGAGGGAAAAAAAATGTTTTTTTATATATATTTTGGGGATATTTATTATAGCAAAAAGTAAAAAATATTGAATTTCTTTCAAAATTGTCGCTCTATTCTTATTTATAGCGCAAAAAATAAAAACCGCAGGGGCGATCAAATACCACCAAAAGAAAGCTCTATTTGTGGGGGAAAAAAAAAGACGCCAATTTTGTTTGGGAGCCACGTCGCACGACCGCGCAATTGTCAGTTAAAGCGACGCAGTGCCGAATCGCAAAAAGGGGCCTGGTCCTTTTGGCTGCAAATTATTCCGGGGCTGAAGTGGTTAAGGTATATCATTCTGCGGCGGTCTTGTCCTGCATGATAGACTGGTTTCCCAGACCTATTCTCAAAGCATCTATTCAGGTTGAACAAGACACGTCACCTGTCGACCTCAGAGCATTGCCCTGGGGATATGGGGAGATACTTTATCCTCTTACTGATGCATTGCTTCATCTTTGGTACAAATAGTGGTGCTCTTTCTCGTTGACATTGGAACCTTGTCCCTTCACCCCTCTCTTCAACAACCTTTGCTCTGTAACAGTTTACATAGTCACACTTTTGGAACCTATCACAGGGAGGATTGCCCTTAGCTAAGGACTTTGTTAACGCTTCCTCCGGTCTCTTTATACCTTCAGCTTTAATCAGTTTAGGTTCTATAGATTGGCTTCCGAATTTTCAACTTTTATCTCTTTTGTAAATCCCTCTTTTCTATGAAAAGTGTACACAGACCTCTTCCGTCATTTGAGGAACTATGCTCCTGTCCTGAACCGTTACTCCACACATTATCTACAGCAGTCTCCAAACTGTGGCCTCAGGGGCCAGGTGCTGCCTTTTGCTTGCTTTCATCTAGCCTTTGGGCACTAGTTCATCCAGTGATACCAACAGGGCATCATTTCCCCCACTGACATCAATGATTGGGCACAATTCCTCCCACTGACACCAACAATTGGGCCCACTAACACCAGTGAAGGGGCACAATTCCTTCCAATGACCTAATGAGCCAATGTGACCAACAAATCGGCCCAATGACACCAATGATGGGGTACAATTCCTCCCACTGATATCAACGATTGGACACAATTCCTCCCACTGACACCAACAATTGGGCCCACTAACACCAGTGAAGGGGCACAATTCCTTCCAATGACCTAATGAGCCAATGTGACCAACAAATAGGCCCAATGACACCAATGATGGGGCACAATTCCTCCCACTGACATCAACAATTGGGCACAATTCCTCCCACTGACACCAACAATTGGGCTAACTAACACCAGTGAAGGGGCAAAATTCCTGCCAATGACACCAAAGATGGGGCACAATTCCTCCCAATCACCTAATGACCCACTGACATCAACGACGGGGCACAATTCCTCCTAGTAATACCAACAATGGGACACAATTCACTAATGACACCAACAGTTGGGCCCACTGACACCAACAATGGGACACAATTCCTTCCAATGACACCAACTATTTTGCCCAATGACAATAAATGATGAGTCATGAATCCTCCCAATGACACCAACGATGGGGCACAATTCCTCCCACCAATGGTGAGGCATTGTTTTTTCCCACTGATGATGGGACCTTTTCTACTCCAACTTCCTCTCACTAAAGCATCTGGGGACCTAGCTACCTGCACTAGACTATGGTCCAGGGATCTAGGACGGGAGAGTTCTTTCGTAGAAAGGCAGAGGGCTTTCCAATACATGTATAAATCCTTTCCTGTTATGCACAGGAAAAAAGATATCAACTAATCCAGGGGTGGACTGACAACTCATGGGGCCCCCAGGCAATAGGAGATTATGGGGCCCCCAGGCAATCAGAGATTAGGGGGCCACACAGTATACACATACACACACACAGTATACAATCACACAGTATACACAGACATGTTTCTATTGGCTGAGAAGGTACTGGAGATGTGGGGCAGCTATAATCTCTGGGTTTTTAGACGAAAAGGATGTCGGTAAGGGACATTTCAGAGACAGATGTAAAAAAAAAACACAGATTTTTACATACTGTCCCTGGTTTTACTGAGGCTGGCAACCCTGATGGGGCCCCCTAGTGGCCCGGGGCCCTCGGGCAGTGCCCGAGTGGCCGAATGGTCAGTCCGCCCCTGAACTAATCTCAAGGTGGTATAGGGACCCAGTTTTGGTCCACCAAATGTTCCCTCAATCCTCAGAGACCTGCTGGATGTAATGCAGAAAGAGGAACATATCTACACATCTGGTGGGAGCGTGGTGGAATATTCTCTTTTTGGCAGTCAATTTTCTCTCTCTCTCTCTCTCTCTCTCTCTATATATCTATATATATATATATATATAATCTCTATATTGGAATTTATGACAAGTCTCTTGCCCCATCGCCAGGCTCTTACAAATCACAAAAAAACAAGTCTGTTACATTTCTTTTTATCCGCTGCCCACCAATGAATTCATGGAAAAACCTCTTCCTCCCCCCACCATTACCCAATTGGTGCACATAGTCAAAGATATTATGGAGATTGATAGTGGCACAAGAAACTAACACATGGGATACATTTCAAACTCTTTGGTCGATCTGGGAGCATTATTCTGCCTCTGATGCTCTGAAAGCCCTAGTATCCTTAGATATTGTTTCACCCAATTCCAAACCTCTTAACTCTCTGCACCACTACCCTCTGCAGTTATGGGAGGCCCACTCTTGGAGTGGGTATCAACTTCTTCTCAGAGTTGTCTCCGCCTCTATATTGTTGTTTACTCCGTGTAACACCCCCTAGTGTGCTAGTAGGTTAGTACAGGTAAATTTATTGTATGACTCATGGTAAATGTGATTCTGGAATCTGGGTCAGGGTTTACTGCAGGTCAGGCTGGATGACTCACAGAGGTAGGTCTCTGGTGCCTCCCGCTGGTTCTGAATTTGGAGAAACTTCTAGAAACTAGGGGGCCGAGGCCAGGAGGATTGATCTGCATACTTAGGGGAGTTTGGCCAATCCTCAGGCAGTGGGCCTGGCAGGGTGGCTGAGCCAGCCCTTAAATATGGATAAGTCATGCCAGCACAGGAGTCGGGTGGAAGATGGAAGGTTGAGGAGACTGCCGGAGGCCTTGGAGGGGAGCCCCCAGTCTGTGGGGAGGCTCTAGCTCGGGTTGGCTTGGAAGGATCCTGACAACAGTGCAGTTTGAAAGGAATATTATCTAAGGAGCTACAGGGAGCAAAGAGGACAGTGTGAGTAGGTCAGCACACCTAGGGATTCACAAGGCCAGAGACTGCCACATGTAACAAGCCTTTCTGGAGGACAGCTTCGTGCTTAACCCTTCCTGTCCCTTACCCTGGGAGATCTTCTGAGCTGATGCAGGGGCAGCCAGGTGGGCTGGTAGTCCTGCAGGCAGCGGAACTGGGATCAGTGTCTACAGAAGAGTTGGAGATACTCCTGGATGTTGCTTACTACACAGAGTGCTTTTTTCTAAGGGACTGAAAGATCCCTAGTCCTCAAAGAGGAAGTAAACCCTCTAGGACGACTTTGGCCTACAGGTAAGCCTAGATTAAGGCTTACCTGTAGGTCCAATAAATATCTCCTAAACCTACATGGTTTAGGAGATATTTAGAAAAGAAAGGGCACCGCTATCTACGGCGCATGCGCATGCCGAGATCACAGCGATATGCCGCTCTCGTGTGCATGCACGGGAGTGACGTCATCCCCACTCCAGCGAATCACAGCGCTGGAGCGGCGAGACCCGGAAGTCACTCCCGTAGTGATGGCGTCGGAGAAGGTCGTGAATGAGGACCGCTCCGGGGGCTTCGTTTTCAGGTAAGTTATTCATAATGAGCTAGTATGCTATGCATACTAGTCATTATGCCTTTGCCTTGCAGGTTACGTTTTTTTTTTTTTTTAAAAGAGGCTTTACTTCCTCTTCAAGGGGCTTTTTGCATTTCATTTTAAAAGACGGTCAGTGTCCAGGAAGGAGGACAGTTCAAGTTCTTGTAGATGGAGAGTTGTCACTGGTAATTTGTTTCATTCAAGCTGGACATACCATAATTCTTATTCCCTATCCAAGTTATTACCCCTAATAAAATAGCAAAAACAAAGCTCAAAGACTGTTCCTTGTGTCTGGAGAAAGTGTGGAAAATGCTTGTTGCCTGGCTGTGCAGGAGTCGGGAACCCAGCCATCTGCAACCCCTGTGAGAGTGCTGCTACATCCGCATTACCCCAGAGCTCTTCTGCACCCGCCCTCACACTTTTTTTTTTATTTTCTTTCCTTTTTTTCCCCCCTCTGCTGTTTCCTATCTCTATTTCTGATTATAATATGTTCTGTCAAACTGGATTGCATTGTTTTGTTATTCATTGCAAGCAGCCAAGGTTGTGTGGAAAACATCCTTGAAATATTTTGGGACCTTTTCATATTCCTGTTCATTCTATGATATTTTTGATCACTGCTTTTTGTCTTCTTGTAATATGATTCATTTGTGCTTTAAAACTTTAAAAAGAACTTTAAAAAATTATACAAATTTAATTTGGGTACAGTGTTGGATGAGTAATCGCCATTCAAAGTGTGACGGCGCTGGCAGCTGAAAATCGGCATGCGCAGGAAGAGGGTGAAAGTGTCCGGTATTGAGGTGGTTAAGCAGTTACAGCAACAGTTTTTCAATTTTTTGAGATAAAGGTTTTATTATATAAATGGATGAAAGCTGGCCATTTTAAGCACCCCTGTCAGTGGTAAATGTTTTTGTCTTAACCCTCTAACTGCCACTTTTGGACGGCTTGGTCTGTTAAAGAAAGTTAACCACATTCTGCCCGGGCTATAGGAAAATGACAGCTGGGTGGTGGTTTACTTGTTGTGACTGGGCGTCATATGACGTCGTCACAACATTCCGCGTGTGCGCACCCCTGGGGGGGGGGGGGGGGCACAGCACAGCAATCGGTGGTGCGGTCTGTCACTCGGACACACCCCACCTCTGAACATGGTTAAGAGCCTCTGACGAAAGGCTCTTTACAATGTGATCAGCTGAGTCCAATCACAGCTGATCACAGTGTAAATTGGAAGTGCCGGTTAACCACTTTCAGACCGGACCAATTTGCAGCCAAAAGACCAGGCCCCTTTTTGCGATTCGGCACTGCGTCGCTTTAACTGACAATTGCGCGGTCGTGCGACGTGGCTCCCAAACAAAATTGACGTCCTTTTTTTCCACAAATAGAGCTTTTTTTTGGTGGTATTTGATCGCCCCTGCGGTTTTTATTTTTTTGCGCTATAAACAAAAAAGAGCGACAATTTTGAAAAAAAACGCATTATTTTTTATTTTTTGCTATAATAAATATCCCCCAAAAATATATATAAAAAAAAAATTTTTCCTCAGTTTAGGCCGATACGTATTCTTCTACATATTTTTGGTAAAAAAAAATCACAATAAGCGATTATTGATTGGTTTGCGCAGAAGTTATAGCGTTTACAAGATAGGGGATAGTTTTATAGCATTTTTATTAATAATTTTTTTTTATTAGTAATGGCGGCGATCAGCGATTTTTATTGTGACTGCGACATTATGGCGGACACATCGGACATTTTTGACACATTTTTGGGACCATTGTCATTTATACAGCAATCAATGCTATTTAAATGCATTGATTCCTGTATAAATGACACTGGCAGTGAAGGGTTTAACCACAAGGGGGCAGTGTAGGGGTTAAAGCGGTTCTGCACTCTTTTTTTTTTTTTGTGTAGGGGGGACTTACCTGTTCCATCTTCCATCTCGATCGCCGCCGGTGTTCATCTTCATCTTCTGTGGGGGGGCGTGGCTGTCAGCTAGTGAATGCTGATCTGTGCTCTGCAATCACAGGGAGCAGAAATCGGCGTCACTAGTTGCTAGGCAGAACGGGGAGATGCTGTTTACGACGCGGCATCTCCCCGTTCAGCCTTCCCTGATTTGGAAGGCAAGAGATTTACTAATGAAATGGGTGCAGAACCGCTTTAAGTATGCCTAGGGGTGTGTTTCTTACTGTGGGGGGGCATGGCTGTCAGCTAGTGATCTCTGCTCCAATCACAGGGGCCCGCGACCGGACTCACGGGGAGATGCTGTTTATCTCGGCATCTCCCGTTCAGCCTTCCCGTGAGACGATCGCGGAGCGCCTGCCGCTCCGGGCGCGCTCACGATGGCACGACAGGCATTAAGGAGGGATGTATATATACGCCCTCCTGCCTGTACGTGCCATTCTGCCGACGTATATCGTCGTGCGCCGGTCGGGAAGTGGTTAAAGTGGTTGTAAACCCTTACAGACCACTTTGACCTACAGGTAAACCTAGATTAAGACTTACCTGTAGGTGCAATAAATATCTCCTAAACCTACACGGTTTAGGAGATATTTGCAAAAAGACAGGCACCAATGTCTACGGTGCATGCGTGCCGTTTCTAATGGCGATCGTGCCGTTAGTAGCTGCTCCCGTGCGCATGCGCGGGAGTGACGTCATCGTGGCTCTGGCCAATCACAGCGCCGGAGCCGCGATACCCGGAAAGAAGATGGACGCTTCGTGGAAGAGGGGACAGCGGTGACTTCGCTGGCTCCTGTTTTAGGTAAGTTACACATAATGGACTACTATGCAATGCAATAGTAGTCCATTATGCTTTAACTTTGCAGAGAACCAAAGAGGAAGTAAAACCCATCAGGGTTTACTTCCTCTTTAACGGCATTCCTCTATTCACTCTGACAGCACGTGAGTAGAGGAGAGCCAATAAGTGACTCTCCTGATCATAGATTATCAGTGCAGTCCCATCAGCGATGCCTGCCAGTGCCCACCTGTGATGCCTACCTGTGTCTACCAGTGATACACAGTGTGCAATGTGTTGTTATTCCGCATTGTGGGGCTAGATTTTTTTTCCCCTTCTATGTAGTTCTCTGCACTGCAGTGCATTGCTTTGTCTGAAGTGGGATACACACTATAAGAAAATCGTGCGGCCGGTTTTCCTCGTTGTTTCACAGCAAGTCGAAACCGAGGATAAAAATAATGTATTGTATTGTATGTACATATATGTAATTCTCATACGACGAAGGCTCTTTTTGTGTTATTTGTTATTTATGATTATGCGCAGTCTTTCATATCTGATATCTCTTGTACGAAAATCGTACGAATAAAACAGTACACATTAAACGAAAATCCTTCGTTCTGTTCACTTATTATTACAAATTCGCGACCAATGCCCTTTGGACAGAAATCCACGAAAAAATGTGTTCAAAGTCCCATCGTGTGTACGAGGCTTAAGATGGAGTCAGTTGTTTATACATTCTATTACACTTACCTCCACTGTGCAGTTCGTTTTGCACAGAGTGGCCCCGATCCTCCTCTTCTGGGGTCTAACATCGGCGCTGGTGGTTCCTCCACCGCATCAGGAAACAACCTAGGAGAAGCGCTCTCCTTGGGGGTACCCATGCGGGGGTGCGCTCCCGAGTCCAGCATTTGCGTCCATAGACACAGAATGCAGGACTCTGCCCCGCCCACGTCATTGGATTTGATTGACAGCAGCAGGAGCCAATGGCTGCGCTGCTATCAATCTATCCAATCAGTACACGAGACACCGGACGGCGCTCGCTCGCTCCTGGCGTGGGAATTACAGGGCTCAGGTAAGTATAAGGGGGGGGGGGGGCTTGGGGGAGCTTCAGTACTACATGAGGATTTACAACCCCTTTAAGGAGATTTCCCACTGCTTCCTATCCATCTAGTCAAATTAACTGCTAGGGAACAAGAAGACCTGGCAAAAGTAGAACTTTCTTTTTGTTTTGGATAGAATGGGGGAGGATTAGACCACCTGTTGGGTTTTTACTTCTATCTCACGTCCTGTCCTGCTGACAATGGCGTTACCCTACAGGTTATGGGGGAAAATCTGCAACAGGAATATAGACAGCTATTAAATGCGGACAAGGTTTTGAGTCTTCCCTGACTCCACTAACAAAAAAGTGTTTTTATTCCTGTTTGTGTTGCTGTTGGAGATAGTTCTTCTCCTCTTGTCTGGTGAAACCGTTGCCACCAGGACAAGGAATGAGCCCTAACAGTGCCTCGGATAGCAGCCAAAACCCTCCAGAGGTTCTAACCTTTCACCATTCTATCTAAAACTGAAAATCTGAATGCTTCAGTTTGGGAGCTTTTGCTTCACTTCCTGTCCTGGGGTCGCCTAGACATTCAAGGGAAATCTCTTCACCGGGGACACAGACAGCACAATAATTTTTCCAATGGGAAGAGGTTGCTGTCCACTCCACTGACATTGGTGTCCTTGGTGTTGGAGACATCTCAACTCTCTTCCTGTTCCAGGGACAGGAACAATGATAGCTATAAAAATATGACAGTGTGCCCAATTCCTCCCCCCACCCTATCCAAAGAAGTGTTGCAGCCGGGGCTCCATTATGACTGATTCATATACATGGTTTAGTCCTGTAATTGGTGCTTCATTCCAAGAGAACTCGTCCATCCATCTTTTACACGTCTACACATCACTGACCAGTTCTGGAGGTCATAGGGTCAGGAATGACAGCTGCCCATCCTCCCCCACCCAGGACTCACAGACAAAGCAGTGATGGCCTTCCACCCCCTCCAGAACTGACAGACAAGGAGTGATGGCCACCCACCCCCCTCTAGGACTGACAGACAAGGAGTGATGTCTACTAACCCTCCACCAAGACCTCAAAGCCAAGATATGATGGCCTCCCACCCCTAATCCAGCACTCACAGACAAGCAGTGATGGCCACCCTCCCCCTCTAGGACTGACAGCCAAGGGGTGATGGCCACCCACCCCCCAAGCAGTGATAACCACCCAGTCTGCATCCAGGACTGACAGCCAAGCAGTGATGACCACCCAGTCTACATCCAGGACTGACAGACAAGCACTATGTCCACCCAGTCTACATCCAGACTGACAGCCAAGCAGTGATGACCACCCAGTCTACATCCAGGACTAATGTCAGCCAGCCAAGCAGTGATGACCACCCAGTCTACATCCAGGACTAACAGCCAAGCAGTGATAACCACCCTGCTTCCATTACTGCCAGTCAAGCAGTGAAGGCCACCCACCCTCCATCTAGAACTGAAAGCCAAGCAGTGATAGCCAGCCACTCCGCATCCATGACTGAGGATCATTATTTCTCAATACATTTTTTCACAGACATCACATCAATATATTCAATACACACCCATCCTCAGGGCTCTTTCAATTCCGTCCTGTATTCCCATGGTCCACATATCAGTGCCCACTGGGTTCAGATGAACCCTGTCAGCCCTCAAATATCGCCACGTCTCAATCTCTAGCTCTCTGTGTCTGATCGCTAAGCCACCGTTTTTAATAAAAAACCTGCTCACCTCCTGATTAATCTTTCTTCTGGCCTTGTTAACCAGTTCCACTGACCTCGCTAGCCGCCATGAAGACCTGGCTATCATGTCCGACCATACAAGGACAGTTTTTGGGAATGCCGCCTGTAGTAGGCAGAAGTCATGCTTGATGTCCCTGGTAATGTCTAGTTTTGTCCTCAAAACCAAATCATTCCCCCCACATGAATCACCAAAACCTCGGGCGGCCTGTCCCGTTGTGCAAATTTGTGCGCCTCCGGGACCAGAAGGCTCCAAAGCATCCCAGGGAACCCCAGCCATTTAATGTACGCCTCCCCCCTGGAAAAACCTAGCTGTCTCCCGTCTGGCCTGGCATCCCCCCTCCTGGCACCCCAGCAAACATAGGAATGTCCCATGATCCACACGAGACTCGACGAGGTATCTGAAGGTATCTGAAAAGAAAACAATAAGAAAACAATAAGAAAATTCCGGTGAAAACCACCTAAAACGCACACCACTCAGTAAAAACGTCAAATAACTAAATCAAGTCTGACATAAGACCGGAATCGCCTCGATTCCCATCTCCCAATCCGTTTTACAGCTTCTTCCGTTATAACTGTTCCATTGCCGCACCAATTCTAATGATCATGCAGATCCCACATAAAAGACAAAGATAGAAATAAATTGGAAAACAGCGCCACCCCATCCTGATGTACTAAAAGAGGGCCATCCCCCGCTGGCCTCACGTGTCAAATAAACCTTTGTAAACTAAAACGCAGAGTTTGGCTTTGTCAGGAATATACGAACACCACCACATCTTGCCTCGGCCCTCCTGATCCGTTTTAGATCTACGCGCCATAACCTTCCCTAGCCTCGACCTCGGAAACTCCCTGTTCCATGTGTCTGGCGACAAAAAGATAAATCGCAATCTAGTCCCTGTTCACGGCATAAAATAGTCACATTGCATGAAAATGCAGCATGTCTGCATTGATACCTTATTAACAAAACGAATGCATCCCGGAAGAATTCGCCCCACAATTCTACCGCCAATACCACCGGCAACAAGCAACAACATATTCTTGAGCATCCCTGCTTTGTTCCAGCTGTCCGGCCAAGGGACGGCACTCCAATGCCCTGGAAAAAGGCCCCATATCCCGCTGACCCCGCTGCGTCTGTAAACAATTCGAGGTCGAAATTATTCACCGGGCCAATCATTCCACAACGCTCTACCATTAAAGTTGTCCAGAAAGAACATGTGCCCACATTCTAGGTCATCCTTATGTTCACCGTGATAGTGTCACATAATGTCTGGGCGACTCAATGCCACCCGTACTTGCCGCTAATCTTCTCCCCAAAAACCCTGTGCCCATCGGAATGATTCTGCACGCAAAATTGAGCTTGCCAAGCACCGATTGCAATGCCCTCAGCTGAACCTTGCGCGGGCCCACCATCCCTTCACCTCTCCTGTAATGCAACAATTTTGCTTCAGGCAACCTGCATTCCATGGCCATGGAATCGATTACAATCCCGAGGAAAATGATCACTGTTGTGGGCCCTTCCGTCTTGTCTGGCGCAAGCGGAATGCCGAATTCCCCTGAAATCCTTTCAACGGTTGTTTAGAGCATCGCGCAACGTTAGATGCGGGCGGCCCTATACAAAGAAAATCGTCCAAATAATGGATCACCGAATTCAAACCTGAAACGTCCCTCACTACCCATTCCACAAATGTGCTGAAACACTCAAAGAATGCGCTCGATATAGAACAACCCATTGGCAGACACATATCCACGTAATATTCCTCTTGCCAACTTGCAACCCAATAAATGAAAGCTATCGGGATGAACAGGCAGCAAACGAAAAGCCGCTTCAATGTCTGTCTTTGCCCATTCAGGGCGCCCCCTACCTACTTCCTTACCCAAGTACTGCTGCATCAAAGGATGTATATGATTACAGTGCAAACTTCCGGATCAATAGCGTCGTTCACCGACTCTCCTTGTGGGTAAGACAAGTGGTGATTGAGGCGAAATTTGTTGTGCTCCTTTTTGGGTACCACCCCCAAAGGAGAAACTACCAGGTCCTGCATGTCTGCATTGATATACAAAACAATGCACAACTTTCTACAACGCAGCGCAGCATGTTGCGACAGGTCGGTCAACTGAAGTGTTTTATTTGTTACATGTATGTATTATATGTACTGTATAAGACAGATGAACACAAAACTCTAGCCAAAATCTCTTTTGCCCAGGAATCACAGTCAATAGACAAAACAATACATTGCGACTACCAAGCTGCTTTTCTGTCTGTAGATGTCAATGTATGGCTACAACATACTCAAATTAGGTGATGGGAACAAGTCTCCGCACTGCCAGTGAAGGTTTCTAGCACTGTTATGATAATTGTTATTGACAAGCCTTGTACAATCAGGAGGAGCCCATTCATGCCGTGACTGGCCTGGCCACTATTTGATCCCAGCTTCTACAGATTGGCCTTCAGTGGGGGATCCTCTGTGACCTGTTTGCACTATATGGTCCAGCTTACTGGGTACGTGTTGTAGCTCTGTGGCCACCACCCATCATCTTTTAATAATGATTTCTAATGAAGAGCGAATCACTTCTTCCAAATCCAGGTTTTAAGCTACTGGGATCATATGGACTTTCTTTGGACTAATCACCAATTGCCTTCTTGTTTGCAGAGGGAGCGTAATATGTTGTCCTTCCTCAGGGACAATCGCTGAGGACCTACAAAAGAACACAAATTAATTTGATTTGATTAAAATCACAATAATGGTATCTGGCGGGCCACATGGTTGAATGCTCTGCTTGCGCTGGTTGAAGGCCCAACCAGAGCATGGGTGGGAATAGGACCTCCAATGAGACCCAATATTTGACATGGAAAAGCTGATAAGGGGTCTTTTAATTGTTAACCCAATGCTGGAAATTCATGCAGGGAATCCAGACTACAAAGCACATCATAGGTTCAGATTTGGAAGATCAACAATGGAGAATATCAGAACAGGAGTGCTTGTCAGTAAGTACCTTCTAATGTCCCCCAAACAAGGCCTGGAACCTCCTCTGCACCCAAGAGGGCCCAACCTTATCATGCTCTACATACAACCCAAGGAGGAACCAGGGCTATACTGTAACTATTTATGATGGAACTTCATAGAAAAAAACATCAAGGGACTCTTCTACATCTCAAGGCCCCATGCCTGACTCTTCTCCATCTCAGGGCCCCATGCTTCACTCTTCTCCATCTCATGGCCCCTTGTCTCACTCTTCGGCATTTCAAGGGCCCTATTGCTCGCTATTCTCCATCTCAGAGTCCATGTCTTACTCTTCTCCACCTCAGGGCCCCATGTTTGACTCTTCTCCATCTAAGGGCCCTTGCCTTTAGTTTTCTTCATCTCAAATACAATTTTTCAAGTAGTGATGGCCTGGAACTTCCTTTGCACCCAAAAGGGCCCGGCCTTATCATGCTCTACAAAAAATAAAGAAGGAACCAGGGCTATAACTATTTATGGTGGGGCTTTATAAAAAAAAGCATTAAGGGACTCTTCTCCATCTCAAGGCCTCATGTTTCACTCTCTTCCATCTCAGGACCCCTTGTCTTACTCTGCTCCATCTCAGAGCCTCAGCCCCATGTCTCACTCTTCTCCATCTCAAGGCCTCATGTCTCACGCTTTTCTATTTTGGGACCCCTTGTCTTACTCTGCTCCATCTCAGAGCCCCATATCTCACTCGTCTCCATCTCAGGGCCCTTTGTCTCACTCTTCTCCATCTTAGGGACCAATATCTCACTTCTCTTCATCTCAGGGCCCCATGTTTCACTCTTCTCCATCTCAGAGCCCCTTGTCTCATTCTTCTCCATCTCAAAAACAATTTCTCTAGTAGTAATGGCCTGGAACTTCCTCTGCACCCAAGAGGGCCCAGCCTTATCAAGCTCTACATAAAATGCAAGGAGGAACCAGGGCTATAACTATTTATGATTGGGCTTCATAGAAAAACCATTAAGGGACCCTTATCCATCTCAAGGTCCCATGCCTCACTCTTCTACATTTTGGGGCCCCTTGCCTCACTCTTCAACATCTCAGGGCCCCATGTCTTACTCTTATCTATCTCAAAGCCCCAAGTCTCACTGTTCTCCATCTCAGGGCCCCATGTCTTACTCTTATCCATCTCAAAGTCCCATGTCTCACTCTTCTCCATCTCAGGGCTCCATGTCTCACTCTTCTCCATCCCAAAGCCTCATATCTCACTCTTCTCCATCTCAGGGCCTCATATCTCACTCTTCTCCATCTCAGGGCCTCATATCTCACTCTTCTCAATCTCAGGACCCCTTTGTCTCACTCTAGTGATGTTATCTTTGCCTGACCAATCAAAGCGATCGAAGATTGGAACCTGGAGGAAAACCAGCCGAAGATGTCAATGACAGACAGGGAGCTCATGGACTTAGCATTACTGGAGTGAGGGTGATGAGGGTGATCTCCGCTGAACTGGCGGATGACAAGCCTCTCTCCGCTCACTGAGCGGGGAGGGGCTTGCGAGCGCCGCTGATCTCTATGGAGAGATCGGATGAAAGCGGACAGTGTGTCCGTTTTCATCAGATCTCACCGATCCGATCCGCCAGCGACGGATCTGGACGTATAGCCATACGTCTGCTTTTGGCGGATCGGACCGGGTCGGATGTCAGCGGAGATGTCTCCGCTGACATCCGACGCTATATAGACTAACATGGAGCGCCCGTTCAGATCCGCCGTCAAAAGTGACAGGCGGATCTGAACGGTCCGACTGTGTGAAAGGGGCCTAAGGAGAATTCTTCCCACCGACTATCACACTAATGTATCTTGAGTTGTAGATATAGTAATTATTAGTAGGGGTTCCCTGAGACCGGAAAGTTATTTCAAGGGTTCCTCTGTGTTGAGATAGTTGAGGCTGCTGTAGAGATTATACGATCAGATTGTGACATGTATGGTGACACTAGAGCCACCTTTTAACCCTTGCATAATCATAGCAAGATTTTGCTTCAAAGTCAGGGATTCTTAGTTCTATATACTGTCGGTCAGTAGATATAGAGATAACATTTATCTTTATCTTCTACCTTCCTGTACTGCAGAACAAATACACAAAAGGAAGGAAATTGCACACAACAAGGCAGGACACGTGGAAGGTATTGCGGTGATAAAGAAAGGTGCCCCCTGTGCCCGTGGTAGGGGCACTTCCCTTTTCTGTCTTGGGTCTTGTCAATTCTGTAGGGGAAAAAAAAAAAGTTTGCTAGGATTCTGATATTGTTATCAAAACTTGCTGCCATTAATGAAACTTGTCATGGGAGAAATGTGGAGCTGGAGATCACAATAGCTGTATTTTACTACAAAATCTCCCTTGGGAATCGAAACTGCTGCTTACCACTGCTAAACCTCGCTCTGAAAAGCGATCCACTGCAGGTTGCTTTTCCAAGGGCCGCAAGCACAGCCACCTATCCATAGGTGTGCGCAGGGGGTGTGCCTGGGCACACCCTAATGACCATGTGCGCCAGGTCAAATTATTAGGCAGTACAGCCTGCCCTCCTGTACCAGGCCTTATTTATTCAAAAGGTGGGCACCTGCCGAGCTGAAGGATGGGCTGTACTGCCTTATTGCAAATACCCATCCTCTTTTCCTCCCCCTGCAGCACTTCCGGCTTCTCCTCCTCTCCCTCCCTCCTTCTGCGCTTCAGGGGGTTCAGTTCTAGCTTCTGCGCCTCCATCCTGTCCTTAGTCTCTTTCTCTTAAATGTAGGACATCAGGGGTCTGTGGAGAACCCTGATATTTCACCAAACCCCCCCAAAAGGGCAGTTAAAAATTGTAAAAAAAAAAAAAATTCTAAAAGAAAAAAAATTATTTAAAAAAAAAAAAAAACGAGGGACCCATTCACAGGTGGTTTTTACTCAGTAATTATTGCCATGACTGCGAAGTTTAGCATCACGGCTGCAACATGTGTACAGCCCCAGCCACTGCCTCTGTTGCTCTGTGTTTGAGCTTTGGGGTGCACATCCTAATGCCCCGTACACACGGTCGGAAATTCCGACCACAAAATCCGTCTGATTTTTTTCCGACGGATTTTGTCCGTCACTGGTGTTGCATACACACGGTCGGACAAAGTTGTCGGAAAATCCGATCATTCTGAGAGTGGTGACGTTCGTTGCGTGCAACGGGACTACGTAGAGGCTAGTAGCCAATAGCTTTGGTCTTGTAATGTGATCTGAACAAGCGTGGCACTTTGTCCGTCGGAATTCTCTACACACGATCAGAAAAAGTCCGATAGGACTTTGTTGTCGGAAAATTTGAGAGCAGGATCTCAAACTTTTTCCGTTCCGAAATTCCGACGGAAAAAGTCCGATGGAGCCCACACACGGTCGGAATTTCCGACAACATGATCCGATAGGACATTTTCCGTCGGAAAATCCGACCGTGTGTACGGGGCATACTACTTTTGGCGATTTCGGGTGCGACTTGGATAGACATCTGTGCAGGAAGCCACACAGATGTCTTCCAAGTCGCACTGTCTTGCGGCTTTGAAATGGTGCGACTAATTATGAATGTCAATGTGAGCAGGTCTAAACGGGTAAATTCACCCGAAATTGAAAGGTGATCTAATGCCGCGTACACACGATCGGAATTCTCGTCGGAAAAAGCTCTGATGGTTTTCCCGTCGGAATTCCGACGGAATTTTGCTCAAACTGTCTTGCCTACACACGGTCACACCAAATTCCGACGGTCAGTAACACAGTGGCATAAAACACGTTCAACAGCACTATAAAAGGGAAGTTTAATGCTTCCGAGCATGCGTCAAATTGTTTCCAAGCATGCGTCGGAATTTTACGTGTCGGAATTGCATAGACACGATCGGAAAATCCGATAGAAAGGTTTTCCATCGGAAAAATTGAGAACAGGTTCTCAATCCAAAGTCCGTCGGAAATTCCAACAGAAAAAGACCGATGGGCATACACACACGGTCGGAAAATCCGATGAAAGGCTCCCATCGGACTGTTTCCATCGGAAATTCCGACCGTTTTTTATGCGGCATTACTCTAAATGACCTGGCCACCCCTCCGGACCCTGCTGAGCATAGCAGCTGTGAACAAGTCTGTACACCCTATGCTGCAATATCCATCATAATTCTTGAAATGGCAGACGCTCATTGGTCAGCGTGACCATGCTGACCAATGAGAAGCACATCTGAGGTTTCCTTGGTATGATAACGAATTTCATGGGGAAAAAAGTGCCTCTCATTAGTCCACATGACCACATCGCTGTGCTGACCAATGAGCACTTGCCATTGTCAGAATTATGATAGATACTCACTCCAGGGCTGTGTATTGCAGTGGAAGGTCCAGAGTGGAGGCCAGGAAATTTGGAGTTAGTTGACCTTTCGGGAAAGGGTGAACACTTTACCAGCTTTGCCTACCGGCACTTTTACCCCCTTCCTGCCCAGGTCAATTTTTAGCTTTCAGCGCTGTCACACTTTGAATGACAATTGCGCGGTCATGCAACACTGTAGCCATATGAAATTTGCAACTTTTTTTTCACACAAATAGAGCTTTCTTTTGGTGGTATTTAATCACCGCTGGGTTTTTTAATTTGTTGTGCTATAGACAAAAAAAATGCCCAAAATTTTGAAAAAAACACATTGTTCTTCACAGTGGCGGTGCGTGCATAGAGGGCGCAGGAGCGCCTCCCCCTCTCTCCTGCGCCGCTCTATCACCAATAGATAGATTCATGCATTGCATGAATCTATCTGTTGTCACCGCTGCCGCCCCCTATTCAGGTGTCCGGCCCCTTGTCAGGTGCCGGGCATCTGAATTACAGCTGGGGGGGTGTTTTTGGAAGCGCCCTATTAGAGCTGTAAGCTGTAATAGGGGACCTGATTAGAGCGGTGGGCTCTAATAGGCTTCCATAAGTGTAAACAGCAGGCGCACTGCTGTGCGTTCGCTGTTTACACAGTATTATGTTAGAGAAGCAAATACATCGCTTCCCTAACACAGACCCGCCTCTCAGCCAATCAGGTTGCTGGGTCTGTTACCTGTCACCTGATTGGCTGAAGTCACAGGCGCTGTGATTGGACGCTAGGCGTCCAATCATAGCAGAAGACAGGAGGAGCGCGGGAGAAGACATCGGAAGATGAGGAGACACCGCTCGCCGCCTGACGCCGTCACCAGCTGCACACCGAGACAAGGTAAGTGCAGAGGGCAGGCAGGGGGCACAGTGGCAGCACTTAAGGGCACAGTGGCAGCACTTAAGGGGCACAGTGGCAGCACTTGGGGCACAGTGGCAGCGTTTGGAGCACAGTGGCAGCATTTGGGGCACAATGGCAGCACTTGGGGCACAGTGGCAGAACTTGGGGCACAGTGGCAGCACTTGGGGCACAATGGCAGCACTTGGGGCACAGTGGCAGCACTTGGGGCACAGTGGCAGCGTTAATGGGCACAGTGGCAGCATTTAACCACTTCAGCCCCGGACCAATTGGCAGCCAAAGGACCAGCCCCTTTTTGCGATTTGGCACTGCGTCGTTTTAACTGACAATTGCGCGGTCGTGCGACGTGGCTCCCAAACAAAATTGGCGTCCTTTTTTCCCACAAATAGAGCTTTCTTTTGGTGGTATTTGATCGCCCCTGCGGTTTTTATTTTTTGCAATATAAACAAAAATAGAGGGACAATTTTGAAAAAAATGCAATATTTTTTTACTTTTTGCTATAATAAATATCCCCAAAAAATATATAAAAAAAACATTTTTTTTCCTCAGTTTCGGCCGATACGTATTCTTCTACATATTTTTGGTAAAAAAAATCGCAATTAGCGATTATTGATTGGTTTGCGCAAAAGTTATAGCGTTTACAAACTAGGGGATAGTTTTATAGCATTTTTATTAATATTTTTTTTTTTACTAGTAATGGCGGCGATCAGCGATTTTTATTGTGACTGCGACATTATGGCTGACACATCGGACATTTTTGACACATTTTTGGGACATTTGTCATTTATATAGAAATCAGTGATATTTAAATAGCACTGATTCCTATGTAAATGACAGTTGTAGTGAAGGGGTTAACCACTAGGGGGGGGGCGGGGGAGGAGTCAGTGTGACGTGTTGTGTTTATTTTACTGTAGGGGGGGCGTGGCTGTACGTGTGACGTCATTGATCGGCGTTCCCCGATGACAGGGAACCGCCGATCACTGACAGTCAGTGTAGGAAGCGCGGGGAGAGGTTTGTTTACACAAACCTCTCCCGTTCTTCAGCTCCGTAACCCGATCGCGGGACACCAGCGGCGATCGGGTCCGCTGGTCCCGCGGCCGGGGTCACGGAGCTCCCGACCAGGTCGCGAGCGCGACCCACAGGCAGGCACATGCACGATCACGTACAGGTACGTGATTTTGCCTGCCCGTGCCATTTTGCCGACGTATATCGTCGTTAGGCGGTCGGGAAGCGGTTAATGGGCACAGTGGCAGCATTTAATGGGCACAGTGAGGTGGTTTGTTTGCGCCCCCCCAAAAATTTTGAGCACCAGCCGCCACTGGTTCTTCATTTCTGTTATAAAAAAATAAAATAAATAATCATTCTTCGTAAATTTAGGCCAAAATGTATTCTGCTACATTTCTTTGGTGAAAATAATCCCAAATCAGTGTATATTATTTAGTCTGTAGGAAAGTTATAGAGTCTACAAACTATGGTATATACAGTTGTGCTCATAAGTTTACATACCCTGACAGAATTAATGATTTCTTGCCCATTTTTCAGAGAATACGAATGATAACACAAAAACTTTTCTTTCACTCATGGTTAGCGTTTGGCTGAAGCCATTTATTATCAATCACCTGTGTTTACTCTTTTTAAAAATCATAATGACAACAGAAACTACCCAAATGACCCTGATCAAAAGTTTACATACCCTGGAATGTTTGGCCTTGGTACTGACACAGAAGGTGGCACACACGGGTTAAAATGGCAATTAAAGGTTAATTTCCCACATTTGTGGCTTTTTAACAGCTTCAGCCCCAGAAGGATTTACCCCCTTCCTGACCAGAGCACTTTTTGCGATACGGCACTGTGTCGATTTAACTGACAATTGTGCGGCGTGGCTCCCAAACAAAATTGACGTCCTTTTTTTTCCCACAAATAGAGCGATTCTTTTGGTGGTATTTCATCACCTCTTTTTTAATTTTTTGCGCTGTAAACAAAAAAATAGCGACAATTTTTAAAAAACACAATATTTTTTGCTATAATAAATATCCCAAAAATATATAAAAATTTTTTTTTTCCTCAGTTTAGGCCGATACGTATTTTTTTACATATTTTTGTTAAAAAAATCGCAATAAGCGTTTATTGATTGGTTTGCGCAAAAGTTATAGCGTCTACAAAATAGGGGATAGTTTTATGGCATTTTTCTTAATAATTTTTTTTTTACTAGTAATGACGGCGATCAGGGATTTTTTTCATGACTGCGACAATTTTGACAACTTTTTGGGACCATTGTCATTAATACAGCGATCGATGCTATAAAATTGCATTGATTACTGTAAAAATGTCACTGGCAGTGAAGGGGTTAACCACTAGGGGGCAGGGTGTATGTATGTCCTAGGGGTGTGTTTCCAACTGTCTGGGGGGATGGGCTTGTGTGACGTGGACAGTGATCGCTGCTCCCGATGACAGGGAGCAGACGATCAGTGTCCTGTCATTAGGCAGAATGGGGAGATGCTGATTACATCGGCATCTCCCTGTTCTTGAGCTCCGTGATGCGATAGCGGGTATCCCCGCAGCGATCGAGTCCGCCGGTCCCGCGGGCACGGTCACAGAGCTCGCGCGCACATCAGAAATTTCAAAGTAACGTATGGGTACATTATTTTGCCCAGCCGTGCCATTCTGCCGACGTATAGGTGTCGACAGCGGTCGGCAAGTGGTTAAATCACAATTAGGGATGGGCCCGGTGCTCGATGTGAACCCATGTTCGCATCGAGCACCGGGTGTTCGCTTGCTCGGCGAGCCCAGAACTATTTTGGCCGCTCGCATCACGTTCGTGTGATGCGAGCGGCCCCGCAATGCATTGCGGCCGGCGCGGCCGGCGCAGTGCATTGCTGGCTGATGATTGGCCAAGCATGCACTGTGACCCCGCATGCTTGGCCAATCACAGCGCCGGAAACTCGAAGAGCCATAATTGGCTACAGGCAGGACGCCTGTAGCCAATTACAGCTCAGGGGCTTTAGTACACGCCCCCTCTTATAAAAGGCCGCCACGCTGTCGGCGCCGGTCACATGCTGTTCCGGCGTAGATAGAGCAGGATCGTTCTGTGTCACTCTGCTAGATTTAGTTAGAGAGATTGAGTTAGATAGATTCATTTAGAAAGATTGATTTAGAAAGAGGGGCTTGTAGTGTGTTCGTGGCAGGCACTGGCAGCAAACAGAGCTCCTATATTTTGTTCCCGGAAGCACCTATAGGACTTGAAGTGTGTTAGTCCCATCACACAGAGATCATATATTTTGTTCCCAGAAGCACCTATAGGACTTGAAGTGTGTTAGTCCCATCACACAGAGCTATATTTTCTTCCCAGAAGCACCTATAGGACTTGAAGTGTGTTAGTCCCATCACACACAGAGATCATATATTTTGTTCCCAGAAGCACCTATAGGACTTCAAGTGTGTTAGTCCCATCACACAGAGATCCTATATTTTGTTCCCAGAAGCACCTATAGGACTTGAAGTGTGTTAGTCCCATCACACAGACCTATATTTTTCTTCCCAGAAGCACCTATAGGTCTTGAAGTGTGTTAGTCCCATCACACAGAGATCATATATTTTGTTCCCAGAAGCACCTATAGGACTTGAAGTGTGTTAGTCCCATCCCACAGAGCTATATTTTCTTCCCAGAAGCACCTATAGGACTTGTAGTGTGTTAGTCCCATCACACAGAGATCATATATTTTGTTCCCAGAAGCACCTATAGGACTTGAAGTGTGTTAGTCCATCACACAGACCTATATTTTCTTCCCAGAAGCACCTATAGGACTTGAAGTGTGTTAGTCCCATCACACAGAGATCATATATTTTGTTCCCAGAAGCACCTATAGGACTTGAAGTGTGTTAGTCCCATCACACAGACCTATATTTTCTTCCCAGAAGCACCTATAGGACTTGTAGTGTGTTAGTCCCATCACACAGAGATCATATATTTTGTTCCCAGAAGCACCTATAGGACTTGAAGTGTGTTAGTCCCATCACACAGACCTATATTTTCTTCCCAGAAGCACCTATAGGACTTGAAGTGTGTTAGTCCCATCACACAGAGCTATATTTTCTTCCCAGAAGCACCTATAGGACTTGAAGTGTGTTAGTCCCATCACACAGAGCTATATTTTCTTCCCAGAAGCACCTATAGGACTTGAAGTGTGTTAGTCCCATCACACAGAGCTATATTTTCTTCCCAGAAGCACCTATAGGACTTGTAGTGTGTTAGTCCCATCACACAGAGATCATATATTTTCTTCCCAGAAGCACCTATAGGACTTGAAGTGTGTTAGTCCCATCACACAGACCTATATTTTCTTCCCAGAAGCACCTATAGGACTTGAAGTGTGTTAGTCCCATCACACAGACCTATATTTTCTTCCCAGAAGCACCTATAGGACTTGTAGTGTGTTAGTCCCATCACACAGAGATCTTATATTTTGTTCCCAGAAGCACCTATAGGACTTGAAGTGTGTTAGTCCCATCACACAGACCTATATTTTCTTCCCAGAAGCACCTATAGGACTTGAAGTGTGTTAGTCCCATCACACAGACCTATATTTTCTTCCCAGAAGCACCTATAGGACTTGTAGTGTGTTAGTCCCATCACACAGAGATCATATATTTTGTTCCCAGAAGCACCTATAGGACTTGAAGTGTGTTAGTCCCATCACACAGAGCTATATTTTCTTCCCAGAAGCACCTATAGGACTTGTAGTGTGTTAGTCCCATCACACAGAGATCATATATTTTGTTCCCAGAAGCACCTATAGGACTTGAAGTGTGTTAGTCCCATCACACAGACCTATATTTTCTTTCTTCCCAGAAGCACCTATAGGACTTGAAGTGTGTTAGTCCCATCACAAAGAGCTATATTTTCTTCCCAGAAGCACCTATAGGACTTGTAGTGTGTTAGTCCCATCACACAGAGATCATATATTTTGTTCCCAGAAGCACTTATAGGACTTGAAGTGTGTTAGTCCCATCACACAGAGCTATATTTTCTTCCCAGAAGCACCTATAGGACTTGAAGTGTGTTAGTCCCATCACACAGAGATCATATATTTTGTTTCCAGAGGCACCTATAGGACTTGAAGTGTGTTAGTCCCATCACACAGACCTATATTTTCTTCCCAGAAGCACCTATAGGAATTGAAGTGTGTTAGTCCCATCACACAGAGATCATATATTTTGTTCCCAGAGGCACCTATAGGACTTGAAGTGTGTTAGTCCCCATCACACAGACCTACATTTTCTTCCAGAAGCACCTATAGGACTTGAAGTGTGTTAGTCCCATCACACAGAGATCATATATTTTGTTCCCAGAAGCACCTATAGGACTTGAAGTGTGTTAGTCCCATCACACAGACCTATATTTTCTTCCCAGAAGCACCCATAGGACTTGAAGTGTGTTAGTCCCCATCACACAGAGATCCTATATTTTGTTCCAGAAGCACCTATAGGACTTGAAGTGTGTTAGTCCCATCACACAGAGATCCTATATTTTGTTCCCAGAAGCACCTATAGGACTTGAAGTGTGTTAGTCCCATCACACAGACCTATATTTTCTTCCCAGCAGCACCCATAGGACCTGTAGTGTGTTAGTCCCATCACACAGAGATCCTCTATTTTCTTTGCAGAAGCACCCATAGGACTTCTAGTGTGTTAGTGGCATCACACAGAGCTCCTATATTTTCTTCTCAGCAGCACCCACAGGACTTCTAGTGTGTTAGTGGCATCACACAGAGCTCCTATATTTTTCTTTGCAGAAGCACCCATAGGACTTCTAGTGTGTTAGTGGCATCACACAGAGCTCCTATATATTCTTCTCAGCAGCACCCACAGGACTACCGACTACAATGGCTGGAAGACCGCCAAGGGGAGGCAGAGCGTGCAGAGCCAAGAACACAGGGCAGGCAGGCTCTGTTTCTAGTGGACGTGGCCGTGGCCGTGGACGTGGTTGTGCATCGTCATCAGCACGTGGCCATGGGACACGCGCGTCTTTGTTTTCGGCAGCTGGACATGTGGAGCCGCATCATGCTGAAGGCTTGGTAGAATGGATGACCAAGCCCTCCTCATCCTCCTCATCCTCTCTCACCCAGGCTCAGGGTACTGGCAGAGCAGCTGCCAACGCGTACTCAATGGCATCATCAGCCACCCCTTCCCTAGACCCACCATGTCCTCCTGAGGAGTCCCCCGAACTCTTTGAGCACAGTGTTGGGTACATGCTCCAGGAGGATGCCCAACGATTCGAAGGCTCGGATGATGATATCCAGCTTGAGGAATCTGGCAGTACTGTTCCACCAGGTGCAGCTTACTGCCAGGTTTGCTCTAGTGGTGAAGAGGGAGGGATGATGAGGTCACTGACTCCACGTGGGTGCCTGAAGGGAGAGAGGATGAGGAGGAGGACGAGGAGGAGGAGGATGCGGCGTCACATGTCCAACGAGGCAGGATGCCCCCTGGAGGCCAGGTAGAGGCCAGCACAGCAACTGTACAACACCGCAGAGCTCCGCCTGTGCAGGGCGCTGCCTCTGCACGTTATCAGAAAAGTTCTTTGGTGTGGGCCTTTTTTGAGACGAGTGCATCAGATCGCACCACTGCTATTTGCAATATTTGTCTCAAGCGTATCTCGTGTGGCCAAAACATCAGCCGCTTGGGCACCACAAGCATGACCAGACATATGTCGACCTGCCATGCAGCTCGTTGGCAGGCACACATAAAAGACCCACACCAAAGAACTAAGCGGACCTCTCCTTGCTCCTCATCAGCTGGGATCTCCATCCCCACTACACCTTCAGTCCTCTCTGAAACCTGCTCTGAGAGGACTGAAGGTGTAGAATTAGGTGTGTCACAACCAAGTACTTGCAGTACACCGACGTCCGATTGCAGCAGGCAAATTTCCCTGCCCCAGCTGCTGGACCGTAGAAAGAAGTACACTCCCAGCCATCCACATGCCCAGCGGTTGAATGCTAGCTTGGCTAAATTGCTAGCACTTCAACTGCTGCCTTTTCAGTTGGTAGACTCGGCCCCCTTCCGTGAGTTTGTTCAATGTGCGGTTCCTCAGTGGCAGGTTCCCAAACGCCACTTTTTCTTACGGAAGGCGATTCCGTCTCTCTACCGGCATGTGGAAGGCAATGTCCATGCCTCGCTGGACAGGGCGGTCAGCAGTAAGGTGCATATTACCGCTGACTCATGGTCCAGCAGGCATGGACAGGGACGGTACCTTTCTTTCACGGCCCATTGGGTCACTCTATTGGCAGCTGGGAGGGATGCAGGACAAGGTGCAGTAGTGTTGGAGGTTGTTCCGCCACCACGCCTCCAAAACGCTACTACTGCTACTGGTTGTGACACACCTCTCTCCTCCACCCCCTCCTCTTCTTCTTCCTCCAGTGCTCTGTCCTTGGAACCAGCGGTGCTCCGTAGGCGTACAAGGGACTACGCAAGTACGCAGGCAAAAAGATGCCATGCCGTGCTTGCGCTGGTGTGTTTGGGGGACAGGAGCCACACTGGGCCAGAGGTTCTGGCAGCTCTGCAGGGGCAGGCCGAGAGGTGGTTGACGCCACGTCAGCTTAAGCCAGGAATGGTCGTTTCTGACAATGGCACCAACCTCCTCTCCGCCCTGCGACAGGGGCAGCTCACCCATGTGCCCTGTATGGCTCACGTCCTCAACCTGGTGGTGCAGCGGTTCTTGGGCAGTTTCCCAGGCTTACAGGATGTCCTGAGGCAGGCCAGGAAAGTCTGTGTGCATTTCCGCCGATCTTATAATGCCAGTGCTCGGCTGACTGAGCTGCAAAAGGAGCTGAACCTGCCCAAGAACCGCCTAATATGTGACACGCCCACCAGGTGGAACTCAACGTTGGCCATGCTGCAGCGACTGCACACGCAGCAGAGGGCCATCAATGAGTACCTTTGCGACTACGGCACCAGGACAGGGTCAGGGGAGCTTGGTTTTTTTTCCCCACGTCAGTGGAGCATGATCAGGGATGCATGCACTGTCCTCTCACCATTTGAGGAGGCCACGAGGATGGTGAGCAGTGACAGTGCATGCATCAGTGACACTGTCCCTCTTGTCCACCTGTTGGAGCATACGCTGCGTGGGATAATGGACAGGGCACTTGAGGCAGAACAGAGGCAGGAAGAGGAGGACTTCCTTGCCTCTCAAGGCCCCCTTTATCCGGACAGTGTTCCTTCTGTCCCACCCATCACACAGGAAGAGGAGGAGGAGGAGGAGGAGGAGAATTGTGTGAGCATGGAGGTGGAGCCTGGCACTCAGCATCAGCAGCAGCAGTCTTCTAGGGATGATGTACAGTCCCAACAAACCAGTGGACTTGTACGTGGCTGGCAGGAGGTGGCTGGCGATCATGTCATCCTCAGTGACCCAGAAGACTCCGGACCGAATGCCTCAGCTAACCTACGCTGCATGGCCTCCCTGATTCCTGCAAAGCCTGCGGAAGGATCCTCGTGTTCTTCGGATCAAGGAGAGGGACCATTACTGGCTGGCCACTCTCTTTGATCCGCGGTACAAGGGTAAGGTTGCGGACCTTATCTTGCCGTCGCAGAGGGAGCAGAGGATGAGACATCTCAGGGAGGCCTTGCAGAAAGGTCTGTGCAACGCGTTCCCAGAAACTGGGAGGTTACAAACTCCTGGTCCTGGGCGACGAGTTGCTGAGGCTTCGGTCAGTAGCAGAAGGAGCGGTGGGGAAGGTGGACGTCTGACCGATGCGTTCAGACAATTTTTTAGTCCGCAGCCCCAAGGTATGATCGGTTCCAGCAACCATCGCCAGCGTCTGATATACATGGTGCAGGAATACCTTGGGGCAAGGTCCGACTTGGACACCTTTCCCACCGAAAATCCTCTGGCTTACTGGGTCCTGAGGATGGATCACTGGCCAGAGCTTGCACAGTATGCAATTGAGCTACTGGCCTGTCCTGCCTCCAGCGTTCTTTCCGAACGCACATTCAGTGCTGCTGGAGGATTTGTCACCGATCATAGGGTGCGCCTGTCCACCGACTCGGTTGATCGACTGACCTTCATCAAAATGAATCAGTCTTGGATCACCACCAGCTACCAGGCACCTGAGGCGGATATAACCGAATAATTTATAATGTCACATCCCTTCAAGACTGCCTATGCTGATGCTGAGTGACTGTCCTCTTATGTTCACTGACTATCCTCTTCCTCCTCCTCAATGATCCATGCCACCACACCAGTGCCTAAGGCACAATTTTTCAGCCCCTGTTTAACAGGGGCGTGTACATACAATTTTTATAAAAAAATGCTTCGCAACACGTGTGACTGCTGTGCTCCAAGTACAGTATCTGTGAGGGGTTGCAGTGTTGTGGCACCAGCACCAGTGCCTAAGGCACAATTTTTTTCAGCCCCTGTTTAACAGGGGCGTGTACTTACAATTTTTTTTTAAAAATGCTTCGCAACACGTGTGACTGCTGTGCTCCAAGTACAGTATCTGTGAGGGGTTGCAGTGTTGTGGCACCAGCACCAGTGCCTAAGGCACAATTTTTCAGCCCCTGTTTAACAGGGGCGGGTAATTACAATTTTTTTAAAAAATGCTTCGCAACACGTGTGACTGCTGTGCTCCAAGTACAGTATCTGTGAGGGGTTGCAGTGTTGTGGCACCAGCACCAGTGCCTAAGGCACAATTTTTCAGCCCCTGTTTAACAGGGGCGTGTACTTACAATTTTTTAAAAAAAATGCTTCGCAACACGTGTGACTGCTGTGCTCTGAGCAGGTTGCAAGAACTAGGGTAGGGAGGAAATGTTGGCATTATAAAGGCTGAAGGAATGTATTTGTGCAATCTGGGCTTTTAGTTTTAAGGTCCATTCACATGTGGTGCTTTACTGCAGGTCCATATTTTCCCGGAACGGTGAAGCACAGGTGTGGCGTGCCTACTTGTGCTGGCAGCCCATTTATTTATATTGGGGCTCGCGGCTGCACAGACACAGCCGTTGTGTAATAATATATTATGTGGGTGAGTGTGGCTCCCCAAAACGCATACAAGGTGCGTTCGAGACCCACACTTACCCACGTATCATATTGGGACACAACGGCTGTGTCTATGCAGCCGCAAGCTCCAATAGAACTAAATGGGACACCCGCATGGGAATGCACGCAAAACCTATGCTTCACCGTGCCGGGAAAACGTGGACCTTCATGGGGCCTGCAGTAAAGAGCTACATGTGAACAGACCCTTCGTTTTTGGTAGGGCAGGAAACCCCAGCGAGCATCCACTGAATTTTCCCAAGCTTAAATATATGTGGCCTTCCAGTTAGACTACCTTTCTGAATTACTGAAATAAAGAATTAAAAAACATGGCCATACAACTGCGACGACTGGACGCTGTTCCAAGCGGTACTCGCGTTCAGTGATGCGTTCATACATCCCTGAATGTATATGGACCTAAGTACCGCATGGACTACGGCTTTGTATTTTAGCCTGTCATTGATTTTGATAGGCAGCAGGCTGTATGTGTGTGTGTGTGTGTCTCCCTGGTGTTTACCCATTTCAGCCCCGGAGGATTTTACCCCCTTCCTGACCAGAGCACTTTTTGCGATTCTGCACTGCGTCAATTTAACTGACAGTTGCGCGGTCGTGCAACGTTGTACCCAAACAAAATTGATGTCCTTTTTTTCCCCACAAATAGAGCTTTCTTTTGTGGTATTTGTTCACCTCTGCGGTTTTTATTTTTTGCACTATAAACAAAAAAAGTGTGAACATTTGGGAAAAAAAGCAATATTTTTTACATTTTTCTATAATAAATATCCCCAAAAAATATATATAAAAAAAACTAATTTCTTTCTCAGTTTAGGCCCGATATGTATTCTTCTACATATTTTTGGTAAAAAAAAATATATAAATAAGCGCATATTGATTGGTTAGCGCAAAAGTTATAGCGTCTACAAAATAGGGGTTAGTTTTATGACATTTTTATTATTTTTTTTATTAGTAATGGCGGTGATCTGCGATTTTTATCATGACTGTGACATTATGGCGGACACATTGGACACCTTTCACAATATTTTGTGACCATTGTCATTTATACAGCGATCAGTGCTATAAAAATGCACTAATTACTTGTAAATGTCACTGGCAGAATTAGAGATGTTAATATACACCTCCTATAAGTAATACTGCTTACTATGCTTGACATTTGTCAAAAAGCCTATGTATTTTTCCTTCTTTTTGTTCAATAAAAGACTTTGTTTAAGGAAAAAAAATAAGTCACTGGCAGGGAAGGGGTTAAACACTAGGGGGGGGACGATCAAGGGGTTAAGTGTGTCCTAGGGAGTGATTCTGCCTGTGGGGGGGAGGGGCTACAACTCACATGACAGAGATCACTGCTCCCGATGACAGGGAGCAGTAGATCCCAGTCATGTCACTAGGGAGAACGGGGAAATGCTTTGTTTACATAGGCATCTCCCCGTTCTACCTCTCCACACCGCAATCGCGGGCCGCTGGCGAACATCGAGTTACTGGGACCCGTGGGCACGCGCCCGGCAAATTTAAAGAGACGTACAGGTACACCCATTACCAGCCGTATTCAACCTTTTCAACACAGAGGTACCCTTGAAATAACTTTCTGGTCTCGGGAACCCCTACTAAAAATGACTACATCTACAACGCATGATACATTAGTGTAATGGTCAGTGGGAAGAATGGTCTTTACCCACTTGCCAACCAGCCATGGCAGAATTGCACGGCTGGGCGAAGCGACATTATGTTACGTAGCTTCACCCTGTGGCCACTAGGCGCCCACTGCTCGCCCCCGAAGCCGATGCGAGTGCCCGGCGGCCACAATCACCGCCAGGCTCCCGCGATCGCTGCTGACACATGGAGAACCTGAAATCTGTATGTGTAAACACACAGATTCCGGTTCTCTGAGGGGAGAAGAGACAGATTGTCTGTTCATACAGAGTATGAACAGCAATCTGTCATCTCCCCTACACAGTCCCCTCCCCCTTCAGTTAGAACACCTCCCTAGGGAACACCACCCCTTGATCGCCCCCTAGTGTTTAACCCCTTCCTGCCAGTGACATTTTTACAGTAATCAGTGCATTTTATAGCACTGATCGCTGTATAAATGACAATGGTCCCAAAAATGTGTCAAAAGTGTCCGATGTGTCCGCCATAATGTCGTAGTCCTGATAAAAATCACAGATCGCCACCATTACTAGGGAAAAAAAATGAATAATAAAAATGCCAGAAAACTACCCCCTATTTTGTAGACACTATAACTTTTGCGCAAACCAATCAATATGCATTCATTGCGATTTTATTTTTTTTTTATTGATTTTTTTTTACTATACATATCGGCCTAAACTGAGGAAAAAAATTGTTTTTTTATATGTTTTTGGGGGATATTTATTAAAGCAAAAATTTATGCTTTTTTTTTTTTTTTGTTTATAGCGCAAAAAATCCGCAGAGGTGATTACTGAATTTATCAGCGTATAACATGCACAGGCGTATAACACGCATATTCACTTTAAGATGGAAGTTTCAGGGGAAAAAACTTTTTTTTGAAGCAAAATAAGGGTCAGTGCCCATCTGCAGCCTCACCATTGCCATCAATGCAGCCTGATCAATGCCCATCTGCAGCCTCCCAAGTGCCATCAATGCAGCCTCATCACTCCACATCAATGCAGCCTCACCATTGCCATCAATGCAGCCTGATTAATGCACATCTGCAGCCTAGAGGGGACAGGGAGGGGGGCGGGATGAGTGCCAACAGATTACATACAGTGATAATCTCCTATGATAGACAGACCAGTGGTCCAATGGCGGCCCAGGAGACGGGACTTTCTATTACAGAGGCCACCAAGTGAATAGGAGATTCTTACTGTATGTAATCTGACGGCGCTCGTCCTGCCCCCTCCCTATCCCCTCAGAGGCAGCTAAAATTTAAGTATTGGCGTATAACACGCACGCTATTTGCACCCGATTTTCATGGTGAAAAAGTGACTGTTATACGCCAATAAATACAGTAAATAGCGCCAAAAGAAAGCTGTATTTGTTTAGGAAAAAAGGGCGTCAATTTTGTTTTGGTGCCACGCATCATGACCGCGCAATTGTCAGTTAAATCGACGCAGTGCTGAATCGCAAAAAGTGCTCTGGTCAGGAAGGGGGTAAAATCTTCCGGGGGCTGAAGCGGTTACACTTGTGGTCATTGGGGAGAATTAACCCCTTACAGATAGCTAAAAAGATAAATGGTATCGGTGAGAACATATCTGAGAGGCAGAAATTGCTCAAGAAACCCCCTAGCAACCTCTGGAGGAACCCTGGATGAGAAACCCTGACTTGGACAGTTGTCACAGGAAGCGTTGTCACCATTAGATTTCCCCTCACCTCTATTCCGCTCCTGGTGACAACTGTACACTTTGGATTTCCCATCACTTACTATCTTGACCACCAGGATAAATAGAGATGGTGAATCTCTCCACTGAGAAGACATGACAGCAATAAAAGCATGACAGGGGCTGTGACCCTCATCCACCTTCTCAATATATTTAATCGGTAAGCCAGCACAAAGAACAGTGAGCATGTTTTAGGTGCTATAACCAATTAGAATCTACCAAAGTCATTTGTTGTGGTGTAATGCACTTGCTGTACTCTACTATTTGGTAATATTTCAGTAACTAATCTTTGTCCTTTGCATATCTCAAAGGTACTGAAGACTCGGTTGGCTCTCCGGCACACTGGTCAGTTCTCCGGGATGACAGATTGCGCTCGACATATCATGCGTACTGAGGGGTTGAGAGCGTTCTCGAAAGGATACCTACCAAACCTGCTGGGTATCGTGCCATATGCGGGCATTGATTTGGCAGTGTACGAGGTAAGTTTAACCACTTCCGCCCTGGAAGGTTTTACCCCCCTTTTCCTGACAAGGACATTTTTTGTGATGCAGCACTGCGCCGCTTTAACAGACAATTGCATGTGCGGCGCTGTACCCGAATAACATTGATGTCCTTTTTTTTCCTACAAATAGAGCTTTATTTTGGTGATATTTTATCGGTTTTCATTTATTTTATTTTGAAATTTTGGTTTATAGCGCAAAAAAGCGCTATAAACAAAAATTTCAAAAATATATATATATTTTTTTTACTTTCTGCTATAAATCGCATCCAATAAAAAAAATAAAAAATAGAATTTCTTCATTAATTTAGGCCAATATGTATTCTGCTACATATTTTTGGTAAAAAAAAATAATCCAAATAAGCGTATAATGATTGGTTTGCGCAAAAGTTATCTCATCTACAAACTATGGGATATTTTTATTTTATTTTTATTTTATTTTACTAGTAATTGCAGCAATCAGTGATTTTTTTTTTTTGTGGGATTTCGACATTGCAGCGGACAAATCTGACACTAAGTGACACTTTTTTGGGGACCAGTGAATACAGTGATCAGTGCTAAAAAAAAAAAAATGCACCGTCACTGTATTAATGACACTGGCAGGGAAGGGGTTAACATCAGGGGAGATCAAAGGGTCAAATGTGTAAACTCATAGCATCTAGGCTTGTGTACAGACTAACTGCACAGCGGCTGCAGTTAGTCTGTACACAAGTCTAGATGCTATGATTTTAATCATATTTTTGAAATAAAGTTGAATAATTTGGAGTGCGGCTATCCAGCTACATTTTTTTCTACTTCAGTTCCTGTTGCAAACAGAGCCGGCACCCTGTGGGTTTGTTGAGACAGCTGTTTTGGGAGAAGTCATTACCTTGGAGTGGTGATTATTTGTAACTTAAAATGGTACTCAGTAGTTTGTATGGTCCCCACGTGCTTGTATTCATGCCTGATAACGTCGGGGTGGCTCCTAATGAGACAACGGATGGTGTCCTGGGGTATTTCCTCCCAGTTTTGGACCAGGACATCGCTGAGCTCCTCAGCAGACTGAGGTGCAACCTGGCGGCGTCAGATGGACAGAAACGTAATGTACCAGAGGCGTTCTATTGGATTTAGATCAGGCGAGCGTAGGGGCCATTCAAGGATATCAATTCCTTCATCCTCCAGGAACTGGCTCCATACTCTCGCCACATGAGGCCGGGCATTGTCGTGCACCAGGAGGAACCCAGAACCCACTGCACCAGTGTAGGGTCTGACAATGGATCCAATGATTTCATCCCAACACCTAATGGCAGTCTGGGTGCCATTGTCCAGCCTGTAGAGGTCTGTGCGTTCTTCCATGGATATTCCTCCCCAGACCATCAGTGACCCACCACCAAACTGGTCATGCTGAACAATGTTACAGGCAGCATAACATTCTCCACAGCTTCTCCAGATCCTTTCACATCTGTTACATGTGCTTAGGGTGGACCTGCTCTTGTCTGTGAAAAGCACAGGGCGCCAGTGGCAGACCTGCCAATTCTGGT
Source organism: Lithobates sylvaticus (assembly GCA_028564925.1). Taxonomy (NCBI): domain Eukaryota; kingdom Metazoa; phylum Chordata; class Amphibia; order Anura; family Ranidae; genus Lithobates; species Lithobates sylvaticus. Next base: position 72,019,446 of record CM053029.1, read on the forward strand.
GTTCACTGGCAAATGCCAATCGAGCTCCATGGTATCGGGCAGTGAGGTTACCCTTATGAAGTCTGTTTCTGATTGTTTGGTCAGAGACCTTCACACCAGTGGCCTGCTGGAGGTCATTTTGTAGGGCTCTAGCAGTGCTCATTCTGTTTCTCCTTGCACAAAGGAGCAGCTACCAGTCCTGCTGATGGGTTAAAGACCTTCTACGGCCCTGTCCAGCTCTCTAATGCCGCGTACACACGTTCGGACTTTGTCCGCCGGACCGAGTCCGGCGGACAATCCGCCGGACTTTCCGAGGGGGGACTTGCCCACACACGCCCGGACTTCCGAGCGTGTGACTTGCCCACACACGCCTGGACTTCTCCGGCGGACAATCCGCGGGAAAAAAGTCCGCGGGACTTTTGAAAATGAACGGACTTGCCCACACGGAGCAGTCCGTTCATTTAGAACGTAACTGCAGGTAGATGGGGCTAGCGAAGGCAGTGAATGCCGCCGCGCTAGCCCCGTCACCTGGCATGGATTTAAAGGGAATCCCCACGCCGAAAAAACGGCGTGGGGGTCCCCCCCAAATCCATCTCGGACCCTTATCCGAGCACGCAGCCCGGCAGGCCAGGAAAGGGGTGGGGACGACCGAGCGCCCCCCCCCCCCTCTGAGCCATACCAGGCCGCGTGCCCTCAACATGGGGGGTGCCCTGGGGAAAGGCCCCCCCACCCCAAAGCACCTTGTCCCCATGTTGATGAGGACAAGGCCTCTTCCCGACAACCCTGGCCGTTGGTTGTCGGGGTCTGCGAGCGGGGGCTTATCGGAATCCGGGAGCCCCCTTTAATAAGGGGGCCCCCAGATCCCGGCCCCCCACCCTATGTGAATGAGTATGGGGTACGATGTACCCCTACCCATTCACCTAAGGTGTAAAATGTAAAGAAAAAAAACACAATTTTGAAAAAATATTTTATTGCACTGCCCGGGGGTCAAAGAGACCCCGGAAGACCCCCGAAGGCGGATGCGAGCGGGTAGGGGATCAGACTGGCGTCGACGACGAAGAAGGTAGCTGGGCTCCTCTGCTCGGTAAAAGAGCTAGGTTTGGCGGAGGAGTCCGGCGAAGACCCCCCCAAGACGGAAGAAGACCCCCGGAGCAGTGCAATAAAATATTTTTTCAAAATTGTGTGTTTTTTTTCTTTACATTTTACACCTTAGGTGAATGGGTAGGGGTACATCGTACCCCATACTCATTCATATAGGGTGGGGGGCCGGGATCTGGGGGCCCCCTTATTAAAGGGGGCTCCCGGATTCCGATAAGCCCCCGCCGCAGACCCCGACAACCAACGGCCAGGGTTGTCGGGAAGAGGCCCTTGTCCTCATCAACATGGGGACAAGGTGCTTTGGGGGTGGGGCACGGCCCCCCTTTCCCCAACCCCCCATGTTGACACGCGGCACTCAGAAGGGGGGGGCGCTCGCTTGTCCCCACCCCTTTCCTGGCCTGCCGTGCTGCGTGTTCGGATAAGGGTCTGAGATGGATTGGGGGGGACCCCACGCCGTTTTTTTCGGTGTGCGGATTCCCTATAAATCCATGCCAGGTGACGGGGCTAGCGCGGCGGCATTCACTGCCTTCGCTATCTCCGTCTACCTGAAGTCACGTGCTAAATGAACGGACTTTCCGATGAGCGGCAAGTCTGTTCATTTCAAAAGTCCGGCGAACTAGCCTACTAACGGCGGGATTGTCCGCCGGACTGCCAAGTCCAGCGGATAGTTTTAAAACAAAACTTAAAACCTAGTCTGCCGGACTTTTGTCGCCAAAAAGTCCGCCGGCGCCCACACACGTGGGATTGTCCGGCGGACTTTAGCGTACAATCTGCCCTTCATGTGTACGCAGCATTAGAGTAACTGCCTGTCTCATTCAATCTCCTCCATGCTCTTGAGACTGTGCTGGGAGACACAACAAACCAGCTGGCAATGGCACATAATTGATGTGCCATCCTGGAGGAGTTGGACTGCCTGTGCAACCTCTATAGGGTCCAGGAATCGCCTCATGTTACCAGTAGTGACACTTACCCTAGCCAAATGCAAAACTAGTGAAAAACAGTCAGAAAAGATGAGTAGAGGGGAAAAAATTCAGTGGTCTCCACCTGTAAAAGCATTCCTGATTTGGAGGTCATCAGGTGCTAATCTAGTGCACCTGTTGTTAATTTCATTAACACCAAAGCCGCTGAAACTCATTAATGACCAGATCAATATCCCAGGAGTTTAAATGACTTAATGCTATACTCTGATTTTAAAAAAGCGTTCCTTTCAATTTTTTGAGCAGTGTGTGTGTGTGTGTGTATGTATGTATATATATATATATATATATATATATATATATATATATATATATATATATATATATATATATATATATATATATATATACTGTAGTGTATGCTTGGAACTTGGAAGGGCCTAGGAAAAATCACCGGACTGGAGAGTCTCTCTCTCTCTCTCTCTACAGACAGCACATGGCTGCTGTCTGTAGAGAGCTCTGTGTTATTTACCAACACAGGGCTGTCTTCTGTCCCTCGCTCAGCGGTTGCTGGCTATGAATCTTTGTCCGGGACCTGCTGATCGTCTTATGCTGCTGCGAATGGCAGTTCAAGCTTCCCATTGCGCATGCCAGTGGTGTATTTTGGTTTTGTGCTGCCCTAGGCAAGACTAAAATTGAGCACCCCCTTCCCCCTCCCATGTAAATTTGCCTCACCCCTTCCTGTTTAATGGCTGCGACTACCTCCAAAATTGAAGGACCACAAGTCCCAGCATGAACACCTGAGATCTCACGGGGGGTGGGAGAGAGAGAGAGAGCAGGAAGGGTGAGATGGGGGGTGGGAGAGAGAGAGGAGGAGGAGGAGTGGGAGTCCCCCTAGCCCTGCCTGCAGTCCCTCCTGTGCCCCCCTGTCTGTGGGCAGGTGTGTGTGATGCACCTACCTCCCACCCATCCTCGTCCTCTCGGCCCTTCGGTCAGCCTGTCTTCCTGTTGATGTCCCAGCTGGGAGCGGAGAGGAGGTTGAAGAAGGAGTGCAGGCTGTGGGAGGCGCCAGGGAAGCTGCGCCCACTCCTCGGGACAGAAAGATTTAAAACAAAGTGCCGCCCTATTAGCATAAAGAGAAGGTTTGGGACCTTATATGAAGTATGCGACCGAACTGGCAATGTAAACATGGAGTGGCTGGCGAGTATGAAATATAAAATAAACCTAGTAACATTGTGTCATCTCATATATACACAATGGCATAACATAAACACATTATGTCAAATTGTAGTTGGATTTATTAAATATACATCACATAGTAGCATAGTAGCATAATAGCATGTAAATTAATGATAATGACACAATAATGGTAATAAAACCACCAGAATCAAGAATCCATTTACACATAATAATAGAAAAACCATAACATATTGGTATAGGCCAGTACAGCATAATAAAAGAAAAAGTTGATGTTGATGGATACCTCCAATCTTCAGGCGCAGATGCATTATCGCTATCTATAAAAAAAATCGGTAGAATATCTTAGGGGCTAACCAGGTGACAGGCAGGGGAAAACGGGAATAAATCTTGGACTAAGAATGATAACCTTGGATCATCCATTGTTACTTACAGATGACCTGTGTGTGTGGGTGAAGGACACCAATAATGTGTTTGTTATGCCATTGTATATACTGTATGAGATGAATGTTACTAGGTTTATTTTATATTTCATACTCGCCAGCCACTCCATGTTCACTTTTCCAATTCGGTCGCATACTTCATATAAAGTCCCAAACTTTCTCTTTATGCTAATAGCAATCAGGGATGGAGGTACCTGACGTTTTATGTCTTGGCCTTACACAAAGTCCCAAACTTCTTTCCTTTATCAAAGTGCCGCCCTAGGCCTGAGCCTTGTTGGCCTAGGCCAAAATACAGCACTGGCACATACAGTCAGTCTTCATAAGGAAATCAGGGGGCTTCAGTAACCAAAACTGCAGTGTTTATCCTCATGACACATCACAGGAAGCACCTCCATGGTTAACAGAGGACAGAATTAAAATTAGACTTGGGAAACTTAAAATTAATAAATCACTGGGACCAGATGGCTTGCATCTGAGGGTACTTAGGGAACTCAGTCAAGTAATTGCCAGACCATTGTTCCTAATTTTTACTGAAAGTCTACTTACTGGAATGGTACCAGCTGATTGGAGAAAAGCAAATGTAACACCAATATTTAAAAAGGGCCCAAAATACATCCCTGGGAATTACAGACCAGTTAGCCTAACATCAATAGTATGTAAACTCTTGGAGGGGATGATAAGGGACTATATACAAGATTTTAGTAATGAGACCGGTATCATTAGCAGTAATCAGCATGGATTCATGAAGAATTGTTCTTGCCAAACCAATCTATTAACCTTCTATGAGGAGGTGAGTTGCCATCTAGATAAAGGAAGGCCCGTAGATGTGGTGTATCTGGATTTTGCAAAAGCATTTGACACAGTTCCCCATAAACGTTTACTGTACAAAATAAATAAGGTCCGTTGGCATGGACCATAGGGTGAGTACATGGATTGAAATCTGTCTACAAGGGCGAGTTCAGAGGGTGGTGATAAATGGGGAGTTCTCGGAATGGTCAGGAGTGGGTAGTGGGGTCCCCCAGGGTTCTGTGCTGGGACCAATCCTATTTAATTTGTTCATAAACGACCTGGAGAATGGGGTAAACAGTTCAATCTCTGTATTTGCGGACGATACTAAGCTAAGCAGGGCAATAACTTCCCCAGGATGTGAAAACCTTTCAGAAAGATCTGAACAAATTAATGGGTTGGGCAACTACATGGCAAATGAGGTTTAATGTAGAAAATTTTTAAATAATGCATTTGAGTGGCAAAAATATGAATGCAATCTATACACTGGGGGGGGGGGGGGGACCGCGGGGGGAATCTAGGATGGAAACGGACCTGGGGGTCCTACTAGATGATAGGCTCAGCAATGGCATGCAATGATAAGCTGCTGCTAACAAAGCATACAGAATATTGGCATGCATTAAAAAGGGGATTAACTCCAGAGATAAAATGATAATTCTCCCGCTCTACAAGACTCTGGTCCAGCCGCACCTGGAGTATGCTGTCCAGTTCTGGGCACCAGTCCTCAGGAAGGATGTACTGGAAATGGAGCGAGTACAAAGAAGGGCAACAAAGCTAATAAAGGGTCTTGAGGATATTAGTTATGAGGAAAGGTTGCGAGCACTGAACTTATTCTCTCTGGAGAAGAGACGCTTGAGAGGAGATATGATTTCAATATACAAATATTGTACTGGTGACCCCACAATAGGGATAAAACTTTTTCGCAGAAGGGAGTTTAATAAGACATGTGGCCATTCATTAAAATTAGAAGAAAAGAGGTTTAACCTTAAACTACGTAGAGGGTTCTTTACTGTAAGAGCGGCAAGGATGTGTAATTCCCTTCCACAGGCGGTGGTCTCAGCGGGGAGCATGGATAGTTTCAAAAAACTATTAGATAAGCACCTGAACGACCGCAACATACAGGGATATACAATGTAATACTGACCTATAATCACACACATAGGTTGGACTTGATGGCCTTTTTTCAACCTCACCTACTGTGTAGCACTGGTGCATGTGCAAGTGAACCCAGAAGGAATCTGCAATGTACAGGTACATGATTGTGCCTGTACGAGCCGACCTGCCACAGTAAATGTACTGAGGTGGGTCAGCACAGGGCCATCTTAAGAGCATTATAGGCCCCCGGGCAATACAGTGTACCGGGGCCCCTGTGTGCACTACACTACATACCACACCGACCACTACACACCACACTGACCACTACACTACATACCACACCACACTGACCATTACACTACACACCACACTGACCACTACACTACATACCACACCACACTGACCACTACACTACACACCACACTGACCACTACACACCACACACCACACTGACCACTACACTACATACCACACCACACTGACCACTACACTACACACCACACTGACCACTACACTACATACCACACCACACTGACCACTACACTACACACCACACTGACCACTACACTACATACCACACTGACCACTACACACCACACTACATACCACACTGACCACTACACTACATACCACACCACACTACATACCACACCACACTGACCACTACACTACATACCACACTACATACCACTACACTACATACCACACTGACCACTACACTACAAACCACACTGACCACTACACACCACACTACACTACATACCACACTGACCACTACACTACAAACCACACTGACCACTACACTACAAACCACACTGACCACTACACTACAAACCACACTGACCACTACACTACAAACCACACTGACCACTACACTACAAACCACACTGACCACTACACACCACACTGACCACTACACTACAAACCACACTGACCACTACACACCACACTGACCACTACACTACAAACCACACCGACCACTACACTACAAACCACACTGACCACTACACTACAAACCACACTGACCACTACACTACAAACCACACTGACCACTACACTACAAACCACACTGACCACTACACACCACAATACATACCACACTACATACCACACTGACCACTACACTACAAACCACACTGACCACTACACTACAAACCACACTGACCACTACACTACAAACCACACTGACCACTACACTACAAACCACACTGACCACTACACTACAAACCACACTGACCACTACACTACAAACCACACCGACCACTACACTACAAACCACACCGACCACTACACTACAAACCACACCGACCACTACACTACAAACCACACCGACCACTACACTACAAACCACACCGACCACTACACTACAAACCACACCGACCACTACACTACAAACCACACTGACCACTACACTACAAACCACACTGACCACTACACTACAAACCACACTGACCACTACACTACAAACCACACTGACCACTACACTACAAACCACACTGACCACTACAAACCACACTGACCACTACACTACAAACCACACCGACCACTACACTACAAACCACACTGACCACTACACTACAAACCACACCGACCACTACACTACAAACCACACCGACCACTACACTACATACCACACTGACCACTACACACTAACCTACCTGAATCCTATACTGACCACTACTACACAAACTACACTACCCACTACATACCACACACCACACCACACTGACCACTACACTACATACCACACTGACCTACCTGAATCCTATACTGACCACTACTACACAAACTACACTACCCACTGACCACTACATACCACACCACACAACGCTAACCTACCTGATTCCTATACTGACCAGTACACTACACACTGACCACTACACTACAAACCACACCGACCACTACACTACAAACCACACCGACCACTACACTACATACCACACTGACCACTACACACTAACCTACCTGAATCCTATACTGACCACTACTACACAAACTACACTACCCACTACATACCACACACCACACCACACCACACTGACCACTACACTACATACCACACTGACCTACCTGAATCCTATACTGACCACTACTACACAAACTACACTACCCACTGACCACTACATACCACACCACACAACGCTAACCTACCTGATTCCTATACTGACCAGTACACTACACACTGACCACTACACACCACCCTAACTGATTTCTATACTGACCACTACTACACAATCTACACTATCCACTTCTCACAGACCACTACACAATACACTACATACTGACCGCTACAGCATACTCTATCCACAGACCAATACACCATACACACACACACACACACACACACAATACACTACACAATACGTTACACTACACACAATACATTACATTACACTACACACAATACATTACACTACACACAATACACTACACTACACACAATACATTACACTACACACAATACATTACACATTACACTACACACATTACACTACACACATTACACTACACACATTACACTACACTACATTACACTACACACATTACACTACACACAATACATTACACTACACAATACATTACACACAATACACACAATACATTACACTACACAATACATTACACTACACACAATACATTACACTATACACAATACATTACACTATACATCACACTACACTACACACAATACATTACACTATACTACACACAATACATTACACTACACTACACACAATACATTACACTATACATTACACTACACTACACACAATACATTACACTATACATTACACTACACTACACACAATACATTATGGCTTCTCCCTCTCCCCAGACCATATCTACTCCCCCCCCCCCGGCCAGCAAAAAAAAAACTCACGAGTGAGTCCCTTACCTGTTTTTCCTTTCATCTCTGCTCTGCGCCGCCTGTCACACTGCCAGCCTGCCTGCCCCAGCGGGGACATGATCGGTGACCCGGAGAGGAGGAGGCGAAGATATCGGCCACAGCTCACAGTGAAGGCCAGCCCGCTCTCCCACGATCGAGGACAGGCCAGCCCCACCTGCTGCACATGACCCCTTTCGTCCAATCACAGGGCGCCAGGGGCCGGCCTGAGACTGGACATGGCGGCCGGAGCGCGGGGTCACAGGCAATAAAAACGAGGGTGACACATAGATGATGCTTGGCTCGCTGGGCAGGTGGGGCCCCCCAGGCAAGTGGGGCCCCCGGGCAACTGCCCAGCGTGCCCAATGGAAAAGACGGCCCTGGGTCAGCAAGCGGTTAAGCTTTGACCAGAAAACCTAGACGAAGGTGTCTATGGAGAGCTGCACCAGGTTTTGCACTCTCCTAGTTTTAGTAAGTAACCCCACCGTATGCTGCAGGAATATGCTTGATATGAGTCGGTGTGTTTATTCTGATCTCTATCACTTCTTTCTTTCAGCCACAATCCAGGGAGCTCCGCAGCTCTCCATGGTAGCTCTGTTCCGGTATATCGTGGCTCAGGAAGGGTTCCTGGGCTTGTACCGAGGAATCGCTCCAAACTTCATGAAGGTGATACCTGCGGTCAGCATTAGCTATGTGGTGTATGAGAATATGAAACGTGTGCTGGGTGTGACTAGTCGATGAAGAAAGCGCCACTCATCAACCCCCACCCACCCAGTTTATGCAGGCACACAGAAGAGCCCGTAGAAGCTATATCCGGAATTTGTCTGCTATCCGTGTTGAAGGGCTATATCTTAATATCGAACACCCCATCGCCAGCCACACTCTTGTTAACAAGAACCAGAAGATATGGCACCTTCAGAATGCAACCGGGCTCGGGTTCGGTATCCATATTCAAAGTTCTCCCCCGTTTTCAGTGTGTTTTTATATTCCAGACATCATTCAGCGATGAGACTTTAGTGATGTCGGATATTGTTGCATTTTATTGATGCTCCGGGGAAGTTGATTTTCTGAAAACCACTACGGGAGTCGGAAGAACACTGAATGTGTCGTTTTCTAATGATTGTATATTTTGCATGTAAGGACATTTTTGGCTTTTTTTTTTTTAGATGATCAGAAGGCTTTTTCACTAGCCTGAATGTAATGAAGCACACACTGAATGTAGAGAATCCTGGTGCATTGTGGGACATGCTGTCCTGCAGACGGTGATGGTTAAGCTGTGAGCGGTTATCAATGTTTGTAGACTTTTAAAATCCGGCAAGGAGCTGTCTATAGTTTTGCTTTTGTTTCAATGGAAAACCAAGTCCACTCAAATGATATTTCAGTTTTATGCAAATTCCTTGAAGAAGAATTCCGAGTATGGAAGAGAGGCGGTCGCTCTCCTGGCACAGGTGCCATTTAAATAATTATAGTAAATTCAGAGCATTCTCTGATTGGATTAATTCAGAAAAAGGTGGTAAGTATTATGCTCACAGACTGACAGATACATCAAAGCTTGTCATATAAAAACAGCAACTTCCAGTCCACGATGCATCATATCATGTGATAGGACAATTAGAAATCCAACAGGCTAATGCGTTTCGAGGACTTCCTCAGAGCCAACAAGACTGTATCTTGCTTCCCCACTTAAATAATAAAGTGACAGTGTTATTGTCTGTAGCACACCCCATGGGCGGGAGTTAACCCTCTCATTCCAAATCCAAATGATGGGGTTAACTCCCACCCTAAAGACACCCCCACCTGACAATAGCCGTGTTACTCTATTATTAAAGTGGGGAAGCAAGATGCAGTCTTGTTGGCTCTGAGGAAGAGGCAAGTCCTCGAAACATGTTAGCCTGTTGGATTTCTAATTGTCCTAACGGGTTTCGAGGACTTGCATCTTCCTCAGAGCCAACAAGACTGTATCTTGCTTCCTCGCTTTAATAATAGAGTGACATGGCTATTGTCAGGTGGGGGTGTCTTTAGCACACCCCATGGGCAGCAGTTAACCTCATTTGGATTTGGAATGAGAGGGTTAACTCCCGCCCATGGCGTGTGCTACAGACAATAGCTGTGTCACTCTATTTAAGTGAGGAGCAAGATACAGTTGCAGTGGCGGCCCGTCCATAGGGGGTGCATGGGCGCCGCCCCCCCCCCCCCTAATGCCAGTCACAAAAAAAAAAAATTAAAAAAAAAAAAAAAAAATTTCCCTTTAAAAAAAAAAAAAAAAAAAAAAATTTTTCAAAAAAAGGTTCCTTTAAGTGCACTGTGTTCGGGGCGGGCGCCGGTCACAGTGCACTATGGGAGCGTCATGCCAATGAAATCCCGCGATTGCTGGCAAAACGCTTCATTTGCGGGTTTTTTTTATGCCTTGTGGCGCTATGCAGAGTGCCACAAGACGCTCATTGGGGCATTCTTCTGCATTGTATGTCCTGATGGTGGATAGTGATTGGCTGGTCCATAGGATGTAGGGCGGTGCTTTTATCGGACCAGCCAATCACTTCCGGTTTTACGAATCACTCATCCTGACTGCATGTCTGAACAGGAGCAGAAGAATCGGCTGGTGAACGGGACAGGTAAGATATTAGGAAACGTTTTAGGTGCTCTCAGACCTGCAGCAGGGGGGGAGGAGGGGAGTGCACTGAAGGCTTGAGACTTGAGAGGCACATTCCGGACTCCGGAGACAGTTCATCTGGGCTGCTACTGTAATGTGTGTCAGGTGGGGGGAGGGGCAGCCTGGCACGAGTGGATAATGCTAGATGTTATGTTGTTCAGGCTGTCCTCTCCTCTCCTCTCCTCATCTCCTCTCCTCTCATCCAGCTGTATTTACATCCAGTCTGATAGCAGAGACCAGAGCTTCTCCCTGGCAGGGGGGTCTGATCATACTGGATGGTGACATTGTGCTGGGAGGGCAGGAGATGACAGCTAGAGGGGAAGACAAGTCCTTCACTCTACACTGATCTGTGCTGGATCAGAACACTGACAGGCAGATCCACCATCCCTGATCATTAAATATCTCCATCCATCCCATCCATCCATCCACCCACCCCATCCATCCATCCACTCACTCCATCCATCCACCCCATCCATCCACCCCATCCATCCACCCCATCCATCCATCCATCCATCCACCCATCCATCCACCCACCCCATCCATCCATCCACCGCATCCACCCACCCCATCCATCCACCCATCCATCCACTCACTCCATCCACCTGAACCACCCCATCCATCCATCCACCGCATCCACCCACCCCATCCACCGCATCCATCCACCGCATCCACCCACCCTATCCACCGCATCCACCCACCCCATCCATCCACTCACTCCATCCACCGCATCCATCCACCGCATCCACCCACCCCATCCATCCATCCACCGCATCCACCCACCCCATCCATCCATCCATCTACCCACCCACCCCAACCACTCACTCCATCCACCGCATCCACCCACCCCATCCATCCATCCATCCACTCACCCCATCCATCCATCCACCGCATCCACCCACCCACCCCATCCACCCCATCCATCCATCCACCCACTCATTCCATCCACCCCATCCACTCACTCCATCCACCGCATCCATCCATCCACCCACCCACCCACTCATTCCATCCACCCCATCCACTCACTCCATCCACCCACCCATCCATCCACCTACTCACCTACCTGTCTATCCATCCATCCCTGCACACCCCTTCCTGCTGGTTGTGTATATCTTGGCTATCCCTCCTCTTTCCTATATGAAAGCAGCTTATTTCTTGGTATTGTCCTAAAGCTGACCATACTCTGTCCAATCCCCTTTTTCACCAGACCATACACAATACAGTCTGTGCAATTTCCTGTAGATCTGCCATCTACTAGGTAGTGCAAGAGCCTGCCTGGGGGGGGGGGGGGGGGGTGGGGGTGTATGTGCGAGTGAGGGGGCAAGGTCTGTTTTGCGCCCCCCCTAAAATTTTGACCACCAGCCGCCACTGTACAGTTGGCTCTGAGGAAGAGGAAAGTCTTTAAAAACACGTTGGCCTGTTGGATTTCTAATTGTCCTATCAGGTGATATGATGTATCGTGGACTGGAAGTTGCCGTTTTTATATAACCAGCTTTTATGTATCTGTCAGTTTGTGCGTATAATACTAACCACCTTTTTCTTAATCAATCCAATCAGAGAATGCTCTGTATTTATTGTGAAAATGCAAAGCATTCTCTAAATGGCGCCTGTGCCAGGATAGCGACCTCCTCTCTTCCATACTCGGAATTCTTCTTTAAGGAATTTGCATAATTGCCCCCTGGCATTAGGAAGGCTTCTTGGGTCCCATTTACATTCTTGCGATGCATTACCTGGTAACACGCATTGGCGGTGCTTTCTTTGAATGGGCCATCAATGAATCACAACTTTTTTTTTTTACAACACAATGCATCACGTTGTTTTGCACTGGCAAGGTGCATTAGGGGGCACCACACTTTGGTAACAAACATTGCAGTTGCAGGCAGTAAAATTGAAGTTTTACCCTGTGCTACTGCAGTGCAGTAGAATGAATGGGCCCTTTAGGTAGACCTGTGCTTTGTCCATGCAGAACAAAGCAACAGGTTTACTTTTATGGCACTCCCCACCCTCCACAGCTGCCTATACTTATAATAGCTTAATTCCCCCACTACTTCCCCCTGCTGGAGCATAGAAGAGAAGCCCCATGTAAGACCCTATGTCCCTCTGGTTGGCGCTTACACGGGGCTAAAGGACCTTCTCCACCCCACATGAGAGCATGCAAAGGGAGATGGTTCCTCTCTAGAGCATCGGTGCTCAACCTGTGGCCCTCCAGCTGTTTGCGGCACTACAAGTCCCACATTGCATGATGGGACTTATAGTTCCGCAACAGCTGGAGGGCCACAGGTTGAGCACACATGCTCTAGAGTCCCAGAGACAAATAGGAAGTTACTGAGTGATTTCATCCTGTGAAAACTGAAATATCTTTGTAGGGTAACGTTATCTATTTTGGGTTACTTTATTTAGATGCAGGTTTCTCTTGCTAACAGAAAAGTTATCTCTTGAAACAGATTCCTGGTATCCGTTTTATTGCATTTAGGAGAAACTCTGCTCTCAATATTGTTCAGCAAAAGGAAAATGAGCTAATCACAAAATGAAAAAGGAAAGTTCTGCAACTGCACCATTGGAGTGTTTGATGGACAACTTGTAACTGTTTCAAGACGCAGCTTAGCTGAAGGCAAGATATATGTGCAAGTGGGAGGATACATTTCATGAAGGGCAACTCCGCGCTAAGGTATCCGATGAGAATCCATGGAGCAGAGTGGCATACTGAGCAACAGATGTGAGTTGAGGGCATGTCCATATAAAAGGGATGTTGTTGGGAAATGAGGCGGGTGGCACTTGTCTGTCCATTTGTCACCCCGCATTCTGTAGACACACAAATGTTGTTTTCAGAAATCTATAGTGTCCAATTATGTCTGCTATCAGTGGCAGTTGGCTGATCCCCTTTATCTCCCCACCTCCATTCTCTGAATGATGTCCTCAAGTGTTGGGCCTCGGGTGGGGGGGGGGGGACCTGAGGCATCCAGGAAGCTTGGGAACACACAGGGCAGATCCCAGAATTAATTCATATTGGGACATTTACGGGACAAATCAATAACTCTGGGATGACTGTCGGTTTCAGGATACACCCACCAGCCCCTCATTACCCCTAGCCCCACCTAACCCCAATCCATTTCTTAGGTTGAAGTTGCAGTTTAGAAAACTGGAGGTCCATGATACACCCGTCACCCCCTCATTCCGGGGGTAGGGAACCTCGACTCTCCAGCTGTTTTGAAACTACAAGTCCCATGAGACATTGCAAGACCCTAACAATAACAGGCATGACTCCTAGAGGCAGAGGCATGATGGGATTTGTTGTTTCAAAACAGCTGGAGAGCCGAGGTTCCCTAGCCCCACCTAACCCCATTCCATATCTTGGGTTGGAGTTGCCCTTTAGAAAACTGGGGTTCCAGGATACACCCGCCAGCCCCTCATTACCTCTAGCCCCACCTAACCCCATTTCATATCTTAGGTTGGAGTTGCCCTTTAAAAAACTGGGGTTCCAGGATACACCCACCAGCCCCTCATTACCCCTAGCCCCACGTAACCCCATTTCATATCTTGGGTTGGAGTTGCCCTTTAGAAAACTGGGGTTCCAGGATATCCCCACCAGCCCCTCATTACCCCTAGCCCCACGTAACCCCATTTCATATCTTGGGTTGGAGTTGCCCTTTAGAAAACTGGGGAATTGAGAGCTTTTTCGACAGTCCTTAAATTCAGTGGAATGCAAGTGTATTTATTAAGGTGTGTGTGTCTGGGGGGGTCACAGAACAAAGCTTTATTTATTTTTGGGCTTTTGAGAACAAAATCTTCACAAGTTTATGAGCAAGCGCACAAGATAATGAGGAGTTTGTCTATTCTGTATCGTGGTCGAACGTAAGCACAGCGCCAGGTCTCCTGCTTTGGGTACATCAAGCTGCTTTGCTGACCTTTCCCATTGTGAAATCTTCAGATGTCGCCATCTAGAGGCCATTCAAAAGAACTACCAACAGCTCACAAGCTGAGATATTTTACACTCAAAATAGGGGATGCTTGATGGAATTTCACTGATCTGCACAACAATACTCAGTCTTTTTTCCTGCAGAGCACCTGATATACCCAATCCAACCCCTGCCACTATGACCAATCCTCATTCTCTTCTCTGATTTGCCCAGGGTAGGCTTGTAGGATCATATGCAGAGGCCGATCAGTGGAAGCATGATATTTCTGTTTTCATAAATGACCCACGTGTTCTAACAAATGCTTTAAAGTTGTAAAATTCTTGTAAAATAGGGAAGATGCATTTGCTGACCCTCCTACTAATAGTATTATCTGCCTGCTGTCTCTGGTGTCAGTACGTTATAAGTACCTGACCCTGAACCAGAATGCAGATTAGTAGGTCAAAGTCAAAATTCCTGATTTACACACTGCCAGGTCAGAGGCTTCAAGCATGGAAGCCATAGGCCTGTTTCACACAGGCTTCAGCTTCTATAAGAGCAGCGTGAACCTACAACTTTGGCAAAGGATTTGCAGAGCTTTCAGCAAGCTTCGTTGAAAACTTTAAAGTACTATTCAGATCCAGTTTGTAAATACTGAACACAGGACCTAAGGCCCCTTTCAGACGAGGCGGACTCCGCTTGCACGGAGTCCGCCTCTGTCCGCCGGCTCAGCGGGAGATCTGTCCGTTGATCTCCACTGAGCCGGCGGATGATAAGTCCCTCTCCTCTCACTGAGCGGGGAGGGGCTTGCGAGCGCCGCTGATCTCTATGGAGAAATCGAATGAAAACGGACAGTGTGTCCGTTTTCATCCGATCTCACCCGATCCGATCCGCAGGCGACGGATCTGGACGTGGGGCCATCCGTCTGCTTTTGGCGGATCGGACCGGGTCAGATGTCAGCGGACATGTCTCCGCTGACATCCGACGCTCCATAGAGTAACATGGAGCGCCCGTTCAGATCCGCCGTCAAAACTGACAGGCGGATCTGAACGGCCCGTCCGTGTGAAAGGGGCCTTAAACATTTAAACCACTTGCCACTTTAAACATTTCGCTAGCAGGCTTTCAAGAAGTGATGAAGCCTGCTAGCAGCTTGTTTTAAAGTGGCAATTAACACTCCCATTAGGATCTGTGTTCAACATTTACAAACTGGAGCTGAATGGTACTTTAAAAGCTTCTTACAGCTGCTGTTCACACCGCTCTTATACAAGCTGAAGCCTGTGTGCAACAGGGATAATATGACAGCCAGACAACTTGCATTTTTAAAAGGAGAGGTCAGCATTGGAAGCCTCAATATTTTAAGGCCTTTAGACGAGCGAATGAGGGTGGATAGGCTGCAGCGTTCATAGATGGCTCAATGCCGGCCTCTGGTTGCAGCATGGCCGCATTCAGACTAATTAGCTGCTAACAGTTTGTGTGCTGCCAGACATGCCACCCATAGATGCAAAGTGTCTGCATCCAGGGGGCGGTCAGAGGCTCCATTTGCACGTTCAGATGAGTATATGTAGCTATATATTCTGCTAAACTCTGTTTTGCACATCTTATGATATTTAAGGCCCCCTGCAGACCTATGCGTTGCGGTAATGCAAGGTAAAATGCTTGTTTTATTGTACATTACTCCAACACATGGCACACTGTTTTTTTTTCCATTCCCTTAGAATGGAACCCCAACACATGGTATACTAGGCACTGCAGCGCACCATGCGTTTTTAAGTGCAGAGATCTGTTTTTTGTTTTTATGACTGTACATTGGAAGCCTATTCTAAAGGGATAGGATACTTTAAAGCCCAACTCTGGGAATTAAAAAAAAAAAAAAAAACAACTCCCTTTGCAGTGACAACGATGCACAATGCAGCGCTACTACCTCCCCCAAAACCCTCCACAGCTAAAGTACCAGTGCTCAGACATAGGTCGCCGAAGCCTCGAAAGTACTGGATCCACTGAGATAATTAAGACCGTCCAGGCTGAAACGCGTTGACCTTTGCTGGCTGTATTTTATGAATAAATCTGATATTTCACTGCTATGTATCACTGTGCCAATGTTTTCTATGGATCCAGTACCTTTGCAGAGACCCTCCCCACTGCAGGGGTCAATGCTCATTAACTCTAGGGGTAGAGGAATAAGGTGCAATATCTGCCCTACTCCTCATTTTTTACCACTTCTCCCTGAAGCTTCTTCTATTGGACACTCCAGGCCCCATTTTGCACGATGATGTCAACAAGTACAATGCAGGGCCAAGAGCCCTATGTTGTACATGAGGATGGGGAGTGGAGGAGCGCACAGGACTAAGGTAAATATTACACACTGTTCCTCTACCCTCAGACTTAATGAGCATTTAACCTTTGCAGTTCCAGGTTTGGGTGTAAACCATTTCCAGGAGAGTGTTTTTTATTTTATTTTATTTTTTGTTGTTTTGTTGTTTTTTTTGTATTTTTTTAACTTTGAAATTCCTGGCTTTATAATGCAACATGTGACATGCCACACCGCTTGTGTGTATGGGAACAGCACAGTGTGAAGGGGGCCTTAAGAGTGCTGTCGCTGTACTTTTGCAGAGCTACCTGTAGATTGTAAATGGAAATTTGCACTGATGACATATTCCTGTACTGTACAGATCTGCATTCATATCATATTGTCAGCCATGTCTGTGTTGACGTGTGTCTTATGTAGGGCTTGGGATATTGAACCCTCTAATTCTGGTGAACTAAGGGATGAGTTTATCTCACCTATAACTTTCATTTCAGTTCTTGGTGCCTGCCAGTTGGGTTTGGATGCCTGTGTCCACCCGCCAAACTTCCCAGCAAAGTCTCACCTGTCCTGCGGCATTTGTCTCATTTACAGTGCATGTCCAGCCAAAATGTTTTTGGATAGAGTGGCAGATGGGTAAGAACTCCTGTTGGGTTGTTACCACTATCCAGGGCTCCATTAGAGAGATCTGCCCCCACTTCCTGTCCTGCTGATATCATTTTACAAGACGGGAAGTTATGGAAATGGTAACAGACAAATAAAAATTGGTTTCTTTAGTAGGTTAGTCCCTGTTACAATTTTTTTTCCTTTCTTTCTGTCTGTGGAGTACGTTGCCAGCAGGTCAGGAAATCTCTGTGATGGAGTCCCAGATAACAGTAAAAAAAAAACAACCATCGGTTCTAATCCTTCCCCACTCCACCCAATACTTTAAAAAGAAAAGTGCTTTTGGCTTGGCATACATTTTAAGCCCTGGTTCACACTGCCACGTTTTGTCATGTGACTTGAGAGTTCAAAGTCACATGACAAGTTGCGCCCCATTAGCGGCAATGGAACCGTTCTAATAGGAGTGACTTGAGTCACTCCGACTTAGAAAAAGGTTCCCACATACTTTTGGTGTGACAGCAATATGACTTGCATTGACTTCTGTTAAAGAAGTCATATGCAAGCTTCGATGAAGGCATGCCGGCATGTCGGATTCAAAGACGTGGCAGTGTGAACTGGGGTTTATGCTCAACTCCGGGCACAATAAAGCAGTTACACATTCCCTTACCATAAGGGCACTACCCCCTGATCTGAAAGATCTGCTCATTTGCATTCCTGGATTTGTATTGATCCCACTGTACTCCTGACCCACTCAAAATAAAGTGATTGTAAAGTCTCCTTTTTTTTCCTATAAAAATAACAAACAGGTTATACTTACCTGCTCTGTTGCAGTGGATTTGCACAGAGCAGCCCAGATCCTCCTCTTCTCGGGTTCCTCTTTGGAGATCCTGGCCCCTCCCTCCTGTTGAGTGCCCCCACAGCAAGCAGCTTACTATGGGGGCACCCGAGCCGAGTCACAGTTCCCTGTGTCTATTCAGACACAGAGCCCCAGCCCCGCCCCCTCTCTCCCCTGATTGGCTAGCTGTGCCAATGGCGCCACTGCTGTTTCTCAGCCAATCAGGAGGGAGAGTTTTGGATGGCTGAGACACTTGTGGAAATCGCTGGACAGAGAAGGACCTCAGGTAAGTGTTAGGAGGGGCTGCTGCACACAGGCGGCTTTTTTTTATCTTGATGCATAGAAGATAAAAAACCTTCAGCCTTTACAACCGCTTTAAGTGCTGCAGGCCTTAGACCCCAGCTCTATGGTCATGTCTCGTCGTCCTGGCTATTCACAAAAGTCACAGCCCCAGGCTTCATTTTGTCAATGGTCAGGAGGAATGGGTGGCGAAGACATGACCATAGCACTGTGCTATGTGAGACTTACATTGCTTGCATCTGAGCAGGTCAGGAGTATAGCGGGAGCTCTACTAATCCTGCCATGTAAACAAGCAGATTTTCCAGGTGTAGAATAAAGCCAGCATGACAGGGGGGAGGGGGTCGCCTTCCTGCCAAAAGAATGTAGAACTGCTTTATTCAGGGTAAGTTTATTGTGCCTTGAGTTGGGCTGTAAAGCACACTTCCAGCTAAAACCTTTTAGAATTTGTTACAGCTGGGTTAGAAACTCTGTCAGGTTTTTTTGTTTGTTTTCTGTGTTCCCACTTACGAGATTTCCCCTCAGTTCATAGGAAGTATCAGAAAATAGCCTATAAGGGCTCGTTCCGACAGGTTGAGACCAGTTTGCTGCGCAGGCATTCCTCTCAGAGCTGCGTGCAGGCAGCCCATAGAAGTGGATGCAAAAGCAGCATCTGTGCAGACAGTCACATGTCAAAAATTTCACGTGCGGGTAGGAGTGTGTGCAGAGGTGTAACTAGAACCTTCAGGGCCCCGGCGCAAGAAACCATGAAAGCTCCCCCTCTGGCCCCTGACTGGGGCCCTTCTCACAGATCCTGGGGCCCTTTTACTCCAACCGTGGGACCCTTTATTATGATCCCGCAGCAGACCACCTTCCTGCCCTCTTGGGGTGCCCCCCACAGTGGCGGAATGCCAGAGCCCAGTCGCAAGTGTGACCTTTGTGACCCTGGTAGTTCCCGCCACTAGTGTCAGTTGTTTTTTTTTTTTTTTGTTTTGTTTTTTATTATTATTTGTACCATTTTTTATTTAATTTTATTTTTTTTACAATTTTATTTTTTGCTTATTTTTTTAGGACCCCCATTGGGGAGCTTTGGTGAAATATAAGGGGTCTAAGCAGACCTCTGATGTCTCACTTTTGAGACAGAGAAAGAGATCCCCGTTCAGTCATAAACTGAGGCATCAGGGGTTTGTTTAGACCTGATATTTCACCAAAGCCACCCAATGGGGACCTATGAGGTGTCCTAAAAAAAAAAGTTAAAAAAAAAAAATTACATAAAAATGGTAAAAATAATTAAAAAAATAAATAAACTGGACACCAGTGGCGGAACTACCAGGGTCGCAAAGGTCGCACTTGCGGCTGGGCTCTGGCATTCCTCCACCATGGGGGGCACCCCAAGACGGCAGAAAGGTGGCCTGCTACTGGATCGAACTAAAGGGTCCTACGATGGGATTAAACTATGTAATAGTTTACTATGCCCCAGCTATGAATGATTAAAAAGTACCGATTACTGACTTCATTAAGACAAAGAAGGAGCCGGTAAATTACACATTTACCAGCTCCTTCCATGCTCTCAATCCTGACATCCCTCACAGCGGGAGGTGGAAGGGAGAAACCGGACAGTGCTGCAGGGGGGGGGGGGCAGGAAAGCACACAGGGGCCCAGGACAGCAGAACAGTGATAGGGAGGCGGTGGGAGCAGCCTGTGGAGGAACTTATGCCCTCCAGTTCCCTTCTACAGCTGCTAAATGTGTGAGGGAGGGAGAGGCTGGAGCTGCAGGGAGATGAAAAAGCTACCTGGAGGGATCGGTTCCTCTACATGCCGCTGCCCTCCTCTCCAGGCATACAGAGGGCCGCACAGGCCCCCTAGAGCAGGAATATGCAATTTGCAGACCTCCAGCTGTTGCAGAACTAAAGGTCCTATGAGGCATATAAAGACTTTGACAGCCACAAGCATGACAGGCAGAGGCATGATGGAACTTGTAGTTTTGCAACAGCTGGAGGTCCACTAATTGCATATCCCTGCCCTAGAGCATGGGGCCGGGTCGCAATGGTGACCCTTGTATTTATGCCCCTGAGCGGGTGCACAGATCTGAATGCACTAAACTCACTTCTATGGGCTGCCTACATGCAGCTCTGAGGTTGGATGCACACGCAGCAAAAGCAGCACTGAAGACTAGTCTCAGCGCCCATCTGAATGAGTCCTTAAGGGTCATAGACAGTAGTAAAAACCTTACAGAGGTTTTAAAACGGGGAAAGAAGCAGGAAAAAGTGAGACTCCTTGTAAAGCTCAGAGTAAATGGGAGAATATGGGAACTGGCAGGTGGGTTTAAAGAAGGCAGCGAGTGATTTAAAGCATGGCTACCTAACCATGCAAGATGTCCACTGTGAGTGGAGTGTTGGCTTCTTCTTTGTTGCACTAATGTGATGGCTAAAGATTCTCCCAAATCAATGCAACCCAGCAGTGCTCTGCCTTATGAACAATGTGTGACTTCTACATCCTTGCACAGCTTTGTATTACCTAATCTCATGTAGATCTGTGATCTGCAGTGTTACTGCCTGTGTATTGCACAGGATAAGTGCCCCAGTACTCCAAACCAGCAGAACATCACGGGGGCCCAGCAATATTGGAAGAGATCTGCACTGGTGCTACATAACATTGCAATACTTATAGTGTACAGTATGGTTGTATGTTCTAACAAATCTTTCCTATCTAGGGGTCATTGCACAGCTATTTTTATGCAGTAAGACAAGAGGCACTGCTTATACCTGACAGGTGGATCTCTGCACTGTATTGCAGATTATTGCACCACTGCTGTGGACCATGCACTGCACTGATATTGTATAGTGGTAGAGTCTTGCGTTGCACCACAGACGATGCCAGGGATAATTGTGTAATGGTTGCAAAGAGTTGTGCAACTGACAGACATAAAAGTAATACTTTACTGATGGTGGCCCCACAGAGCATTGTACCTCTAACAGGTGGGAAATGTTGCACTGATATCTGAATATCATTTAGTTCTTGTATACAGCTGCCCATACACTAACAGACCACTTGATCTGCAGCAGACCTTCCTATGTTCATTGATGGACATATCTCACGGATCTTTCAATGGCCTAGGTCAGTGTGCGTATGCAGTTTTTGTACGGTCTTTGAATGGCCTAGGTCAGTGATGGCGAACCTTGGCACCCCAGATGTTTTTGGAACTACATTTCCCATGATACTCAACTACACCGCAGAGTGCATGAGCATCATGGGAAATGTAGTTCTGAAACATCTGGGGTGCCAAGGTTCTCCATCACTGGTCTAGGTGGATGCCAGCTGCTTTTATTTTAGGTGGGGCGGAAATGTAAGAGACCGTACAAAAACTGCATACGCACACTGGTGTGGTTCTCTAAATGTTACATCTTCCCTCCATAACGGGCTGCACTAGATTATGCCAAGGCTGATTATTAACAGCGAAAGGCTGAAAACTATTCTCTGTTGATAATCTGCATGGGTGGTGGGTACTTAGATGTATTAATATCAAGGATGATGCGTATGCAGCATTGCAGATCATCACACCTCTGACCAGAGTGATGCTCTGCACTGATAGTGCCTAGCTGTAGAGCACCTCTGATAGATGTGTAGCAATGCTGATGATTGCACCCCAGAGAGAACTGCACTGATACTGTTGGCTTGTAGATGATTGCACCCCAGGGGTACCTCTATGATGTCTATGCAGAGCCTTGTTCTGCTGCACTGGAGAGCTCAGCATATATGGTCTGTGTCCACCATGATAACACAAGGGGGATGTGTGTGTGTCCCCCACACTACTGACATTTATTTCTACACTGAATAAACTGTTTTAAATTCCTCAGTCTGGTGTCATTTGTTTTTGTGGTGAACAGTCCTCTGGCTGTGGTAGGATCATAGTGTACTGAAGATGTGCACAGTCTTATGGTCCCTATTTCAAGCCCTACTTGATAGGAGCCATATTTCTCTTTCTTAACCACTTAAGGACCGGAAGAGTTTCCCCCCTTAATGACCAGGCCGTTTTTGCGATAGGGCACTGCGTCACTTTAACTGACAATTGCGCAATCGTGTGACTCTGTACACAAACAAAATGGATGTCCCCACAAATAGAGCTTTCTTTTGGTGGCATTTGATCACCTCTGCGATCAAATCTCGACATCTCAATCCAGCCATGTGCATGAGAGCAGCGGCTCTCCCTGGATTTCTCTCTCCTCATTGGCTCATACAGCAGTGGAAGTCAATGGCCCCTGCTCCTGTCATTTACAGCCAGCGAGCCAATGAGGAGAGAGCGGGGGGCTTGGCCAAGCCGCGCTCTGTGTGTCCATTCACAGGAGCGTGGCTCTGAAGTGAGCCTGCTCAAGTGCCCCCAAAGGATGAGGCTAGCTATTGGGGACAGGGGAAGGAGTGCACATCACCGGCGGGGGACACAAAAAGAGGAGGATCAGGGCTCTTAAAGCGGAGTTCCTCCCAAAAATGGAACGTCCGCTTTAGGGCAAGGTAATCCCCTGACATGCCACATTTGGCATGTCATTTTTTTGGTGAGGGTGGGGAGCGGAAACATTCTTTTTAGAGGGTTCCAGTTCTCACTTCCTCCCGGGGCGCCGGAAGCAAGTTCACCTCTCCCCCTCTCTCGGCAATCATCTGGGACACGTCACATATCCCAGATGATTGCCCGGCCAGTCACAGTGTGGCTCGCGCAGCGCGTGCCTGGCTGTGAAGCCACAGCCAGGCGCCCACAGTGACAATGCCGGTGCCGCAGAGAGGAGGGGGAGACAAGCGGGGCTTGGACCCACATCGCTGGACCCTGGGACAGGTAAGTGTCCAATTATTAAAAGTCAGCAGCTGCAGTATTTGTAGCTGCTGACTTAATTATTTTTTTTTAAGTGGAACTCCGCTTTAAGTATACCATTTGTAGTAATATTTTAATACTACTTCCTTTTAAGTGATTCTAAAGGCAGAAGTTTTTTACCTTGCCATGGGGGTACTATGCAGACAGGAGGAGCCGGAAGCTCTGGTGGGGGACCTCAGAAAAGGAGGATTGGGGCTGCTCTGTACCAGATCCAACCTCTATTTTGTTTCCTAACCATATTATAGCTGGTCAGGGCTGTCTTTAACCGCTTCCCGACCGCCCACTGCATATATACTTCAGCAGAATGGCATGGGCAGGCAAAAGCATGTAACTGTACGTCCCCTTTAAATGCCTGCCCATGGGTCGTGCGCGCGCCGCCAGCGGCACGCTCGCGACCCGGTCGGGAGCTCCGTGGCCCGGCCGCGGGACCAGTGGACCCGATCACCGATGGTGTCCCGCGATCGGGTGACGGAGCTGAAGAACGGGGAGAGGTATGTGTAAACAAACCTCTCCCCGCGCTTCCTACTCTGCCTGTCATTGATTGGCTGTTCCCGGTCATCGGGAAAGCCGACCAATGACGTCAGACGTCAGCCCCGCCCCCTAATGTAAAAAAACACACACACGTCACAGCCCATAACCCCTCCCCCCCCTAGTGGTTAACTCTTTCACTACAACTGTCATTTATACAGAAATCAATGCATTTAAATAGCATTGATTGCTGTATAAATGACAATGGTCCCAAAAATGTGTCAAAAATGTCCGATGTGTCCGCCATAATGTCGCAGTCACAATAAAAATCGCTGATCGCCGCCATTACTAGTAAAAAAAAAAATATTAATAAAAATGCTATAAAACTATCCCCTATTTTGTAAACGCTATAACTTTTGCGCAAACCAATCAATAATCGCTAATTGTGATTTTTTTTACCAAAAATATGTAGAAGAATATGTATCGGCCTAAACTGAGAAAAAAAAATGTTTTTTTATATATTTTTTGGGGATATTTATTATAGCAAAAAGCAAAAAATGTTGCATTTTTTTCAAAATTGTCGCTCTATTTTTGTTTATAGCGCAAAAAATAAAAACCGCAGGGGCGATCAAATACCACCAAAAGAAAGCTCTATTTGTGGGAAAAAAAGGACGCCAATTTTGTTTGGGAGCCACGTCGCACGACAGCGCAATTGTCAGTTAAATCGACGCAATGCCGAATCGCAAAAAGGGGCCTGGTCCTTTGGCTGGCAATTGGTCCGGGGCTGAAGTGGTTAAAGGAGTCGTAAGGCAAAAGGTTTTTTTTTTTTATCTTAATGCATTCCATGCATTCCAATTGCCCTTACAATGGTGGTCAGTGTAAATCTCCCTTTACATTGGTGGTCAGTTCAAATCTCCTCGACAATGGTTGTCAGTGTAAATTCCCCCTTACGTGGAGGTCATTGTATATTTCCCCTTACACTGGTGGTTGGTGTAAATGCTCCTATTAAATTGGCGTCAGTGTAGAAATCCCTCTTTATATTAGTGGATGGCGTAAAATCCCTCATTACATGGTGGTCAGTGCAAATTCCTCCTCACAATGGTGGTCGTTGTAAATCCCCCCTCACATTGGTTGTCATTGTGAATTCCCCATTACATTGATGGTCAGTGTAGAATCCACCACTATATGCTTGCCAAAAATTTCCAGCTTTGCTCTACGTGATTCAGAATTTGTACTGCCTCCTATCTATTCCCATCCCCCACCACTGCCACTGATCCCATCAACCCCCCAGCATTGCCACTGATCCCAGTAATCCTAGGATCCCTAGGAGTTTTCTGTCTATTGACAGGTCCCCTCACCTCCCCAGTCCATGGTGTGCTGTAATGTTTAGCAACCAATCAGTGAGCAGTAATAGTGTGCACTAACCTCTTGCAACATATCATTGATAAGGATATGCAGTAACCACTAGCAATCAGTCAGTGAGCAGTAATAATGTGCAGTAACCTCTAGCAACCAATTAGTGAGTGGTAAGGAGGCCCAGTAACCTCCTAGCAACCAATCAGTGAGCAGTATTGATGTACAGTAATCTCTAGCAATCAACAAGCAGAAGTCATGTGCTATAACCTCTAGTAAATAATTGGTGAGCCATAATGTGTGCTGAACTTCTAGAAGCCAGTCACTGAGTGGTAATGATACACTGTAACCTCTGGCAACCAATCACAATCGCTACCTGATCTGATTCAGTAAACTCTCAGAGCAGGTGGAGAACGAAATTGCATGGAAGGGGGTGGGGGGCTCAAGAAAATGTTTGCCCAGGGTCCAATCAATATTAAAGCAGAGTTCCACCCAAAAATTAAACTTCCGCTTTTCGGATTCCTCCCCGGAATGTGTGACATCACAGCGTGACTGGCGCATGCACAATAGAGAACCAGGATGTGAAGCCACAAGGCTTCACTTCCTGATTCCCTTACCAAAGATGCCGGCGCCTCCACCCGGGAGCCGTGGGACAGATCGGCTTCGGGTGAGGACATCGTGGGCGCCCTGGGAAGGTAAGTGTCCATACATTAAGTCAGCAGCTGCAGTATTTGTAGCTGCTGAAAATTTTCAGTTTCGGAACTCCGCTTTAAAGACGGCCCTGTAGCTGGTTATTTATATTTACCACCGTATATAGATATTCAAGAATACAATTTTTGAGGTTTTTATCCAACTAATCGAAACAATAATCGGCCAACTAATCGATTATGAAAATAATCGTTAGTTGCAGCCTTACAAAGAGAACAGGATACTTTTTCATGCATGGTGCAGCAGCCTTATCAGGAATATGAAATGTTGGGTTTACATACTGTATGCTTTAAATTGGAGGTTTAAATAGACCTGAATGGAAGTTTTGCCACCGAAACCAAAAATGCAGGATGCACTTAGCCGAAAATCCGAAATTGAAAATTCCAGTTTTTAAAAAATATTTATATTTTTATATATAATTATATTTAACTCTTCAAATAATATAATCAATTTAAATTAATATGAATTTATTGTTAGCACCTTAAGTGCAAGTAAAGCTCAAGAAAAATGCAGTCTCTAACCATCTCTTGTATCATGTCTGCAATCTCTTACTTAAAGTGGTTGTGTAAACCTTTAAAAAAAAAAAAACCTGCAAGACAAAGACATAATGAGCTAGTATGCATAGCATACTAGCTCATTATGTATTACTTACCTTACATGGAAGCCCCCACAGCCGTCCTGGAATCCCAGAGCTTACTTCCAGGTATGACGTGGGAGCCGGCGGTAACGGCACATCTAACGACGTGCCATTGCTTCAGTGTACATGTGCCGATCACTTTGGCACATGCAGACACAGGAATATCTCCTAAACAGCACAGGTTTAGGAGATATCCAGGGTAGCTACAGGTAAGCCTTAATATAGGCTTACCTGTAGCGTAAAGTTATAAAAATGGGTTTACAACCACTTTAAACGCATTGCTAATAGTATTAGCAAAATTTTAATTTGGTGCACATCTAGCAGACATGATACAGGAGATGGTCAGAGACTGCAGACATGATAAAAGAGATCAATGCAGCCTCACCAGTGCCCATCGGATGCAGCCTTCACCAGTGCCCATCGGATGCAACCTCACCAGTGCCCATCGGATGCAACCTCACCAGTGCCCATCGGATGCCCTGTACGAGAGAGAGAGAGCAAACTGGCAAACTGGCCTTCTTTTTATGATGTTGGTTGAGCTAATTCTTTGTTTTCTCTAGTGATCCTGTTGACTGTTGAGCTGCCACAAGAGACTGGATCACTTGTGGGTCATAAGCTTTAAACCAGTAGCTTTTAATGGACAACCAACGGTGATGCATTCTTTGAGTTAGGCTTATTTTTGTGACATATGCAAGATGTAACATATAAATACCCTACATTTCAAAGCATGACTCCAGCTAATTTGTTTTTTTATTTATGAGAGCAGGTTAGGTCAGCTAACCCCAATTCCTCCATCTCCATACCTCCGATCAGCAACAATTCCTGCTCCATCAGACCTCGGATCAGCAACAATTCCTGCTCCATCAGACCTCGGATCAGCAACAATTCCTGCTCCATCAGACCTGGGATCAGCAACAATTCCTGCTCCACCAGACCTTGGATCAACAACAATTCCTGCTCCACCAGACCTCGGATCAGCAACAATTCCTGCACCATCAGACCTCGGATCAGCAACAATTCCTGCTCCATCAGACCTGGGATCAGCAACAATTCCTGCTCCATCAGACCTGGGATCAGCAACAATTCCTGCTCCATCAGACCTCGGATCAGCCACAATTCCTGCACCATCAAATCCTAAATTGACCCTATGTCCTACACCTCCAAACCTCAGATCATCACCAATTACAGACACTTTCACCCCTCAGATCAGCCCAACTCCTACACCAAAAGACCTCAGATTAGACCCAATTTAAGCAACTTCAGATCAGCCACAATTCCTGCACCATCAGATCCTAGACCAGCCACAATTTAAGCACCTTCAGATGAGCCACAATTCCTGCACCATCAGATCCTAGATCAGCACCAATTCAGACACCTTTCGGACCTCAGATCTTCCGTAATTCCTACACCTTCACACCTCAGATCAAAACCAACTTCTGCACCACAAGATCTCAGATCAGTCCCAATTCATGTATCTTCACACCTCAGATCGGCCCAATTGCTGCACCATCAGACCTTAGATTATCACCAATTCTCGCACCATCAGATCTCAGATCAGCCACAATTCCTGCACCATCAGAGCCTAGATCGGCCCTAATTCCTGTACCTCCAGACCTCAGACCAACACCAATTCTTGCACCTTCACATCTCAGATCAGCCCAACTCCTGCACCAAAAGATCTTAGATCAGTTCCAATAAAGACTTCAGATAACCCTAATTCAAGCACCTTTAGACCTTAGATCAGCCACAATTTCTGCACCACCAGGTCCTAAGTTGGTCCTAATTCCTGCACCTCCAGACCTCAGACCAGACCCAATTCAGACCTTCCCTAATTCCTGCACCTTCACACTTTTGATCATCCCCAATTTCTGCACCTTCATCCCCAATTCCTGCACCTTCACACCTCAGATCAGCCCAACTCCTGCACCATAAGACCTCAGCTCAATCTCACCTTATGCACCTTCACACCTCAGATCGGCCCAATTCCTGCACCATAAGACCTTAGATCAGCACCAATTCTTGCTCCATCAGATCACCCCAATTAAAGCACCCCCAGATCTAAGATAAGCCCCATTTCCTGCATCTTCACACCTCAGATCAACCGTATTCTGTAAGTCAGCGGATTTTAAATTTATGGAGCAACTAGCGACTGCCAGGAGCCAGCACCCTGAGTTAAAGGATTGGGAGGGAGGTGTACTTGCACTACCTTCTAAATTACATTTATTACTTTATTTGGTGCGTTTTTCAACTCGTATATCCATATTTCCAACAAACCCAGACACCGCCCAGAAAATTAAGAATGGAAATGATGAAAAAGAAAAGAACTAATGTAAAGCACTTGCAAAACGCATGAAGAACGGGTCTTGCGTTGCATTTTAACACACATTTAAAACATTTCTTGCGCTTTAATGGTAAAGCTTGTGTGTTTTCTAATGCAATGGTGTAAACAAGCTGGGTGTTACTTGCTCACTGGCGGAAACACGACCGCAGCCCACTTGCTAGCATGGGAGCAAAATGGGAATGACATCATATTGGGTTGTCCATCCAGAAAGTAACACCACAACATGTCAGTTGACACCTATCCCAAATTAAAAAGCATCTCTCTTAGATCTTGTTTACACTTGTGGTGGGGCAATAATAAAAAAATGCAGGGTTGAGCCACGTTTTTACCACCTCCAACCACTCCAAGGCAGCAGGTGGGAAGTACACATGCCGCAGCTGTGATGCATTGCAGTGCGGCCAAACTTATCTCATCTGAATGGGGCTGCGTCACATCTTGGCTCCACGGTGCTGGTTGTTATGAGTTAAAACAAGAGGGGAGGAGGCCGGTCAAATGCCCTCTGAAGAACAATTCACCTTGGATCGCTCTTCAGAGGGCAAACGCTTCCATAAAGGAGCCTTTGCTCTAGATTTACAAAAAGTAAGGCAGAATCCCATCATGGTTTAAGGTTAGAAATGGTGGTCTCATCCCTAAATGTAGATCAAAAAGGAAACCCCCTAGACTTGGGACTTTACTTAAACCACCACATTAAACCAGGGTATATAAAAAGTGTTTTATTAGAATATCTAAAAGAATGATCACCTATTGTCTAAAACAGGATACACAATGCAATATGTGCACGATACAGTACAGAAAAAATACTCAATGAAACAAAACAATACAAAAAGGTACATAAAGAAGAAATACAGAAAAAAACAGGTTGGTAGCGCTAGAACTCTCGTGGAGGTAAGATGCCCCCAAAGACCCGACGCGTTTCCAGTTCTTAAAGTTGTAGAACTTTCATCAGGGGTGGAGAGTGGTGGAGTTAGTGATATAATTATCGCTCACAATGGAGCAGACAGCCAGTGCGGGATGAGTTTCCAAAAACGGAGCGAGATAAATACACCTCCTAGATACAGCTAGATTCCTGATATGGGGTCTTACATATATAGCCGATGAATTAAATGTTTGGTATCCCCCATAGGTAGGTCCACTATTGTTTTCTATGGGTTCTAACGGGCAGAGGTGTACAGCTAATAGAATCCCAAAACACAAAAATCCTCAAGGCAGATACAGGGTGAACTACCATGTGTGATTCATCCAGAGAGTTCCACCGGTTGGATAAATATCCAATAAGAAAAGAGTGTGGAGATGTGTATAGTTGTAATAACCCGTGTATATGGTCCCAAGTGGGAAGAAAAGGAAAGCGACAGAGAAGAGGAAGGTACGTCCGCCGTCCCTATATCGGTGTGCTTTGCTCTAGATTTACACTGTGAGTGGTAACTGAGATTTTTCTGCTCTTGATCAACTAATGACAGCCCCGATCATCGTACATTAACATTTCAGTAAAGTGTGAATAAAAAAAAAAGGTAAACAGTGCCTTACATTGTTACAACCGCTCCCCATTGCCGGTGTTCTGTCAAAAAATGTCCGCCTATCGAATAGTGTCCGGGCCGTACTGCGCAGGTGCAGCGCTTGCTCAGTATGGAGGACAAGGAGATTCGGAAAATCTCTGAATATGAACGGCGCCTGCGCAAGCCCCACCATCCAAGTGGACATAGGGCTGCCCAAGGTTAAAGGGCCCCTCGCGGGCTCGATGTGCTCGCCACGCTTTGGGCACAGCCTCGATTCGCTTGCCTCACTTCGCTAGACTCTTTTTTATTCTAACTCTATGTCCACTTGAATGGTGGGGCTTGAACCTGGACTCATGGCGCAGGCGCCGTTCATCTTCGGCTATTTTCGGAATCTGAAGGCAGAGAACAGGCACCAGTCTGCATGCTAAAATGAATGGCATGTGTGTACAAGACCTTATTCTCAGTTTCTTCAGTCTGTGCAGGAATACCATGTAGGTTTCTAAGGTTCTTTACATTTTACATTTACCTTTTAAAACAGCTCCATATCTTTAAAAAAAAAAAAAGAACACAACGCCTGCCTTAGGGGGTCGCCTAAGGCCTTGCACTCACAGAATCCTTTGATTCGGGGCTGCGATCAGGACCCCCTCCCGCACGGACAGGAGAGGAGAGAGAGCTGCTTCTGCTCCTCCTCCTGCCCTCTACTCCTGTGTCTGCTCCACCCACACTCCCCGACAGTGTTCTGCCTAAGAGAAGGGGATGTGTGGGCGGGAAGTTTGAAGACCAGCAGCCAAAAGAGGAAAGATTGAGCCTGCCGATCCATCCATCCTCTCCCTGCCTTCTCTCTCCTGCCTCTCAGTGAGTATTCTCTCCCTCTATCCCTCTCTCGCTCTCTATCTCTCCCTCTATCCCTCTCTCACTCTCTCTCTCCCTCCATCCCTCTCTCTCTCTCTCCCTCCATCCTTCTCTCCCTCTCTCTCTCCACCCACCTCTCTCTCTCCCTCCATCCCTCTCTTGCTCTCTTTCTCCCTCCATTGCTCTCTCACTCTCTTTCTCCCTCTCCCCTCTCTCTTTCTCCCTCCATTCCTCTCTCGCTTTCTCCATCCCCCCTCTCTCTCTCTCCATTGCGCTCTCTCTTTCTCCTTCCATCGCTCTCTCTCCCTCCATCGTTCTCTCTCTCCCCATCTCGCTCTCTGCCTCCATCCCTCTCTCCCTCTTTCCATCTCTCTCCCTCCATCCTTCTCCCTCCCTCCATCTCTCTCTCTCTCCCCTCCATCTCGCTCTCTCTCCCTCCATCATTCTCCCTCCCTCCATCTCTCTCCATCTCTCTCTCCCTCCCTCCATCCCTCTCTCTCCCTCCATCCCCCACTCTCCCTCCCTCCATCTCTCTCTCTCTCCCTCCATCTCTCTCTCTCTCTCCCTCCATCCCTCTCTTTCTCCCTCCATCCCTCTCTTTCTCTTTCCCTCCATCCCTCTCTTTCTCCCTCCATCTCTCTTTCTCTCCCTCCCTCTCTCAAATTCAAGTATTGCCAAAGCAGTTGAGCGTCTATAAGAAAAAGAAGGGGGGAGGGGGTAATGGGTAATATAGAGGGGAATGGGCATAAGTCTGTGTAAAGGATTTTTAAGTCCTCAGTCTTTCATGTCCCTCTCAGTCTGTGACACGCTGTCAAATATTGGGCAGCAATTTTTACTATTGGCTCCTCTTCTCCCGATAGAAATTGGAATTTTCCTCTTCTCTTCTATAGAATTGAAGTCTGGGTTGAGAGTGGAGAGTCTCTGGAAGTGAGTGTCCCTCACTGATGAGTACTTCGGGCAATGTAGCAGGAAGTGGTCCTCATCCTCCAGGACCCCCTGATCACATTGCTGGCACAGTCTACTCTCCCTGGGCTTGTAGGTCTGTCTGTGCCATCTTAATTCGATTTCCAGGCTGTGGGCGCTCAGTCTGTACAGGCTCAGGGTCTGTCTGTCTTTGGGGTCTTGTAGCACCTCCAGGTACAGGGCCAGTTTGTAGTCTCTCTGCAATGACTTGTAAACAGTTAGTTTTTTGGAGTTTGTTAGCTCATTTCTATATTCTCCAACATGTTTATTAACATTCATTATGTTTTTTATTTGAGATTTTGTTGAGAGTTTGGGATAGACAAGGTGTTGATTAGTTGTTGCAGGCCACACGGCTTGGACTGGTCCTTACTGTTCAGTAAGGCTTTATGGTGGTTTTGTAGGTGGTCCCAGTATTATAGCGCCCTCTTCTGTACTGCGAAAAGTAAGGGAAATCTGCCCAACTCAGACCGGCAAGCACCGTTGAAGGTGCTCCGATGGACTTGGAGGAGGTGCTGCACAATTCCAGATGGAATATTTCTATTGGGCTGGGGTCCCATTCGGATTGGTCTGGGTAGGTGATAGGACCCCAAACTTCACTGCCATAAAGAAGAATTGGGGTGATGACTCTATCAAATATTCTGAGCCAGACTCTCACTGGTGGTTGTAGGTGGTACAGCTATCTCCTGATGGCATAGAAGGCTCTGCATGCCTTGTCTTTTAGTGCCTCTATGGCTTCTTTCTCCATCCCTCTCTCTCCCCCCTCTCTCTCTTTCTCCCTCCATTCCTCTCTTACTCCCTCTCTCTTCCTCCATTGCTCGCTCTCTCACTCTCTCTCTTCCTCCATCACTCACTCTCTCTCTCCCCCTCCATCGCTCTCTCTCCCCCTATCCATCGCTCTCTCTCACCCCATCCATCGCTCTCTCTCACCCCATCCATCGCTCTCTCTCACCCCATCCATCGCTCTCTCTCTCCCCCCTCCATCGCTCTCTCTCCCCCCTCCATCGCTCTCTCTCTCT
This sequence comes from Lithobates sylvaticus, assembly GCA_028564925.1. Classification (NCBI taxonomy): domain Eukaryota; kingdom Metazoa; phylum Chordata; class Amphibia; order Anura; family Ranidae; genus Lithobates; species Lithobates sylvaticus. The sequence continues at coordinate 72,053,093 of CM053029.1, forward strand.
CCCCCTCCATCGCTCTCTCTCTGCCCCTCCATCGCTCTCTCTCTCCCTCCATCGCTCTCCCTCTCCATCCCTCCCACTCCCTCCATCCCTCTCTCTCTCTCTCCCTCTTCCTCCATCCCTCTCTCGCTCTCCCTCCTCTCTCTCTCCCTCTCTCCCTCCATCCCTCTCTCTCTTTCTTCCTCTATCCCTCTCTCTCTCTTTCTTTCTCCCCTTCTCTCTCTCTCTCTTTCTCCCTCCATCCCCCTCTCTCTCTTTCTCCCTCCATCCCTCTCTCTTTCTCCCTCCATCCCTCTCTCTCTCTCTCCCCTCCACCCCCCCTCTCTCTCTCTCTCCCTCCATCTCTCTCTCTCTCTCTCTCTCTCTCTCTTTTCTTCCTCCATCCCCCTCTCTCTCTCTTTCTCCCTCCATCCCTCTCTCTCTATCTCTCTTTCTCCCTCCATCCCCCCTCTCTCTTTCTCCTTCCATCCCTCCCTTTCTCCCTCCATCCCCTCTCTCTCTCCCCCCTCTCTCCTTCTCCCTCCATCCCCCCCTCTCTCTCTTTCTCCCTCTCTCTCCCTCCCTCTCTCTCCCTCCTCTCCATCCCTCTCTCTCTCGCTTCTCTCTCCCCCTCCCTCTCTCTCTCTCTCTCTCTCCCTCCATCCCTCTCTCTCTCCCCTCTCTCTCTCTCTTTCTCCCTCCATCCCTCTCATCCCCCTCTCTCTTTCTCCCGCCATCCCTCTCTCTCTCTTTCTCCCTCCATCCCTCTCTCTCTCCCTCTCCCTCTCTCTCTCCCTCCATCCCTCTCTCTCTCTCTCTCGCTCTCTCTCCATCCCCCTCTCTCTCTCTCCCTCCATCCCTCTCTCTCTCTCTTTCTCTCTCCCTCCATCCCTCTCTCTTTCGCCCTCCATCCCTCTCTCTCTCTCCCTCCACCCCCCTCTTTCTCCCTCCATCCCTCTCTCTCTCACTCCATCCCCCTCTCTTTCTCCCTCCACCCCTCTCTCTCTCCCTCCACCCCCCTCTCTCTCTTTCTCCCTCCCACCCCCCCTCTCTCTCTCTTTCTCCCCCTCCACCCCCTCTCTCCCTCTCCCTCCATCTCTCTCTCTTTCTCCCTCTCTCTCTCAATCCCTCTCTCTCTCTCTCTCTCTCTCCTTCTCCCTCCATCCCTCTCTCTCCCTTCCCCCTCTCTTTCTCCCTCCATCCCTCTCTCTCTCTCTTCATCCCTCTCTCTCTCTCCACCCCTCCTCTCTCTCTCTCCACCCCCCCTCTCTCTTCTCCCCCACCCCTCTCTCTCTTTCTTCCTCCATCCCCCCTCTCTCTCTTTCTCCCTCCATCCCTCTCTCTCTTTCTCCCTCCACCCCTCTCTCTTTCTCCCTCCATCCCTATGCCTCCACCCCTCTCTCTTTCTCCCTCCATCCCTATCCCTCCACCCCTTTCTCTCTCTCTCCCTCCATCCATCTCTCCCCCCCACCCCCCCCCTCCCTCTCTCCCCCTCCCCCTCTCACCCCCCACCCCCCTCTCTCTCCATCCATCACTCCCCCCCCCTTTCTCCTTCCATCCCTCTTTCTCCCTCCATCTCTCTCTCTCTCTCTCCCCTGCTTAAATTATACTATGACTATCCCTCCCTAGCCAACATTATTCCTTATCCATCTCCAGTCCTTTTGACACCCATTGTTTTGCCTCCCCCTTCCCTCATGCCAGCACAAATTCTCCTTTTTTATCCCTATATGGACCAGGATCCCTCAGTTTCACTCCAGTCCTCCTCTATCCATATCTCATCTCCTACCCACTCCCCCCCGCCTTTTTTTCCCCTACCCCATGGTCCCAGTCCCATCTCCACCCCCATTTTTTCAGGGGCAAAGGAAGGACCCTGAGGTTGAGCATCTCATCATTGCTGCCCCTGCTGACCCTCCCCTCCTATTCATCCCATGTGATTGGCGCAGTGCATATCCCACCCACACAAGCAGCAGCAGTAATAAGATGCTCTGCCTCAGGGTTCTTCCTTAACCCTTTCAAAGGGCGTGAGTGGGGCCTCATGTCTAAGTTTTGCCTCACAAACCCCAGAGCCACCTCTGCTTACAATTCCCTAATGCAGCACATGTCCCAACGCTAGGACTCCAAAGGTCTCTTGAAGACTTAACACCAAAATCCCTGTTCCATACAGGCACCCTGATGCCAGGGTGTCCCATTACAACTGGACCTTCCACATCTGGGCTGCCAGAAACTGCTTTGCATGCTAGCAGCCATGCATGTCTACCCAAGGTATTGTGCAACTGATGGAGGAGTAGCAGCAGTACTGGGAGGTGGTAAAAAAAGGGTAGCAGTTGCAAAGAAGGATTGCTGAGGGGTTTCCAAGGGCAACAGAGCAGTAGAGAGAGTCTTCATTGGATTAAATGTGGGGAAAGTGCAGCTGGTGTAGACAGGATACTAATGTATAGTTGGATGCAGGGGTCAAGTCCTGGGGAAAAAAGTGTGGGAACTCCCACATCCACTCCCCCACCAAAAAAAAAAAATGATACGCTCATATGCACATTTTTCATCCAATTTCCGTATTGTGTGTATGAAGCTTAACTGTTAGTACATAAAAAAAAAACAATCCTCAATAAACATGAATACGGTAATTCTCTGAATAATCAGCATTCAATTGTGCTTCCATGGAAATGTGAACATCATGTTCTGATCTTTGTTGGGGAATTTTATTTTGTATATAGAGTGTTTATGTGGTGAGTTTACACTTTTCATTGAACAGAGTTTGGATAACACAGGGTTAAACGGAAAGGTCATAAAGTAACTGCACATTATCTGGACAGAATGCTTGGGGAGATAGTGATGTGTTCCTGCTTAGGAGATTTATGTTAGCTTGGGGGGGCTGCAAACTCTGCAGGGCTCCAACACACACTCGCTGCTATTCTAACCCTTCACATATTTCCACATAAACTTCCCTCCTGGCATTAAACTTTGCCAGGTATTGTGCTCAGCTTACCACCCCAAACTTATGTTCCTCCCTCAGCTCACCTCTCTCTCTGCATGTCCTGTAAGCAGAATAGCTGTGCTCCTCCTCTGGGTTCTCTCATCATATGGCACTGAAGATAGAGGAGGGGGGATTCTGCGGGACACACAGAGCAAGTATGCAGGAGACTGGGGGGGGGGGGGGAGATGAGGAGACAGAAAATGAAGAGGGGCCAGCGGGGAGGAGCGCATCACGAGAGGTCTGACTAAAACACAATCTCTTAGCAGCAGGGACCTGATCTGCCCATCAGCTAGCTGTGATTGACAGGTAGATCGAAGCGGAAGCTGTCATGAGACCCCCTACTGGCAATGCCTGAATGGTCAGTCCACCCCTGTTGTGCGTCACTTACTATTGTGAGCTGTGTCGGCGGCTGCTGGTGTAGCACCTGCCACACAGCTCGCATACTTCAAAGTCTTGCAGCACACGGCTGCTAATGGGAACTGAGTTCCTGTTGTGGAAAAAGTACAGGAACTCCGTTCCCATGCGTTCCCGCAGGACTTGAGCCCTGGTTGGAAGCAAGGTATACTGAACCGCAGCTGTGGTTACTATGGGTAACACGGAGATGGGGAACTTTGAGCAAACTGGTGTCTAGAGGCAGTAGTGGATTGGTGCACCTTAGCGGAGGCTGAGTAGGATATATCTGACCTTGCTTGGAGTAGGGTTGAACAAAACTCAAATTACAATTCCCTTGTCTGACTAGAGAATATACTGCATTGATACAATCCAGCAAGGCCTCTTGTGAATTTACTGAATAATGCTAAAAAAAGTAAAAAGTAAAAAGTAAAAAGTAAAAAGTAGGGCTTATCATCTTCCAGTAGCCACACCAAAGATTCCACCTGAGACACAATAAAAGGAGGAGAAAAGTCATCACCGCTTCTAGGAATACAAGACAAAGCCAACTCCGCACAAACTTGAATCATGAACTTCACCAATGAAAACTCTGCCTTGATCGACAAGAGAACGAGCCAGACAGATGCGTTCCAATAACTGTTCCCTAGGCGGCTCCTTCAATATTTGGTGGCAATATTCCCTTTTCTCTGTCACTAGCAATGCATAATACAAAACCTCCTCGGAGTGCACCTTGCAGCAATTATCACATGCTGAGACCAGATACTTCCCCGCTCCCAGTTGCAGCCGATCTGATCGTTAGTGGCTTCAGTAGAGATACCAATTGCAGGAATGATAAAGAATCAGGAACCAGACCAAGTATGATTAACCTCTTGGCCTCTCACACCTCTTCACCCCCTATGGACCAGAGCAACCTTTACATTTCTGCTACGGACCTGTTTATTCAGAAATGACTTTGTCATTACTAAAGATAACAAGGTAATACATAGATTGCTTTTTTAACCACTTCATTACCGCCGTATAGTCATATGACGCCCACAAGGTGGATCTCCCATCCTGGGTGGGCGTCATATGACGCCCTACCATTCTCGGCCGCCTAGGGGGCGTGCGTGCCCGGCGGCCGCGATGTCTGCCGGGCTCCCCGCGATTGCGCGTGAAAACAGCGGGACCGCGGAGCTGTGTGTGTAAACACACAGCTCCAGGTCCTGTCACTGGAGAGGAGACCGATGGTGTGTTCCCAGTATGGAGGAACACCGATCGGTCTCCTCCCCCTGTGAGTCCCCTCCCCCCACAGTTAGAATCCCTACCTTAGGGAACACATTAACCCCTGCAGCGCCCCCTAGTGTTAACCCCTTCCCTGCCAGTCACATTTTACACAGTAATCACTGCAATTTTTTATAGCAACGATCGCTGTGTAAATGTGAATGGTCCCAAAAATGTGTCAAAAGTGTCCGAAGTGTCCGCCGCAATGTCGCAGTCACAAAAAAAAAATCGCAGATCGCCGCCATTACTAGTACTAAAAAAAAAAAAAATGCAATAAATCTATCCCCTATTTTGTAGACGCTATAACTTTTGCGCAAACCGATCTATATACGCTTATTGCGATTTTTTTTTACCAAAAATATGTAGAAGAATACGTATCGGCCTAAACTGCGTAAAAAAATCTTTTTTTTTTTTTTTTAAAAATGGGATATTTATTATAGCAAAAAAGTAAATAATATTGTGTTTTTTTTTCAAAATTGTCGCTCTTTTTTTGTTTATAGCCCAAAAAATAAAAACCGCAGAGGTGATCAAATACCACCAAAAGAAAGCTCTATTTGTGGGAAAAAAAAGGACGTCAATTTTGTTTGGGTGCAACGTTGCACGATCGCGCAATTGTTAGTTAAAGCGACGCAGTGCCGAATCGCAAAAAGTTCTCTGGTAAGGAAGGGGGTAAAATCGCCCGGTGTTGAAGTGGTTAATGACAAAGAAGGCCTTCTTTTCATATTGCCTTGCAACAATGATTTTTTTAATTTTTTTTGCAATCTTAGACAATAATGCAACAAAACAAAACACACTTTTTTTTTTTTTTTTTTGATGCTCGGTTCACACTTGTGCGAATCGGGAACCCCTGCGAATCCACTGCTGGTTACCGCATCGCACCCGAGTCACACGCTGCCATATGCGAACTGCTGGGAGTGTCAATACAATGGTAATGACACCTCCATTTCAGCATGCATATCGCACTGCGAACTGACAGTTCCGACATGAATCGGATTGCATGGGTGTGAACACAGTGACCATAGCAATACAGTGTTACCATAGTAACACTGTACTACTCTGGGTAAGTGATCAGGACTTTTTTTTCACTGTTATAAGCAACCATTTTTACTGAAAATGAATTCATTCAGTGTGTTTTGTTGTGCTTAGCTGTGATCGGCCACAGCTCATTACATGGTACAGGTGGGCTGTGATTGGCCCTGTCTGTACCATGTGATCACTTTGACCAATTACAGCTAGCAATACAATTGTATATAATGAATGACATGAATGGAAGCCATTAATTGTTTACAATTGTCATTTGATCTGCTGTGATTGGTCACAGAGATCACATGGTACTGGCAGCTGGTGACAGACTGCGCTAAAGTGCAGCCAGGGAAGATGTCATATGACATCCACCAGGAACAATGAAGGTCCTGCCCAGCCATCATTTGACAATAGGTTTGGCAGGAAGCGGAAAAAAAATGACACAAAAATTATGATTCTGGTACAAAGCATTGCAAAGTTATTTACAAATGAAATAAAGTGTAACTAATAGGTTAACCACTTGTCCTATAGGCAAATGACGTTGGCTAAGTGGTTTCAAAATCCTGAAATATGACGTCCTCAGGATTTTGAGCAGCTGCACGCCCCCAAGGGAGCGCATTGCGTCGATTGTTGTTGCAGGGTGTCAGTCTAACACCCCGCAACTACGATCTTGGTAAAGAGTCTCCGACGGAGACTCTTTATCATGTGATCAGCCGTGTCCAATCACGGCTGATCACAGTGTAAATAGGAAGAGCCGGTGGTCGGCTTTTCCTCACTCGCGTCTTTCAGATACGAGTAGAGGAGAGCCAATCGGCTACTCCTCTGACAGGGGGGGTCTGTGCTGATCGATTATCAGCGCAGCCCCCCCAAGGATGCCCAGGGACGCCACCAGACCACCAGGGATGCCCAGCACCAGGTATGCCACCCTAGACCACCAGGGATGACACACAGTGCCCACAATGGATGCCAATCAGTGCCCACAATGGATGCCAATCAGTGCCCTCAATGGGCATCACTGATTGGCATGCATTATTTTTTGGCACTGATTGGCAGCCATCAGTACAAAACAAAAAAATACAATGCTACCTATCAGTGCCCATCCGTGCCACCTATCAGTGCCCATCCATGCCGCCTATCAGTGCCGCCTATCAATACCCATCCATGCTCATCCGTGCCGCCTATCCATGCCCATCTGTGCCGCCTATCCATGCCCATCCATGCCTATCCATGCCAATCCATGCCAGCTATCAGTGCCAATTTGTGCCACCTATCAGTGCCCATCCGTGTCGCCCATCAGTGCCAAATATCAGTGCCCATCGATGCCACCTCATCAGTGCCACTTCATTGGTGCCACCTCATCGGTGCCCATCAGTGCTGCCTTATCAGTGCCCATCAGTGAAGGAGAAAACGTACTTATTTACAAAGTTTTGAAACTGAAACAAAAATAAACATATTTTTTTTCAAAATTTTTGGTCTTTTTTTATTTGTTTAGCAAAAAATAAAAACCGTAGAGGTGATCAAAATACCACCAAAAGAAAGCTCTATTTGTGGGGAAAAAAATGATTAAAATTTCATTTGGGTACAGTGTAGCATGACTGCGCAATTGTCATTCAAAGTGCAACAGCGCTGAAAGCTCAAAATTGGTCTGGGAAGGAAGGTGTTTAAGTGCCCAGTATTGAAGTGGTTAAATATGTAAAAATAATAACAAACAAAAACAAAGGAACATTTTATCTTAAAAAAACAACAAAAAAAAATGTATTTTACTTGTCAGGTTGCATATAGCCCTGTGCGTTTCAGAACACACTGAATCGCATGTCAAGTGAGGTCGTTCACACTTAATCGCTCCAAATGTGATGCGATTTCCAAAGGGTCCTGTGCGTGTTTGATGCGATGTGGTGCATTTTAAAGCCCCATAGACTTGAATGGAAACCGCATTTAAATCTCATGGGTGTTTAAATGCACTGCAATTTTCAGCGCGTTTTCCAGGACTCTGTGCTGTATTTGTGAGGTCCTTTTCAAGAAGAGAGGGAGAGAGATTTTGTCCAGAAAAGAAATTGCAGCTGTGTAAACTCGCGTCAAAATCCTAGCAGAATTGCACCGCAACTGCTCCTGAAATCGCATTCGAAAACACATAGAAATTGCACTGCATCAGTGTGAACCAGGGCTTACAGTAATTGTAAAGTCTTGTTTTAAAAAAACAAAACAAAAACAAAAACCTGCTCTATGCAGTTGGTTTTGCACAGAACAGCCCCGATCCTCTTCTCGGGTCCCTCTTCTGTGATCCTGGCCCCTCCCTCCTGTCGAGTGCCCCCACAGCCAGCAGCTTTCTATGGGGGCACCCGAGCCGAGTGACAGCTCCGTGTGTCCATAGTATTACATTTTTAATTTTTTTTTAATACTAGTAGTGGTAGATCAGCGACTTATAGCAGGACTATGATATTGCGGCGGACAATCTGACACTGACACTTTTTGGGGACCAGTGACCATAGCTCCCAACTGTCCCTGATTTGGAGCAATGTCCCTCTGTCCCTCATTCCTCCTCATTTTGATCTGATCTATATAGTTGTATATAAAACACTGATCTTTACATTCCTACAATCAAAGCACCTCCCCCACAGTTAGGCATCACTCCTAGGGAACACATTTAACCCTTTGACCGCCGCTGATGTTAACCCCTTCCCAGCCAGTGTCATTAGTACAGTGACAGTGCATATTTTTTTTAACACCGATAACTGTATTGGTGTCACTGATCCCCAAAAAGTGTCAGTTAGTATCAGATTTGTCTGCTGCAATATCGCAGCCCCGCTATAAGTCGCTGATCGCCGCCATTGCTACGAAAAAAATCAAAAATGAATTGAGAGGTGATCAAATACCACCAATAGAAAGCTCTATTCGTGGGGAAAAAGAACATCAATTTTATTTGGGTACAACATCGCACGACTGCGCAGTTATCAGTTAAAACAAAGCAGTGCCTTTTCACAAAAAATTACCTGGTCATTAACCACTTCCCGCCCGCCAGCCGTCAAATGACGTCTGGGTGGCGCGGCTCTCGTTCTGGGTGGACATCATATGACGGCCCTCCAGAACGACCTCTCTCACACACCCATTGTGGCGATCAGTGGTGCAGTGTGTCAGTCTAACACACCGCTACACCGATCTCGGTAAAGAGCCTCTGACGTGGGCTCTTTACCACGTGATCAGCTGTGTCCAATCACGACTGATCGCGATGTAAACAGGAAGTGGCGTTGATCGGCCTTTCCTCACTCGCGTCTGACAGACGCGAGTAGAGGAGAGCCGATCGACTGCTCTCCTGACAGGGGGCGGGGTCTGTGCTGATTGTTTATCAGGGCAGCCCCCCCCTCGGATGCCCACCCAGGACCACCAGGATGCCACCAGGACTACCAGGGATGGCCACCACACTGGACCACCAGGCAGGGTTGCCAACCGCCAGTAAATTTACTGACAGTTCATAAAATTCTGTGATTTTTTTTTTACAACTGCCAGTAAATATCAGGGGCTGATAATTTCATGCTGCGTTGACTTTAGAGTTGCCACCTCATCCCTTTAAAACCCAAACACATATGAATTACACGGGTTCTGAGGCTAATTTAATGCAGATAAGGAAACAAGTGAGTTTAATTATCACCTTAATCAGCCACAGAACCTGAGTAATCAATATGTGTTCGGGTTTAAAGGGATGAGGTGGCAACCCTAGTTGACTTTTTAGTTCTGTAATTTCTCCGGTTAATGTGCTCTGCCAGTAAATTTTTCATGTTTTGTCAGTAAAAAATGCTGTGGGAGGTTGGCAACCCTGCCACCAGGTATGCCACCCTAGACCACCAGGGAAATGCCAATCAGGGTCCATCCCCAGTGCCTGCCAGTGCCATCAGTGATGCCTAACAATGCCATCTATCAGTGCCATGTATAAGTGCCCATCAAAGCCGCCTATCAGTGCCACCCATAAGTACCCATCAGTGTCGCCTATCAGTGCCCACCATTGCCACCCATGAGTCCCCATCAGTGCCACCCATGAGTGCCCATCAGTGCCACCTATCAATGCCCATCAGTGCTGCCTATCAGTGCCATCCATCTGTGCTGCCTATCAGTGCCACCTCATCGGTGCCGCCTTATCAGTGCCCGTCAGTGAAGGAGAAAACGTACTTGTTTACAAAACAGAAACAAAAGAAAAACGTATTTTTTCTTCAAAATTTTCGGTCTTTTTTTATACCACCAAAAGAAAACTCTATTTGTGGGAACGAAATGATAAACATTCTGTTTGTGTACAGTGTTTCATGAACGCGCAATTGTCATTTAAACAGCGACAGCGCTGAAAGCTGAAAATTGGCCTGGGCAGGAAGGGGGGTAAGTGCCTGGTATCGAAGTGGGTAAAGGGGTAAATCTTCCGTGGGCTGAAGTGGTTAAATGACAGAATTCTGACTATAAATTTCTGAATTTTCACGTTGAAACTCAGAATTCTGATGATAAATTGCCCGATTTGAAAAAAAATAAAATGAAACGTGTTTTCAATGAGAGGATTTTATTACAAATACTTGATATATTTATTGCTGCTATTCCATAGTATGGAGGGTGGTATACATTGTATTATTTGTATTACATTTATATATATTATTCAATATTCATCCTGATAATATTTTGGAGATTTGTGTGCTCCTCGCCCTCACACAATTGACTGTAATGATAATGAATTGGCTTTTCTTCGATATTTGCAATCCATTTCCTAATTGGCCCTTTTGGCTGTCCATCAGTCCCCCTTTAGCCAATTCAGTGAATAAAACCAGTGTCGACCCCGCCTCTCCAGCCACCGCAGCTGCCCATTGGTCAACCTCCTCAGCCTCTCCCCGCCCGTTTCCCGCCTATTGGCCCGCTCTCGCGGCAATCACTCGGCTCCCACCTTGTCGTCTTTGTCTCCTGCGACGCACGCTGGCTCCTCCCCATTGGCCCGCCCCCGTCCCGCGGTTGGTGGGCCGGCACCTCTCGGCGCGCCGCCATTGGAGGGATCGCTAGTCGCTCATCGGGTCGCCGTTCTGCCTCCTTTCCCAGAGAGCTCTGCGCGCCGCGGCCTTGTTCGCGCCTTCAGCCCGCTGAGGAGCCGCTTCCTCCACCGCCGCCATGTCAGACTATCCCGGAGCACAGACCGGGGGGAACCGCAAGGACGCCTTCGCTGACGCCGTGCAGAGAGCCCGCCAGGTGAGGAGGGGAGAGGGGGGAAGGTGTGCGCCGGAGGGGAGGCTGCGTGCGGCCGGCATTGTGTGCCACATATCGTGTGTGTGAGAGTGAGGGGGATGTGTGTGACGAGAGGCGGCCTGAGAGCCGGAAGGAGCGTGGATGGAGAGGAGCTCTCCTCACTACATACACCCACATTGTCCTCCATATAGATACACGGAGGGGGCCTCACCAATGTACACGGGGGCCTCATCACACACTGATCCAATGTACAGAGGGGCCTCATCACACACTGATCCAATGTACAGAGGGGCCTCATCACACATGGGGGGGGGGGGGGACTGATTGGACCGAGGGAGGGGGCCCTGATTAGTCCTGTACAGGGGGGCGCTGTGATTGGGGTAGGGGGCTGAGTTAGACCCGGGGGCTGTGATTGGGGGCTGATTAGACCTGTACGGGGGAGGGGGCTGATTTAGACCCGGGGGCCCTGTGACTGAGGGGGGGGGGGGCTGATTAGGACTGTATTGGGGGGGGTGTATATGTGATTGGGAGAGGGGGCCTGATTTAGACTGGGGGGGCTGATTAAACCTGTACCTGGGGGACTGTGATTGGGGGAGGGCCTGATTTAGACTGGGGAATGGGGGGGGGGGGGACTGATTAGGACTGTACTGGGGGACATGTGATTGGGGGGGTGCTGATTAAACCTGTACGGGGGGCTGTGAATTGGGGGCTGATTTAGACCTGGGTGGGCTGAGATTAGACCCTTAAGGGGGGGTGCCTAATTTAGCCCTGGTGGGGCTGATTAGACCCTTAAGGCGGGGGGGGGGGGGTTACCTGATTTATACCTGGGGGGGGGGGGGCGCTGTGATTGGTGGAGAGGAAAGGGCCCTTTTAACAATTAGCCCACCAATCGTGTGAACCAGTACAAGAAGTTGAGGCACAACTCTCTGCTGAGGATCGGGCAGTGTGGTGGTGGCTGATTGGAGGAAGAGGAGATGACCTCAGCTGGGGGTCGGCCGATATAGTGGCGGGGGCACAAGTCGGGTAGCAGACTGGCCACATTTCCTAATATGAGATGTGAATCTCAGTTGAGAGTCGGGCAGCAGCAGCATGGTGGATGATTGGAGGAAGTGGGGACAACTCTTACCTGAGAGTCAGGCAAGCATGGTGGCTGCCAACCTCCCACAGCATTTTTTATTTTTTTTTATTTTTATTTTTTTACTGACAAAACATTGAAAATTTACTGGCGGTGCACATTTTAACATCTAGGGCGTTCAAGTTGTTAAATGTGTGCCTAACAATGTGTAGTGTAATGTGTGCTGATTTTTTTTTTTACTAATAAATCTTTTGTTTCTTATCCCTGCTAATTGTAGACAACACTATAACCTTTGCGCCAACCAATCATTATACCTTTATTGGATTTTTTTTTTTTTTTTACAAAAACATGTAGCAGAATAGATATTGGCCTAATTTTATGAAGAAATTCAATATTTTTTTTTTGGGTATGTTTTGAAGCATAAAGTAAAAAATATTGTTGTTTTTTCAAAATTGTCTTTTTTTTGTTTTTTTATAGTGCAAAAATGACCACCAAAAGAAAGCTTAGTGTGAGATAGATATATATATAGATATATATATAGATATATTTATATAGATATATATATAGATATATATATAGATATATATATAGATATATATATTATATATATATATATATATATATATATATATATATATATATATATATATATATATATATATATATATATATATATATATATATTAAATTTTTTTTTTTTATCGGGTACAGTGTCCCATGACTGCACAATTGTCAGTTAGAGTGGTTGTAAACCCTCACAAACCACTTGGACCTACAGGTAAGCCTGGATTGTAGGTCCAAGCAATATCTCCTTCTCCTACACGGTTTAGGAGATATTTGCCAAAAGACAGGCACCACTGTCTGCGGTGCATGTGCCGTAGACAGCAGCGCGCATGCACACTGAGCGTGCCGCTGTTCACATCGATATGCCGCGAGTGGCGGCTCCCGTGCACATGCGCGGGATCTACGTCACCGCGGTTTCGTCAAATGGCAGCGCCGGAGCAGTGAGACCCACCAAGATGATGGAGGCTCCGTACACAATGCGTAGTAGCCCATTATGCTTTACCTTTGCAGGGAAACAAAGAGGAAGTAACACCCATCAGGGTTTACTTCCTCTTTAAAGTAAAGCAGTGCCAGGTTGCAACAAAATATCATGGTCATGAAGGGGGTAGTAAACCTCCTGGGGCCGAAGAGGTTGGCTCATTTGGCTGTGGATCACAGGACTGCAAATCGTTCTCCCCCCCCCTCTGTCACACATTTTCAGCAGACAGGGCTGATGCCCGCTGTCTGCCAATGTCACAGAAGCTGGTCCAGGCTCGGGCAAGATCACGACAATATGGTCGGGATCCACAAAGAAGCCTGGACCGTCACCTGGCTCGGCCTCTCAGTGAGCTGCTGAGAGCCTAAGCCAGCCACTCCCACGCCCTCCGCAGCCCAGCGCTCCAGTGAGCGGGGAGGTCAGAGCAGACAGCCAATGACTGACAGTCACCAGCTCTCTGCTCACGGAGCTGTGGGAACCGAGCGCTTGGGGGTGTTTGATCGTTCGGTTCTCAGTTTTGGAGCTGGTGAGGGGACAGATGCAGCATTGGACCGATGCTGCATCCACCTAGTTAGTAGCTGCACGGTTAATTGTTAAAGAATCGATCGCGATTCTACCCCCCCCCCCCCTCGTGATCTTAAAACAGCAATTCCTCAATTCAGTGCAGAGCGGTTCTCTACTCACAGCTGACCAAAACAAAAAACAGGCAGCCTGCCAAGTTTATCACCACATCACTAAGGCCAGGTTCACGCTGGTACGACACGACTGTCTGGTATGGATTTTAAGAGGAACCCCCACGTAAAAAAAACGCAGTGGGGTCCCCTCAAAATCCATACCAGACCCTTATCCGAGCATGCAGCCTGGCAGGTCAGGAAAGGGGGTGGGGACAAATGAGCGCCCTGTGCCCCCCACCCCAAAGCATCTTGTTTCCATGTTGCGGAACAAGGGCCTCTTCCCAACAACCCTGGCCGGTGGTTGTTGGGGGGGGGGGGGGGGGGGTCTGGCTTATTAGAATCTGAAAGTCCCCTTTAACCACTTCAGCCCTGGAAGGATTTGCCCCCTTAATGACCAGGCCATTTTTTGCGCTACGGCACTGCATTTCTTTAACTGACAATTGCGCGGTCGTGCGATGTTGTACCCAAACAAATTTACGTCCCTTTAACCCACAAATGGAGCTTTCTTTTGGTGGTATTTGATCATCTCTGCGTTTTTTTTTTTTTTTTTTTGTGCTATAAACAAAGTCTGACAATTTTGAATAAACATCCATTTTTTTTTTTTTTTTTTAAAACTTTCTGCTATAATACATATCCCCAAAAAAGTATCAAACAAATTTATTTATCAGTTTAGGCCGATATATATATTCTACATATTTTTGGTAAAAAAAAATCGCAATAGGTGTGCGCAAAAGTTATCACGTCTACAAACTATGGGATTTATTTAAGGACATTTTTTTTTTTTTTACTGGCGGCTATCTGCACACTGGAGCGGTGCGCTTGCGGGACGTTGGAAAAAGCCCTGCAAGCAAAATCTTTGGGGCGGTTAAAACGCTCTGCCCATTAAAAAGAATGGGCAGCGCTGCCGAAGCGCCTGCAAAATGCTTCGGTGGCGGCGCTGTTAACCCCTTCATTCGGCTGGGGGGGGGTGAAAAGCACTGCTAAAATGATGGTTAAGCGCCAGTAAACTAGTGGCGCTTTAACACTGACGCCCTCACCGCCCCAGTGTGAAAGTAGTCTAGTCTAATGCCGCGTACACACGATCGCACATTCCGGCAACAAAATCCATGTTTTTTGTTTTTTTTTCGGACTGTTGGCTCAAACTTGTCTTGCATACACACGGTCACACAAATCTTTTAAGAAATTCTGAACGTCAAGAACGCGGTGACGTAAAAGACGTACGACAAGCCGAGAAAAATGAAGTTCAATAGCCAGTGCGGCTCTTCTGCTTGATTCCGAGCATGTGTGGAATTTTGTGCGTCGGAATGGTGTACACACGATCAGAGTTTCCGACAACGGATTTTGTTGTTGGAAAATTTGAGATCCAGCTCTCAAATTTTGTTTGTTGGAAATTCCGACAGGAAATGTCCGATGGAGCCCACACACGGTCGGGATTTCCGACAAAAAGCTCACATGAAACATTTGTTGTCGGAAAAAAACGACCGTGTGTACGCGGCATAACTGTAGGGGGGGGCTGCTTGGAACACCACAGAGATCGCTGTTCCCGATGACTGGAAACAGCCGATCTCCATCTTGTCCCCTGTCAGAATGGTCATACTCCTTATTTTCATAGCCGGGTCACCGTTCTGCTTCTGTATACCTCAATCGCGGGTCACCGGGCGCACTATATCCCATGCACGGCCCAACATACACCTACAGTGATTTGCTATTCAGCCACCTTGCTGCAGTATAACTGGCGGGTGGTCTGAAATCGTTTAAAAAAACAAAACAAAAAAATTGTACTTTTTTTTTTTTTTGTATCACTTTACCCCTAGGTTCACACTGATGCTATGTGCGATTACAGCGCCAGTTCCCGCATTGCTCCTCTGCTGCAGGCAGTTCACCCTGTCTTGTGTTAGCCGCTGCGGGTGTCATTAACAAAGTTGCACTGTTTTCTGTGCGATTCCAGCCATACAACTGTATGCCTGAACTCTCATTGCTCAGAGATCGCATGTGATAGGCACCTGCAGTGTGGGAGCGAATCGCATGCGATATGAGATTGCGCTAGTGTGAACCCGGGCTAAAGTGCCTTTCAAACTAGTCAGTTTTTCAGGCTGACCCAATCGGCTCCTCCTATGGTGTGGCGTCCCATCCGATCCCTTGTGGTAAAAACCGACGTTCCCCCCCATCCGTCTGGCAGATCGGATGGCAGTCAGCTGTAAACGGACAGGCTCTCTGTTTACATGGGACCGCCCATAGAGGAGAGCGGGCTTGTCCCTCATGTTCAGTCTGCATAAGTGGAGTGGACACGGACCAGCCACCCGCCTGCACTGTGGGGATCAGTGGACACATTCCCTGCTAAGCAGAGTCCCAATGGAGCCTATGTGGAAGGGGCCTGACCTGTGTGTGCACATTATATTGGTATATCATACATTGCAGTTTCCTGTACATTGGCGCTGCACGATTCTGGCTACAATGAGAATCACAATTTTTTTTTTTTTTTGTTTAGCTAGATCACAATTCTCACTGCGTTTTCGTGTTTTATTCATTCAAGTGTTTTTTTTTTCCCCCCAATAAAATTGCATTTGAAAGACCACTGGGCAAATACAGTGTGACATAAAATATTGCAGCAACTGCCATTTTTATTCCCTAGGGTCTCTGCTAAAATATATATAATGTTTGGGGGTTCCCAGTAATTTTCTAGCAAAAATTATAGATTTTAACTTGAAGTGTCAGAAAAAGATTTAGGCCTCTTTCACACTTATAGGACTTGTCCCACGATTTGGGACTGCAAAGTAGCATGACAAGTCGTTCCCCATGATTTCCAATGACAGCCATTCATATTAGTACGACTTCAAAGTAGTCCCTGCACTACTTTGGTCCGATTTTGATGCCACTTACACAGGCATTACTTGAAATTGCGGCAAAAATCGCCCGACTTTGAAGTCGCACAAGTGTGAAAGGGGCCTTAGACTTTAAAGCGGTTGTATAGTCTTTTTTTTATTTTTTACTTTTACCTACTGGTAAGCCTATAATAAGGCTTACCTGTAGGTAAAAAGATCTCCTAAACCTGTACGGTTTAAGAGAAATTCCCCTCGCAATGAACCGCCGACTTCAGCAGCGCATGTGCTCCAGGGATTCTCGGCTGAAAGTCCGTCAGACGCCAGACCTTGCCGGAAAGAAGTCTCCCACGCGCATGCGCGGGAGTAACATTCACGGCTTCGGAAGACACGCCAAGGCAAAATGTCAGCTCCCTCGGCGTGGACTGGGTGAGATACCGACGCCTCGTGAGTATTTCATGAGCTAGTATGCAGTGCTTACTAGCTCATTATGCCTTTTGCCTTACAGGTGTGGGAAAAAAGTCAGCAGGTTTACTACCGCTTTAAGTGGTTAAACTTCCTGCATGTACAGTTGTTGAAAACTTGGCAGACTGCCTGGATTTTTATTTATTTTTTACAAACAGAAGTGTATCCCTTTGATCTAAGAAGGAAGAGTTAGTTACAATGTTTCATATTAAAAACTTGGCAGACTGCCTGGATGTTTTCTTTTGACAGCTGAGAGAGCAGATAAGTCTCTCCACTTGTTATATGAAAGAATCGGCAAACTGCATCAGAGATCGTCAGGGGGTTGAATTGAGATCATGATTTTTTTTTTAATGATTAATTGTGCAGCTCTACTGTACATGTTTACATTGTAGTATCCCATGTGTATTGTAATGCATAGTATACCAAGTGTGGTATGTTGGGTGTTGCAATATATAGTGTTACCACCTGTATTGGATTATTGGTGTGTCACACACAATGTATAGATTGCCACATGTCGCAATGATTTATGTACCACATTGCAATTTTTTTAGTTTTTTTTTGTGTGGTTTTTTTTTTTTTTTTTTTTTTTTTTTGCAGTGCCCCGTGTACTGTTTCTGCCACTATTAATGGAAAACCATAACGGACATTCCAGGAATGGTATATATTTAGTTAGTTGCACCTTGGACCAATATAACTACGTCTATACCATACCTGGCTGATGCCCCTGAAAGCTGGGAATCACTGATGTAGTCACTGCTACTTCAATGATCTAGACTTGCTTTTGCGTCCAATGCTGAGCAGCTGGTCTGATGTATTGTCAGTACAGGAGGTTGGCGGATCAGCATGGGCACTATTTGGAGAATGCTTTGCATTGGACGGGGTGGAGAGTCTTTTTTCTTTCTTTCTTTCTTTCTAGAGCTGGCTGCCGCTTTCACTCTATGCCACAATTTTAATAATATATCTGTACCCAAAAAGAAAAACCCTCCCAACAAGAACCAGATATTCACTTTCATTCTTTACCTACAGGTGGTTCCTGTTAGCGCTCCATCCCCTCCTCATTAAGATAGTTTTAGTATGCAAGTGCCATGATTTGGGGGGATGTAACTTTAATTCGCTTAGCAATCCTATTAACTTTTATTAGACTTGCATGCTGCATCTTTAATGTGCTTTAAGAGACCCAGTCTAAAACGCAGATGGTCGCTCTGCTGACAAACTGCAGCACACCGGTGGGAACCCGGCCTTAACAGAAAAGTTCAGTTTTTAAATAATAGAAATAAAAATCCTACTTGAGTGCAGCATCAATTCGATGCTTCATCTGTCCCCCTCTGACTCTGTACCGAGAATTCCGCAATCAAAGACCACTGATTGCTCAGTTCTCGATCCTCAATGAGCAGAGAGCTGGTGACTCTGAGTGGCCGGCTCTGTGCTCTGCCCCCTCCATTGTTTATTGGCGCGCTGGGCTGTGGAGGGGGTTGGGAGTGGCAGACTCACTAAGAGGCTGAGCCAGCTGCCGGTCCAGACTTCTGAGTGGATCCCGACATTAAAGCCGGGATCTCTCCAGAGTCTGGACTGGCTGTGTGACATCAGCTGGCAGTGGGCTTTAGCTTGCTGTTGGCTGAATATGGGTTACAGGAGTGCAGAACGAAGTTCACTAGTCGGACCCACAGGAGACGGGCCGAAGAAGCTGTTTTTTAATGAGCCGTGTCCCAGTACATAGCACTCCAGATGTGTATATATGATGTAATCTAGATGTGCACAGGGGAATGGTGATCTGTGACATAGTAACATGGGGGGTGGGGCAGGCAGTTTGATGAATGGGGGTTATTCTATGTCGGTGTGACCAGTGAATTTCACATTGGATGAATAGCGGGTCTATAATGAGGTGTATTGAGAGACAACTGAAAAGTTACCTTTCATGCCAGTCAGTGATTTTTAAAGACCACTTCATGGAATGGTTGCAATTTTTATTTATTCATGGTGAGCAAATGGTTTTGGTTGGTTCTATAACTTGTGGTGCTCATTAATATTGGTTTATTTGTTGAATTGCTGTGCAAAGATCCTGCATATAAAGAGCCTTTCATAGGGACATTAGAGTGGACGTCTGTAGGGAGATGAAACATTACTTGTCATATATAATGGACTGCTATACACCATGTGGTGTGTGTGTGTATTTGTCGTCCCTTCCTCAGATTCCTCCCCCTCATGACGCTGCAATGGTTTTTGCTCAACTTTCATTTTATTTCTTTTAAGTCTAGGTTTACTCAAACCTTAAAAAATAAAAAAAAAATCAGCACAAGGGACATTACTTGGCCAAGTTAGGAGGGAAGTTTAAGGGGAAAAAAAAACTTGCATTTAAATGCCCATTAATGCAGCCTTGCACTGTCCCCCTGCAGCCTTCCCCAAAATTGCAGCATGGTTTATTTTTAAACTTGCCGCCGCCGCGATCTTCGGCTCCTCCCGCCGACATAGACCGAGCCGGCTCCTCTCGTAGTAACGCCCCCGTTCCTTGGCCCGTCTCCTATGATGGACACAGCGCCGGGCCAATGGCGGGACGTAAAGGCTAGGGAGGCGGGGCTGGGCGTGACTGCGAGCGGAGCCGAGTACATGTCGGCAGGGCTCCTGATTTTAAGGGGAAAAAGTGTGTGTTATACGCCAAAAAATACTAATATGTGTGTGTGTGTGTGTGTGTGTATATATACACACACACACACACACACACACACACACACCACACACACACACACACACACACACACACACACACACACACACACACACACACACACACCTTTTGCTGCCAGAGACTTTTGTGTTTTTTTGGTATTAGAACTATTGTAAGATTTGTATTGTCTGTGGTATATTTTTAATCTGTTAAAACCATGCAGAATATATAACCTTCCCTCTCTACTGTAATAAAAATGGAGAGAGAGATTTTGGTCAGTGTTATGACTGGTGCTCTTTAGCTGTAATTTTAAGCTTTAGCTATTGAGCTCTGTAAACATGCCCCCCCCCCCCCAAATAAAGCTCAAAATAAGTAAATGCATAAAAAAAAGCAGCCTAGACTATAACCCTGTCATCAGTTTCCTTTAACGCATGTGACTTATTGTTTCTTCTAAGGACACCTTTTACAAGGAAGAGATTTAGACTCCATGCCTTCAGGGCACGTCTCATTTTCCACTCCTTTACATTTGGATTGTTTGTTTCATTCACTTAATTGCATCTTGCAAAACAAAATTGCACATCCCTCACTTGCATTATCAAATTCTTCTTCATATGATGAATTTTAATATATAAATCGCGTTATAATGTAGTCCTCAAAACGTTGCTCACCCCCCCCCTAAAATCCTGTTGAGGTGCAATCCTTGGAAAGTAAACACAAACTTCCTCTACCTTCAGGCTCTACTTGCACCTAGGCGATTTGAATCACGGTTGTAACCCCTGCGATTCTGCCCACGATTCCAGAAGCGCGTAAAAACATGGGATGCGTTTGCGATGCCATTATTTCTCAATGACACCTTAAACTCGGTGCAATTTTATTGCCGCATGATAAATCAACGCCCGAAGCTTGACGCTCAAAGGGAGCAGGAGGTTCTTTTTGTATGACAGCATGATTTGCAGCGTGAGTGCTGTAAAATCGCAACACTATTGGGGTGCCATTAAGAAGTAATCGCATCGCAAACATGCCCTGCTTTTTGTTGCAATTTAGAATCGCTGCCGAAATCGAGCCGATTCAAATCGCCCAGGTGTGAATGGAGCCTCACTGAACCAGATTCTCCTTCATTTGTGCCTCACCCACACTTCCCCTCCCGGGCACTGCAGCTCACAATGGGAGGTTTCGGCAGCAGGGGAAGTGTTGTCAATCAAGACTGCAATGGGTGGGACCTAGGTGTAGCCATGTGCTGATTGATGAGCTACAACAGTAGTCACAATGCTGATAGCCACACCCCCACTACATCTCCTCATTCTACTATAGTGTAATCAGATAAAGCCTTCGAGTGGCAACTCTACTCTGAATTCAGGAGCAGTGCTGCATTGTAGTCACACCGTTGCGGGAAGCTGCATTGAGTGAACGTCACTGGCAGGATCTGCGGGTATTTGTATAACTTTGTGACACTTTCATGTGAGTGAGCGCTAGGGGGTTGGTTTGGGGCCCCACTGGTTTACTGTATCACCCTTTATTCAAGCCATGTTTTCATTGGTTTTTCTGTTTGATTTAAGGAATCCCTGCTTTGAATTTTCTCATCGCTGT
Source organism: Lithobates sylvaticus (assembly GCA_028564925.1). Classification (NCBI taxonomy): domain Eukaryota; kingdom Metazoa; phylum Chordata; class Amphibia; order Anura; family Ranidae; genus Lithobates; species Lithobates sylvaticus. The sequence goes on from CM053029.1 coordinate 72,074,239, forward strand.
GGTAAAAAAAAAACTTGTTTTGACCCCACTAATAATTTTCCAATCCCTTTTGTCCTACAGATTGCAGCAAAAATTGGCGGTGAAGTCCCTGGTGGAGTGAATAACACCCCAGATTTCAACTTTGGCGGACAAAAGAGGCAGCTTGAAGATGGAGGTAAGAATGTGTTTGTTTTTTTTGTTTGGAATCTGAGGAAACGTGGGAACTTAAAGCCAGACATTGCATGTGATTCGCATCACATGCGATGCAAATTCAGCCATACAAACTGTCTGAATTCGCATGGCAATCAGACCAAACTTGTGCAGGACCCTTTTTTTTTTTTTTTTTTTTTAATGAATTTTTTTTTTTTTTTTTTTTTGCACCATAATCAGATTGCATGGGTGTTCACATCCATGTGATCCGATTCCCGTCCAAATTCAGTTCGCACACGATCTGTGAACCGATCTGGGGGTGTCATTAGCTTGACACCCGCAGCTGTTCGCAGAGGGCAATGTGAACCACCGGTGATTCAGGTGCAATGCAGGAACCAGCACTGTATTTGCAGGGTTTCCCGCATCGCACCAGTGTGAACCGAGCCTTGGTTTCAGTTTAAATAGTTTGTTTGGGCCAAGCTTTCGTCTGGCGGCTCGGATGAAAACGGCCCATTTTCATCCAATTCCCTTCCTAGAGGTGAGCGGGCCTCTGACACAGTGAGCGGAGACGGACTTGTAGTCCGCCGGCTCAGCGAGGATCAATGGATTGATCCCTGCTGAGCATGCGGAGTCTGTCAAAAGTACATTAATATGTAAAAGGGGCCTTACTTGAACCAAACACTAACCTAGATGAAACCTTGATCTATGTAATTTTTTTTTTTTTTTCTCTTTGCAAAGAAAAAGATACATTGTATCTTTTCTTTCACAGAGCAAGAGAAACACGGGGGGCGGGCTTCCGTGACTGATCACTGTGGTAGCCAATCGGAAGCTACCACAGCAATCGGGTGACCCAGAATTAAGAGTTCCGACTGTTAGTACGGGGCTCTAGGTGAGACCCTAATTTCTGTTCTGGGAGTGAGCTCTCAGCACAAAGGGAGATGTGCATATTTTCGGCCCTACCAAAAAAGCCCAGTGCAGTTGCGTTTTATATATATATATATACACACACACACACACACACACGCACATACACATACACGTACGTTGGTGCAAAGGGTTTAAACGGAAGCTAAAGATCAGATTTAAAATGCATGAAAAGTATAGAATAAAGTGAAACCCTGATTAAAAAAAATGCACTAGGACTGTACCATTTCTCTGGCATCCAATGTCTTTTTATTTGCTTTTCAGACCAACCGGAGTGCAAGAAAATGGCCACGCAGAGCGAGCGTAAGTTTGACTCCTAATCTCCCTATTTTTTTTTTTTTTGTCTCCCCCCCCCATATTACTTAAGTTCCTCTTCCTTCCAAACAAGTTTGGAGTTTTTGACACATAAGAAAAATGTTTGTTTTTGTATTTTATAGAATGGGTAGAGGTCATATCCTCTGGGTTTATATTGGTTTCAGACAAAAGAGTTCCTTTACTAACATGAATTGCTAACATTCCTTCACTAACATGGAGTACTGACCCCAGTAATCATGTTGCTGCAGGCAGCAAACAGTTCTATCTGATGCTTTAATAAATTAGGCTGTGCGGTTTTTAAAGTCACCAAACTGATGATCAGCGATGGCTGAGGAGCAATTTGTCCTGTTGTGAAACCCTTTTAGTAATCAAGGTTGAAGCGCACTTGTACTTTAGAGCCATCTATTGTCATCTTCATTGAAACAATTCTAGGAAGGGTTAAGCTCGTTAACTACAATACATTTGTACAAATTTTCAGCATGAGCATTTACTTTGCTTTTTTTTTTTTTTTTTGGATGAATCCTGATTTCAAAGTGTATGTACAATTTAAAAACGAACCCCTGTATTGCAGGCTTTTTCTTGTGTAACTTTTCCCTTTTGGGCATATATATTGGGCATACCCCCTCCCTATTAGAATGTAAGCTCTACGAGCAGTGCCCGCCTGTTCCTTTTTGTATTTAACTGTACTTTAATTGTTGTCTCCCCCCCCCCCCCCCCCCCCCCCCCCCTATACATTGCGCTGCATAAACTGTTGGCGTTATATAAATCGCGTATAATAATAATCTGAGCTAGGTTGACAACTCTACCATGCGCGGTTCACACTGTCGTGACTTGGGATCTGACTTGTGAGACCCCAAGTCTCATTTACACATGAAATCCCATGTTGGCCAATGAGAGCGGTCTTAATTAGCACTACTGAAGCCACTTCGACTGCTATCCGACTTGTGCCCATAGACTTTAATGGGAGTCGCCTCCAAGTCAGACCCTCATCTATATTGATGTGATTTGGATCTGACATTACAGGAAGATTACCGTGGCATTTCCTGTGGTGTAGCCCCTCCCTCGCTTCAAGGTCGCATCAAAGTAGTACTAAAGTCGCGTGACATTCAGGTCACAGTAGAGTGAACCAAGCCTTAAGGCTCGTACACACTAAGAAAATCGGGTGAACATTTTCGTCCAAAGAATTTTCGTATAGTGTGTACACAACTTTCGACAGCCGATTACGAATTTTCGAACGAAAATTCCTGAAGTGACAAACTCAAATTCACGTACGGGAACAGAACGAACCATTTTTTGTATGATTTGCGTACTAGAAAAACCAGAGACAGCGCATGATCAGAAACAATAAACGAAAACAAAAGCCTTTGTCGTACCAATTTTCGTTAATCAAATCTGATTGCCCCCCAAGAGGCAATCAGATTTTCCCTGGCTCAACCTTGCCTATAAATGTTAGTACCCAGTTATATTATGTACATTTAGGAAAGTATCCAGGCCTTTCTTAAAGCAATCTACTGAGTTAGCCAGAACCACCTCTGCAGGGAGTCTATTCCACATTTTCACAGCTCTTACTTTGAAGAAACCTTTCCATATTTGGAGATGAAATCTCTTTACCTCTAGACGTAAAGAGTGCCCCCTTGTCCTCTGTGTTGACCATAAAGTGAATAACTCAACACCAAGTTCACTATATAGACCCCTTTATATATTTGTACATGTTGATCATATCCCCCCCTTAATCTCCTCTTATCAAGGGTGACTAAATTCAGTTCCTCTAAGCTTTCCTCATAGCTGAGCTCCTCCATGCCTCTTATCAGTTTGGTTGCCCTTCTCTGCACTTTCTCCAGTTCCCCGATATCCTTTTTGAGAACTGGTGCCCAAAACTGAACTGCATATTCCTGATGAGGTCTTACTAATGATTTGAACAGGGGCAAAATGAGTGTATAACTCATAACTTTACATTTATCAACATTAAACCTCATCTGCCACATAGTCGCCCAATTAGACAGAGCATTGAGGTTGGCTTGTAAATTGGAGACCTCCTGTAAGGACGTTATTCCACTGCATAGCTTGGTGTCATCTGCAAAGACAGAAATGTTACTTTTGATCCCAGACCCAATATCATTTATAAAGATGTTCATCGGTTCAGATTTTCTGTAAAACGAGGAAAATCAGACAAACGTTCGTCCGATTTTCTTGGTGTGTACCCCACTTTACTGTGTGCTTGTTTGAATATTTACTGAAACTGGTCCAGCTGTGCGTAGTAACCAATTGGTTTCCAGCTCAATCGAACAAGCTGAATTTAGAAGCTGATTGGTTACTATGCACAGCTGCACCAGATTCTGTGTATACCAGTTTTAGTAAATCTCAGCCAAAGGAATGGGCAATTTGCAAAAAAAAACATGTTTTAGGGGCTCTTTCACATGGGCGGACTGTATGTCCTAATTTCATCCATATGTTTTCGGATGAAATACGGACATGCATGCATCCCTATGGGATAGCGGATGTCGGCGGATGAACATCCGCTGACACCTGATATTGTCCGTCTCCGCTGTGGTGCGATTCTGCAGACGGAGGAAAACCCTATTTTTCCATCCGTCTGCAGAGCGGATCGGATGAACACGGACAGACAGTCCGTGTTCATCCGATCCCCCATAGAGGAGAGCAGAGATCTGACAGGGCGGTCCCTGCACAGTGTGCATGGACCGCCCTGTCATCCGCCGGCTCAGCGGAGCGATCCCCGCTGAGCCCTTTTTTTATTTACTGCAAAAAAAAAAGGTACTTGGAACCTTTTTCCTCAGTGTATCAATTCATGCCTTAAGCGGGCATACACGGGTCGAATTCTGTACAAATTTTCTCTTAAATCGTAACAATTTTTTGTGCATGAGCTGTGACTTAAATAAAAGAAGATTCTTGGCCACAAATTCTTTTCTATAGCTACATGAGCTGAAATTGAAGGCTTGGTTGAAATTGATTGTGGCACCATCGGATTACAAAATGCGTGGAATTTCTTGTTTTCAAAAGAAAAATTGGTTCGGAGTTCGACTCGTATGGCCTGCATAAGATCGCAATTCCAGGAATTAAACTACTCTTGCAATGGGAGCCCCCACCCCACACTGCAAACGGGAAAATGCTTGTTAACTTGCCTTATTCCTTATCAGCTTGTGGGCCCTTCCTCTGTCGCCGTGTACATTGCAGGCCTGCTTTGTACTTGATGTCATTGTTCGACCTTGGCCGTCTTATGGTTGCATGCCAGAGTGATGAGTATTGCACCGTATTCCTCTACCCCTAGTCTTGACAAGCATTCAACCCTTTGCGTATATTTTTTTTTTGCTCAAGTTGTCTTCCAGGGCAGCATCTGAGAGTTGGCTCCTCCCACCTAGAAACAGGAAAAGCAATGTACACTATTATAAAAATGTTGCACATACCTGTATGCCTCGGTTTTTTTTGTGTCCTCCGACAGTTTTTCCTCCAGGTCCTCTGTTGGTTGCAAGGGCCTTCCTGCTCCATTGCCTCCACTGGCCTTTTGGGGTAGTTCAGGCAGCTTAAAGATCCCTCAGCAACCATACCCCCAGCTTATGGCATCCTGGGACAGCCTCCCTGGTCTCCCTTTGCAGCTGATGCTCATCGAGGCTCATGGTGTGTAAACAGGGCATCTGTGATCCCTCTGGTGGGCGACCGATTGCTCTCTCCTTTACCAGGGCCTTCTCTCCCCGGCCGGCGCCACCTTGCCGGTTATTGCAGGACGTGTGCTCTGCAGGATAAACCCCCCCCCCCCCCCCCCCCCCCCCCTCCCACTGTATAACTTCTGGTAGATCCCTATTGGTCAGACAATGACATCACTTTCAGGTTCGCTGAGGCTGTGTTTTTAACCTGGAAACATGGATTCCTCACACACCGGAGGTCTCTGGGAACCAAGCAAGCTGCAATGGCGACTGACCCATGGTGGGTATGTGTCCACCCATACCACTTAAAGGGCAGTAGGACCTGGAACGGGAAGGAGAGCTTATAAGAAGGGGCATCACTTTAGTTGCTCACTTAAGCTGACCATGTCAGACGCTGCACCATCCTGCTCTGCAGATACTGCGAGCCAGAAAAGCTCCAAGGTAAGCCAGAGCTGCTGGGGTCACCTCTGCACTTGCCAAACCAATGTGCACCTTGATGCTTTTCAGTGTAGCAGCAATTTTTGTGTAAATTTTTCCCCATCCGTCTTTCAGGACAGCACCATAGAGAGACCCTGGCTCCTCCCCTTTCAGGAAACACCGCCTTAGATTTTGAAATTTAAGCCCCCACCGTCCTGCCAGTCCCTCAGTTATGGTGTTTCCTCCGGTGGGGAGACACCGCTATGGAGCCAAGGGCTGAATAGCCAGGGAGGCTAAAGCCGATCGTTTCCAGAGAAGGGGGGGGGGGAGCAGGGGTCTCTCTACCTCCCTCCATCCTATCGTGCGGTCCGTGAGGCTGGGGAAGCCGGGGACTGGACTGACCTTTTTTTCACGCACCTCCGGCTTCTTTTGGGGAAACTGTAAGCCGGAGGGTTCCGCTCTTCTCCTGTCCAGGGGGACGCCAACGGAAGCACTGGAGGCCGCCATGTTCGGCGTGGAGCTCAGTGCGCCGGGTCGGATGGCGGGTGACGTCATTTCCGACGGAGGTCAGTGCTTCCGTTCGTTCCGCGGCTTCCGGTTCCGGCCGCGGGATTTGAAAAGCGGAACGAGCGTTTTGGCTGGTGCTGCTTCATTTTCGGCCTGTAGCGACAAGCGTTCGGAGGCGAAGGCACCACCGATCCTCAGCGGGAAATGTCGGAAGTAGAGGCTTCCCGAACGGCTCCTGGAGATGCCTGCACCAGCCACTCTAAGGTAAGTGGAACCCTGGGGTGGTGTTCCCTTACTAGACAACCTGTAAGCTCCACAGGTGTGTTTGTCTCCCTTGGTGGTGGGGAAGATGGGGGGTAACTAGGACCCTGGTGGTGGTGGTCAAAGTTATAGCACCCCTGGTGGCCCTCTGTGTGTTTTGCTGGTGGTTAAGGGGAGTCTGACTGCTCTCTTTTATGTTTGTCTTTTTTCAGAGCAAGTCTGCTGAGAAAACCAAATCGCCCCACAATTCAAAGAGAAAATGCCCTTCGTGCAGAGCCACAATGGGGGAATCGTGGTCCAAAGCACTCTGTAGGGAATGTATAGAGGGGCTAGTGAGGGAGCAGTCAGCGGAGCAAAATACGGAGTTAGCTGCGTCCGTCAAGGAACTAGCAAACACCGTACAATCTTTTAAAACGCTCTTCTCTAGTTTTCAGTTTCCGCAGACTCAGATTAACCCTCCACCAGCACAGCAGAGTGTTGCGCCAAGCCTAACGGATGCTCCCTCGGCGAGTGGTGAGAATCCGGGGGGCTCTAGAGAAGAGATTGAGGAGGAGCCAGATAGCGTTGCTTCTGATTCCCAAGGGGAATCCGAGGGAGAGAAGGTGGATGGCGAGTCCACGAGAACCTCTCGCTACAAGCTTTCTCTGGAGGAAGTGGAAGAGCTTTTGGGAGCTATTCACACCACTTTGGGAATCCAGGAAGAAAGGAAAAAGCTATCGCTCCATGACCAAATGTACAGGGGCTTAGGGGAACAGAAAAGGAAAGTGTTTCCGGTCCATGAAGTACTGGTCGACGCCATTAAAAAAGAATGGCAGGACCCGGAAAGGAAACCATTCTTTTCAAGAAGTTTAAAAAGGAGGTTTCCTTTTGCAGAGGAGGAAGCTCTAGTGTGGAATAAAATTCCTAAACTAGATGCGGCCTTCTCACAGGTCTCTAGGCACACCGACCTTGCCTTTGAGGATATGGGAGCCCTCCCAGATCCTATGGATAAAAGGATGGACTCTTTATTGAAAAAATCCTGGGATTCATCAATAGGCAACCTCAAACCCGCCATGGCGTCCACAGTGGTGGCACGGAACATGGAGTACTGGTTGACGCAAATTAAGGCGCACATTGAGGCAGGAACTCCTAAGGAAACAATCCTGTCTTCCTTTCCTATGCTCCTTAATGGAGTAGCTTATCTGGCTGACGCCTCAGCGGAGTCAGTAAGGATGTCAGCAAGGTCAGCAGCCTTGTCCAACTCAGCAAGGCGGGCCCTTTGGCTTAAGACGTGGCAAGGAGATAGCGCGTCAAAAGTCAAGCTCTGCGGTATTCCCCTCACAGGGGACTTGTTGTTCGGTCCTGGCTTGGAGGCCGTCTTGGATAGGACGGCCGACAGGAAAAAGGCCTTTCCTCTCAAAAAGAAATTTGCAGAAGCCAAAAGGAGGGTTCAACCCAGGAGGAAGTTTGAACCTCCTAAAAATGAGCAACAGAAAAAAGTTTGGCAGAAGGGCAAAGGGCGTGGGGGAGCTATTTTTCGCCCTCCTGAACAGCCCAAAAAGTCTAAATGACGGAACCAAGGTGGGAGGAAGACTGGGATACTTCCTCCCACAGTGGGAGTTGATCACCTCCAACCATTTTATTTTGGAGATTATAAGGAGGGGTTACAGGTTGGAGTTTTCAAAACCCCCACCTCTCAGGCTTCTGGTCACCACGCTACCAAAATGTGCAGAGAAGGCTTCAGCTCTTCTTTCCTCTCTACAGGAGTTGGAGGAACAAGAGGTGGTAACCCGAGTTCCGGTGGAAGAGACAGGCAGGGGCTTCTATTCCCACATCTTTGTGGTCCGCAAACCATCGGGAAAGTTCAGACTTATCCTGAACTTGAAGCCTCTGAACGTCTCGGTTACATACAGGAAGTTCCGAATGGACTCGATCTATTCGGTAAAAGCACTTCTTCCCCAGAATTGCTTCATGGCGTCCATAGACCTGAAGGATGCCTATCTGCACATCCCCATAGCAGAGGGGTACCAGAAGTTCCTCAGGTTGGCGGTGAAGACCCCAGAAGGGATAGTGCATCTACAATTCAGGGCTCTTCCCTTCGGGCTATCTTCTTCCCCCCGTATATTCACCAAAGTCATGGTGGAGGTTCTGGCCTTCTTGCGACTCAGAAACATCGCAATAGTCGCATATCTAGACGATCTGCTCCTATTTGCTTCTTCCCCAGAGCAGCTGTCCAGAGATCTGCAGGTAACAAGGGAAATCCTCGAAAATCTAGGATGGCTCTTGAACCTGGAAAAATCCAGCCTGACCCCATCGCAGAAAATCATCTTCCTGGGCTACAGGTTGGATTCAACAAAACAAAAAGTTTTTCTTCCGGAAGAAAAAATCCAGAAGGTGGACAGGGCGATGTTGCTCTTGCAGGGCAATCAACAGATCTCAATAAGGAAAGCCATGTCAGCCCTAGGGCTATTGACATCCTCGCTCCCAGCAGTACAGTGGGCAGGGCTGCATTTTCGCCCTTTACAACTGTTCATACTGGGAATTTGGGACCACAGTCAGAATTCCCTGGATGCTCTGATAGAGGTACCAAGTCAGATAAAGAGGTCACTTTGGTGGTGGAGAAAAGGGGCCAATCTTTCCCAGGGTTTGGAATGGGTCCTCCCGGTATCCAAAACCATCACGACCGATGCAAGCGGCACAGGTTGGGGAGCTCATCTAGGTTCCCGGATGGTTCAGGGCACCTGGCTAAAGCAAGAGGCAAGGGAATCCTCGAACTGGAGGGAGCTGAAAGCCATAGAGTTGGCGCTCAGAGCCTTTCAGGAAGAACTCCAGGGTCAACACGTGAGAGTCAGGTCAGACAACTCCTCTGCAGTAGCATACCTCAACAGGCAGGGAGGTACCAAAAGCAGGTCTCTGTGGAGCTTGACAAGCACCATTCTCAGGTGGGCCGAGACAAATATTCTGTCCCTGTCGGCGGTACATCTAAAAGGGGATCAAAATCAGGTTGCGGATTTTCTCAGCAGGAGAAAGCTGAGAGAAGGCGACTGGATTTTGAACCAGGATGTCTTCAAGGCAATTACCCAGAGGTGGGGGATGCCTTGTATAGACCTCTTCGCTTCAAGGGAAAACAGAAAAACAGATCTGTTCTTCTCCCTGAGCAGATGGGACGGAGCACTTGGAGTGGACGCACTGGCTCAGAGCTGGGAGTTCTCCAAGTGCTATGCCTTCCCCCCTCCTGTACTAATTCCAGCAGTACTGAGGAAGCTACAGTTGGAGAGCACAACTCTCATTCTGATAGCACCTCATTGGCCCAGGAGGCCGTGGTTTTCCATCTTGAAGAGTCTGGCAGTGGAACCCCCGTGGATTCTGCCATTCCAGGAAGATCTTCTGTCCCAGGGTCCAATCTGTTGTCCTCAGGTGGAGCGGTGGAACCTGGCTGCTTGGCTACTGAGGAGGAATTGCTGAAGGGCAAAGGGTTCTCAGATCGGTTGGTGTCAACCCTACTAAGTTGCAGAAAAAAGGAGACGCAAGCTATCTACCTGAAAGTGTGGAAACGCTTTAATAGTTGGTGTGCGGATAGTTCCTTCGACACAAGCAGTCCGGTAGCGGTACTGGAATTTCTGCAAGCAGGGGCAGACAAGGGGTTGGCTGTTAGCACACTGAAAGGACAAGTGTCTGCTTTAAGTGTATATTTGGAAAAACAGTTAGCTTTAGATCCCTGGATATCTAGGTTTTTTAAAGCTCTGAACAGGCAGAGGCCAGTAAGAGTATCCTCTTTTCCAGTATGGGATCTTTCTTTAGTGTTACAAGCCCTCACTGGTGAACCGTTTGAACCATTGGAGGCTTGTACGTTGAGGTCGATCACCCTCAAAACGGTGTTTTTGGTGGCGATCACCACGGCAAGAAGAGTAAGTGAACTCGAGGCCCTTTCCATTAGGGCACCTTTTTTTCAGATATTTCCGGATCGGGTGGTTTTTAGAACTGATCCGGCATTTTTACCTAAAGTGGCTTCAAGTTTTCATAGAGGCCAAGAAATAATTTTGCCTACCTTCTGTGTAAACCCTGTGAGGGAACAGGAACGCACATTTCATAAGTTGGATGTTAGGAGGTGCGTCCTCCAGTACTTGGAGAGTACAAAGGATTATAGGAAGTCTGATTCCTTTTTTGTATTGTTTTCAGGAGCTAAAAAAGGGTCTAGGGCCTCTAGACGGACGATAGCCAGATGGATTAGGTTAGCCATCAGACAGGCCTATGTAGCGGGGGGAGTGGAGCCCCCGGATGGGATTAGAGCGCATTCCACCAGGGCAGTGGCGACTTCGCAGGCTGAGTGGGCTGGTGCTTCTCCAGAGCAGATCTGTAGGGCGGCAACATGGTCCAGCTTTGATACGTTCGTAAGGCACTACAGGTTGGACCTGCTGTCAGCGAAGGACCAAGCCTTTGGGCGTAAAGTTCTGCAGGCAGTAGTCCCACCCTAAGGTAAGGTGCTCGCTTATCCTCTCTATGGTGCTGTCCTGAAAGACGGATGGGGAAAAACGGAGTTACTTACCGGTAACGTCCTTTTCCGGGAGTCTTTCAGGACAGCACAAGTTACCCACCCTAATTTGTGGACATGGAAGAAGTCATCGCATGAGACCGTCAGGTAAGAGATATAAGTTATTATGACGTGTTCTTGTGTCTCCCCAGCTGGCCGGAGGTACTCTTGAAGAACTGAGGGACTGGCAGGACGGTGGGGGCTTAAATTTCAAAATCTAAGGCGGTGTTTCCTGAAAGGGGAGGAGCCAGGGTCTCTCTATGGTGCTGTCCTGAAAGACTCCCGGAAAAGGACGTTACCGGTAAGTAACTCCGTTTTTTTTTTTTTTTTTTATATATACCTCATTCTGGGTCCACTTACTCTATTTTCAGACAAAGGTCCCAGAAGAAAAAATGGGCTAAGACCAGCAACAAAGCGTGTGCATCATGTGGTCACATACTATCCTCAGATTGGACAAAACCTCTTTCATAAATACACCAGCAAAATAGTTGCTAAAGAATCAGTTTTCAAAGACCTGCTGTCCTCTTTTTCAAAAAGGAAATGCGGGGTACATTTGGACATCTTCTACGTAGATGCAGAAGCTTATTTCCAGAGTCTTCTCTTCCCGTCGGAAGACACTGAGAACTTTTCTGGTTCACCAAACCCTAACAATATTAAAGATTGGGAAGAACTGGAAAAGAAACTTTCACTTGTACTGCGATAAAACGCAAATGCCTGTTTTTGGAGGAAAACGCACAGTCATGGGCTAAGTGTCCCAAGGTTGATGCGTCCCTTTCCAAAATAGCCAACAAAGACCTCTTTTTGAGGATTCCGGAAACCCTAAAAGACCAGTTGGAAAGGAAGCAGAGTCCCTACTAAAGCATGGGAAGCAGGAGTCTTCGTGGACCTGCAGGACTCTTATCTACACATCGATAAAGAAAAACCATCACTAATACCTGAGATTTGCAGTCTGGGGACCGAAGGCTACATTTCACCTTCAATACACTCACTGCTCTAACCTTTTGGCATTAGATCAGCTCCCAGGATAGTTAAAATCCTGGCAGAAGCTCTAAAGAAGCTATGCCTGGAGGGAAAAGGAGTACTTATATTTGCACGATCTTCTTTTCTATGCCAGCTCACCAGAAGCACTGACAAAAAATCTCCAGTCAAATCTCCAGTCAAGCATCCATTACTTGGTGGATCATAAACTAGCAAAAATCCAGCTTAGTTTACCGTTTGACTGGGGACTATCTGGGCTATATACTAGACTCCAAGGAAACAAAGATCTATCTTACTCCGGACAAAGAATATCAGAAGAGAACCCTTTAATATGTTGCACTGACTCGATCTCCATAAGGAAAGGTATGAGAGTGCTGGATCTTATGACCTCCTCTATACCTGCCATCAATTGAGCACAGCTGCATGTAGGGCCTCTTAAAAACTACCTGCTAGCAGAGTGGAATAGGAACTTGTGGTCTTTTGGACTAGAGCTGCACGATTAATCAAGAATCGTTATCGCAATTTTTTTTTTTTTTTTTTTTTTCCCGTTGTGATCTTGACAAAGGGTTTCCAATACTGGTATGCAGATAATTTTCTCTTCTCTCAGCCATCAAAAGTCAGTCTGGGCAGTCTGCCAAGTTTTAAAACATTCTATCATTGGAATGTTAAGTCTAAACATTGTTTCAATTTGTCTTTTATACCAAAGGAATAGACTTCTTCTGTATGTAAACTATGACCGTTAAACCATTCAAACACTAAACTTTTTACACACACGCATTTTGTATATATATATATATATGTGTGTGTGTGTATATGTATATGTGTGTGTATGTATATATATATATATATATATATATATATATATATATATATATATATATATATATATATATATATATATATATATATATATATATATATGTATATATATATATATATATATATATATATATATATATACACACACACATACATATATATATATATATATATATATATATATATATATATATATATATATATATATATATATATATATACATACACATACACATACACATACACATACACATACACATACACATACACATACACATACACATACACATACACAATATTCTGTGTCGCACTGTATTTGTGCAGCCCTCTTTCAAATGTGATTTATTTCTTTTTCCCAAAAAATTTAACCACTTAAGGACCAAGGCTGTTTTTTTCAGACTCAGTGTTTACATGTTTAATTTAATATTTCATTTGCTAGAAAATTACTTAGAACCCCCAAACATTGTGTGTGTGTGTTGTTGTTTTTTTTTTTTCTCCTAACGCCCTAGAGCAGAGTGAATTCTCACTCTACCGATCGCGGCGATACATCACATGTGTGCTTTGACTACCGTTTTCGTATGCGTTCGCTTCTGCACGCAAGCTCGTCGAGACGGGGTGTTTTTAAAAAAAAAATTTTGATTTTATTTATTTTTACACTGTTAAAAAAAAAATAAAAAAAATGGATCACTTTTATTTCTAATACAAGGAATGTACACATCCCTTGTAATAGAAAAAAGCATGACAGGACAAATATATGAGATCTGGAGTCAAAGTCCTCAGATCTCATATTTGGACTTAAATGCAATAAAAAAAAGTCATTTGAAAAAATGACATTAAAAAAAAAATGTTCCTTTTTAAGATGTATGGGCGGAAGTGACGTTTTGATGTCGCTTCCGCCCTCCTATGGTATAGACGAGTAGGGGCCATCTTAGCCTCCATACCCATCACACTGCAGGACCCGATCGCCGGCTCCGGTGAGCGGCTGGAGGGGGGGGGGGGGTGGCACCTCTCCCGCCGCCGATAACGGTGATCTCGCAGGGAACGCGCAGCAGAGACCACTATGTTCGTAAACAGAACTGCCTCATGTAAAGATGGATTTGCCGTTACTGAGATATCCCTCTTCAAAGTGCTGATGTATATGTACAGGAGGTGGGGCTTAAGTGGTAATTCATTTTTATATTAAAAAAAAAACAACCAGTAAAGGTTAGCCCAAATCAGTTTTTTTTTTTTTTTTTTGTATAATGTGAAAGATTTTATGCTGCGGGAATCGTGATCTTTATTCTAAGCAAAAAATTTGTGATTCTCATTTTGGCCAGAATCGTGCAGCTCTACTTTGGACTCAAACTGTCAGAATCGCTACAATGGTGGCCCAGAGGACCCAGACAAACATGAGCAGTTCAGTGAGTAAAATAAGTATTTGATCCCCTACCAACCAACAATAATTCTGGCTCCCACAGACTGGCTACAGTATGTTGTACACAGATTAGTCCTGTCAATTTTAAGAAGGTGCTTCAAATGACAACTCGTTATGTGTATAAAAGACACCTGTCTATCGAATCTTTCTTCCCTTCAAACCTCACCATCATGGGGGAGACCAAAGAGGGGTCAAAGGACATTAGGGTCAAGATTGTGGACCTGCACAAGACAGGAATGGGCTACAAGACCATCAGCAAGAATGGGGCAAGAGTGAGACCACTGTTGGAGTGATTATTTTTAGCAAATGGAAGAACTACAAAATAACCATTAATCGCCCTCGGTCTGGATCTCCATGCAAGATTTCACCCATGGGGTAAGGATGATCATGAGACAAGTGAGGGATCAGCCCAGAACTACACAGGAGCTTGTGAATGATTTGAAGGTAGTTTGGGACCACAGTCGCCAAACAAACCATTGGTAACACAATATGCTGCCATCAATTGAAATCCTGCAGTGCCCACAAGGTCCCCCTCCTCAAAGCACATGTACAGGCCAGTCTGAAGTTTGCCAATAAACATCTAAATGATTCAGAGAAGGATTGGGAGAAAGTGCTGTGGTCAGATGAGACCAAAATATTGCTCTTTGCCATTGACTCGCCATGTTTGGAGGAAGAAAAATGCTGACTATGACCCCAAGAACACCATCTCTACAGTCAAGATCAGAGGTGAAAACATGATGCTTTTAAGGCTGTTTCTCTGCTAAAGGTACAGGTCGACTTTGTCACATTGAGAGACCAATGGATGGGGCCATGTATTGTAAAATCTTGGATGAGAACCTTCTTCCCTCAGCCAGGACACTGAAGATGGGTCGTGGATGGGTCTTCCAGCATGACAATGACAGAACTTACTGCCAATGCAACAAAGGAGGGGCTCAAGAATAAGTACATTAAGGTCATGGAGTGGCCCAGCAAGTCTATAGACTTTAAAGCGGGATTCCACCCTAAAGTGGAACTTTCACTTTTCGCAACCCTCCCCCCCCCCCCCCCCCTCCGGTGTCACATTTGGCACCTTTCAGGGGGGAGGGGGGTGCAGATACCTGTCTAAGACAGGTATCTGCACCCACTTCCGGGCATAAACTCCCACGGGAGTTTACGCAGCTTCCTGTCCCGGCGCGCTGTCGGATGGGAACACACACACGTGTCCCGGCAGACAGCGCTGACAATTCTCATTGCGCTGTGCGACTCGTGCATGCACAGTAGGGAACCGGGAAGTGAAGCCGCTAAGGTGACACTTCCTGATTCCCTCACAGAGAATGGCGCCGGCAGCAGCAGAGAGCCGATCGATTGATCGGCCTCTGCTGCCAACATCGCTGGAACCTGTGACAGGTAAGTCTCCATTTTTTAAAAGTCAGCAGCTGCAGTATTTGTAGCTGCTGGCTTTTAAAAAAAAAAATTTCAGGTACCATCCATCTTTAATCCTATAGAAAATGTAATGAGGGAGCTGAAAATTCACGTTTCCCAGTGACCGCCAAGAAACCTTAAGGATTTAGAGAAGATCTGTGAAGAGTGGACCAAAATCTCTCCTGAGATGTGCAAACCTGGGCACCAACTGCAAGAAACTTCTTAACTGTGCTTGCCAACAAGGGTTTCTCCAAGTACTAAGTCGTGTTTTGCTTGGGGATCAAATAATAATTTTATTCACTGAACTGCACCTCAGTTTAAAACATTAACATTTTTATCATGTTTTATCTGGATTTTTTGGTTGATACTCTATCATTTTAAAATCTGATAACATTTTATAAACCCCTCCATTTCTTTGTAAGTGGGCAACTTACAAAATCAGCAGGGGATCAAATTTCCTTACTGTATGAAAAGGTACGGGGGGGGGGGGGGATCACAGCTTGGTGCACGGAAAGAGAAGGAAAAGAGCTTAATAAGTTAATCCCCACTATCCTGGATTTTCTCCCACAACACCCTAAAATTTCAGGTGACGGCATGGTCATCCTTTCTTGATGCAAACTAAAATCTTGTACACGCAATGAGATTATCGGACGAATGATCGCTCTTGTTTTTCTTTTCTTTTTTTTTTTTTTTGTTGTTTGCATGCTAGTCTTCATATCGAAAAATGAAGTGGTTACTAAGGTTGAAAAAATTCTCGTATGACAGAGTTAAAGTATAAATAAAATTTGTATTTTCAGAAAAACTGTACCGATTAAACAAATTTTAGTATCGGGTAACTCACGAGAAACCTTTTCGTGCTTGTCCCTTCGGATAATGTAGTATGAACTGTCGATCGCTTCATTAACTTTTACTTTATGTTCAGTCGGTAAAACTAGACCTAATGTTGGCAGGAAATTCGCTTCATGGTATGTAGCCACGGTTCTACAAGGGTTCCTAGCATCCCCGTTTGAACCCCTAGAAGAGTGTTCAGACAAAATTCTGAAAAATGGTGCTGCTGGTTTCACTAGTCTCAGCTAGAAGAGTGAGATGCAGGCATATATCTGCTCGAACCGTGTTGTACTATTCACCTAGACAAGATGATCCTCTCTCCAGATCCAGCTTTTCTTCCAAAGGTCCCCTCAACATTTCACAGGTCAAAAAAACATTGTTCGTTCTCTACCAGCAACCCTTGAAAGCAAGAAAAGTGAGAGATACTCCAAATTGGATGTAAGAAAAATCCTCAACCTAGTTAGAAAACGCCAAAGCTTGGCCGGAAATATTCGGGACCTTTTCTCTGGACCAAACAAGGGTCCTCAAGCTTCAAAGAGCACAATAGCAAGATGGGTCAAAATGGCCATAACACTTGCATATCGGGCAAAAGTTTTCTCCAGGCGGTGGACCTCCTAAGTATTCCTTGCTACATTCTGATAGTGGGCAGCACTCGTTCTATCCTTTAAGTGTCATATTTTACTAACTATAATCAAGGCATTTGTTACCGGTTACTTTTTGTATTACGGAAGCATATAGGTATGTGTACTTTTTATAACGGTGGACTTTGTGTTTCCTGTTTCTAGGTGGGAGGAGCCATCTCTCAGAGGCTTCCATGGAAGACTTCCTTGAAAATGAGTTACCAGGTACCTAACTTTTTTTTTAAATTTTTTTATGTACTTGATGGAATTGGCCTGTCAGACTTCAAAGGTTCATTTTGTATATAAATGTCCTTTACATTTTAAGCCTTACACTGCCAATTTTGTTTTCCCTAGCTTAAACAAGCCTTAAATGTTTACCCCCCAACGCCTATGCTGCCTAGCCTGTGTTATAATAAAAAAATAAGGGGGGGGAATGCCTATTTTCATCCTGCTGTGGTCCAGTCATGTGATCCCATGTGGTAGCTGCAGGGTAGAGAGCACTCGGACAACAGCTAGTAAAGCCCGGAGCAGCGGTGTTATCACCCATAGGCTCCCATCGCCCATCCGTTGTCAGGACCCGCTCCTCTCCCCTGCAACTGCTGCTGGCTGACATGAGCTGGAGCGGGCTGAAAATGGGTAAGTATATACATCACTTTTGCTCAGGTTAGACAGAAAAGGGTGTTAGGAGGTTGGAGGGAGCATTTTTAAAAGTATGGGTTTGGGCTTTTTTTTTTTTTTTTTTTTTTTTGCTGAATCATACTAGGTGGATGCAGCATCAATCCGAAACTGCATCTGTCCCTTGGTGCCTCTGCACTGAGAACCGAGCCATCGAACATTGCTCAGTTCTGACAGCTCCCCAAGCAGAGAGCTGCTGTCTGTCAATCAACCGCTCTCTCCTCTGCCCCCACAAGACTCACTGGAGCTCTGGGCTATGATGTCTCAGGCTCTCAGCAGCTCGCTAAGAGGCTGAGCCGGGTGTTGGTCCTGGGATCCCGACCTCCATTGTCATAAAAAAGCTCCTGTAGCGACTTCTGTGACATCAGCAGAGAGCGGACTTCAGCCCACTCTCTGCTGAAAACAGGTCACAGGAATGCAAAACTAACTGCACTCCTGTGATCCATAGAAGTACAACCAAAAGAGCTCAGGCTATACTTCTCCTTTAAGGCCAGTTATGTTTGGGCTGGAATTCCATTATTACTAAACTGCTGTAAAACCTATACAGTGTCTACCTTTTCCTTCCCAGTAATATTTACTACTTCAGTTGAGTGTTTAGCTTTTGGCTGCAGTTCCTCTTCACTTTAGTAGTCAGTGAGATGACTAGTGTGAGTCTAGAGAAGTGATGGTGAACCTTGGCACCCCAGGTGTTTTGGAACTACATTTCCCATTAAGCTCATGCACTCTGCAGTGTAGTGGAGCATCATGGGAAATGTAGTTCTAAAACATCTGGGTGCCAAGGTTTGCCATCACTGGACTAGAGGATGTTGAATGTTAATAATGTAATTTTGTCTTTTTTATATTATAGCGATGTCCCAGCCACTTGCGCCATCCCTCCCTCCTCGGTAAGATTTGTTTCACAGCCGCTGTCACCTGTATTATTGTATCTTTTATATTCTCTCGTGTCCTCCTCCTGGAGAATTGAATATGATCATTCTCATTTCTGCTTGTAGGTCGGCTACAATGACTGAAGAGTATCGTGTGCCAGACGGCATGGTGGGACTTAGTGAGTATTTAATTTTTCCTGACTCATTACTGAGGATTTTGAACGACAGCTGTTGTGAAAAATGAAATTTTCATGATGCTGAATTACAACGATGAAAGGATAGTGAAGCTAATGGAACAAATCTGTGTAAAACCATTTGTATCCCACACCTGTTGTCATGCAGCCACATTCTGTTCTCACTGTCAGTGATGGGCTTAGGTGGCCAACTGCCAGGGTTATCAGAGGGTCATACTGCAGCACGTCTCACAGAAGTCTCCAGTGTCTGCTTTTTCTTTTATCGCTAATGTATATGGAAAATGTATGGATAGGATGTTGCAGATTTTCAAATTGCGCTCCAGGCGTGACAGAGGGCATGTGTACCGGTGAAGAGTTTAAAGATGGTGACAGTTGCATTGGTCCAAATGTGATCTGGGAAGAGATTCAAATCCATGACATAAGAGGAAGACTGGGGGGGGGCACTTTTAAAGCAGTGGGGATATCTCTGTCCACGCTCGGATTGTGGCGTGTATCTAGCGATGGCTCAAGGAGAAGAGAAAGGTCTGTGATTTTTGGAGGAAAGCCAGCCATGTGATTGACAGATCACATGACTGGGTAGGTTTGTACATATTTTTCTCCCAACTTATGAGCCGTCAAACACCTCGGGGTGTAATAACAGACTGAAGATCCCATAGTTCTAACATGATGCCGGCATCCTGCAGTGCACCACGCATGTTGTGAGGGAAAGGCCACTTTTTTTTTTATTTATCTGCATATCGGGTGTTTTTGGTTTTCCGTTAGAGATGCACCGATATATCGGCAATCGAGAATTGGCGGACAAAAATGGGGTTATCGACATTTTAGCCAATTGAAAATCAAAGTGCCGGCGATGGCCACTAAAAATGCACCATAAATGGTGTTAATTTTGGCAACTAAAACATTTTAGTCGACTTAATACCATTTTAGTCGACTAAAATTAAAACAATTGAGATGACTAAAACTAAAATTAAAACTAAATTGAAATTTGACTTCAAAATTAACACTGGTCTTTAGTGCATGTTCATACCTCAATAACATAAAGAACATATTAGATTTTTTTCACTCATACTGAGTTTAAAAATTGTAGAGAAATGTTTAATGCATTACAATTACGCCCATTCGATTTTAGATGACTAAAATTAGTTTTAGTCGACTTAAGCGTAGAACATTTTAGTCGACTAAAATGTACTGGAGATTTAGTTGACTAAATACAACTAAAACAATTGCAGAAGACTAAAGCAAAACATGGTCCCAAGACTAAAACTAAATTGAAATTTGCTGCCAAAATTAACACTGACCATAAACATGGAAAACTGCGTGCATTTTTCATAGGTCATGTGACTCAAAAATGCAACACAAACGTCGTGTTTTCAATGCATTGTAATAGGGGATGTGCGTTTTTTGTACAGCACCAAAAATGCGGCAAGCAGAATTTTTAACACCACAACGGACCAGTGTGAATACACATGGAATGGCTGAAAATAAGATTCATATTTATTTAAATTCACAATATTTAAAATGTCAAATATAATACAATTCTTAAATTATAGATTTTATTTTTTTTAAATGGAAACCGAAATGGGCCCAAGTGCATCCTGAAGTTTCGGTCCAGAATTCTCATGATTTCCGCACTCTTTCATTTCTGGACACTCAGAGTAAATTTGTCAAAATGGAGTTAAAAAAAATAAGGCACCTTATGACCCCCTGCTTAGGTTAGCATGAATGCCTTTTAAGTGACAGGTTTATTATTGCACTGGTTAAGCTAATTTGCATGTCTCTTCCAGTAATCGGCCGTGGTGGGGAACAGATAAATAAGATTCAGCAAGAGTCGGGATGTAAAGTTCAGATTTCTCCAGGTAAAACTTATATTTTATATATATATATTTTTTTTTTTTAATCTGACTTTATTGTTGGTATTGTGATTGTTACCAGAAGCTGCCAGTCAGAGGGTTTATCAACCCATGTTGTTTAAATAGCAGTTTAATGTGCTGTAGTTAATCTATTTTTCTGCTCCCCTTTTTTGCAGACAGTGGAGGATTACCAGACAGAATTGTGTCGTTGACAGGCTCTCCAGATTCAGTTCAGTAAGTATATCTGTACCCAAGTTGTGCACCATTGGGTGCAGTATGTACACTGTTACCAAAAGTATTGGGACACCTGCTTTTACATGCACTTTAATGGCATCTTAGTCTGTAGGGTTCAATATTAAGTTTGCCCACCCTTTGCAGCTATAACAGATTCAAATCTCTTCTGGGAAGGCTGTCCACAAGGTTTAGGAGTGTCTATGGGAATGTTTGGCCATTCTTCCAGAAGAGCCTTTGTGAGGTCAGGCGCTGATGAACGAGAAGACCTGGCTTGCAGTCTCCGCTCTAATACATCCCAAAGGTGTTCTATCTGGTTGAGGTCAAAACTCTGTGTAGTCCAGTCAAGTTCCTCCACCCCAAACTCATTCATCCATGTCTTTGCACACCAGTGCACAAAGCAAGGTCTATAGTCATGTTTAAACAGGAAGGGGCCATCCCCAAACGGTTCCCACAAAGATGGGAGTATGAAATTGTCCAAAATGCCTTGGTATGCTGACACCTTAATGGAATGCATACTCAATCCCTGAAAAACAACCCCACACCATAATCCCCATTTTCCAATGATTTGGACCAGTGCGCAAAGCAACGTCCATATAGACATGGATGAGTAAGTTAGGGGTGGAGGAACTTTACTGGCCTTTACTTACCTCAACCCGATCGAATACCTTTGGGATGAATTGGAGCAGAGACTGTGAGCCAGACCTTTTCGTCCAACATCAGTGACCTTTCACTGATGCGTTTCTGGAAGAATGATCAAACACTCCCATAGACACACTCCTATCCCTTGTGGACAGCCTTCCCAGAAGAGCTGAAGCTGTTATAGCTGCAAAGGGTGGGCCAACTCAATATTGAATCCTACGGACTAAAGCCTCATACACACGATCGGACCGTGGACCAACTTTCCCGTGGATTTTTGTCCAAAGGGCGTTGGCCCCAAGTTGGTATTGCATACACACAGCAGGACTTTTTCAGCCAACTTTCACCAAATCACTTGTTTTTTTCTGCTCTTTACCGCCACCTTTGGTCAACTTCTGTATTGTTGTTTGATCTTTTGCATTGGTTCTGCATTGGTTTGTACAAAAGTCCGATGGTTTTGTGTACACACGGTCGGACTTTGGTCCATCGGACTTTTGTTGGCAGAAAGTTGGTCCGTTCGCACAGCCAACAAAAGTCAGATGAAACCTGGAAAAAGTTGGTCCGATGGAGCGTACACACGGTCGGATGTTGGTCCAAACCAGCTAATTTGCATGTTGGTTGTCAAAAAGTCCGATCGTGTGTACGGGCCTTAAGACTGGGATGCCATTAAAGTTTTGGCTGAGGATGACCCCTGGAGCCAGGATTTGCCAGTGGAAGTCCACCCTAACACACAAATTCTCACCCTGCAATCATTAATGTGAGCGAAGTTCAGCCTTATGTCGCAAAATGAAAAGATCCAAGTTTTTTTTATTTTTTTCTACCTTTTTTTTTTTTTTTGTAGTAGTATCCAGTGCCGTCACATGACTTCAATTCTACTTCCTTCTGAGACTAAAATCAGCCAGTGGGTGTGGTTCCTGAAAGCCTGTGACATCACTTCCTGGGAAGGGACCCTGTTCCTGTGTAGCCAGTGGGCGTATACAGGATGGGAGGAGCTGATCATAGATTCCCACCCAGTGACTATTTTCATATTACTGGATTTAGTAACACTTTAGTTAAACCGTATACGGATGCCTTGTGTGCAAAGTGTCCCTGACCAGCGTTCGTGTGCCTCTAGGCAAATCTCTCCCTTTACCTTTTTGATTTACCATATATACTCGCGTATAAGCCGAAGCACCTAATTTTACCACCAAAAAATGGGGAAAAACTGACTCAAGTATGAGCAAAATAATCAAACTTGGTAGTTAAGGGTTCCTAAATGCCACCTAGCTGCAGCCAAAATTTGGGGTCTCTGGACCCAAAGGGTCCTGAAATGTCATTGCTGCAGGTGGACACAGTTGGCTGACTTTGGGGACCCGTATCTCATATCTTTGGATATGTTGTAGTGTTGGCTCCACTGGGTTTGCACACCAAATTTGGGGTTCCTAGCACCAATTGGCCCCCAGATACGGGACCCCAAAGTCGGCTTGGGAAATGTCATTCTCTGCCGCAGAAAGGTGCTTGACTCTAGTATAAGCCGAGGGGGGCATTTTCAGCACAAAAAAATGTGCGGAAAAACTCGGCTTATACTCGAGTATATACGGTATACATAGAGGAATAAAAAAATATCTGTTCTGCCAGGTCACATATTTCATCCTTCATTTCTGAGGGCCTGCTACGGTTTTCCTTGTAGAAATTTACAATTGTCAGCCCTCTGCATTCATTATCCATGCAGAATCCTCCTGCACTTTGGATGCTCACATGTATGTGAAAGCTCATGCATGCTGATGGTAAGATTTCTGTGTGCCGCTGCTGGAAAGAGGAAGCGCCTTGCTTTCGTTTTCCTCACCAGCTGCATTTAGATTTAAAAGGCGGTTTTTAATGTTTGAATTTTGGAACGTTCGTAAACATTGCTGTATGTCAAATTTCTCCTATTTGACAAGGTAAAAACATTACATTCCCGCCTTACGTTTCCTTCATCTGACTGACTTTTTTATTTTTCTTTCTCCTCTTTTTCTCACAGAAAAGCCAAGATGATGCTTGATGAAATAGTTGCACGGGGTCGTGGGGGACCACCTAGTCAGTTCCATGACAACTCCAATGGACAGAACGGATCTTTACAAGAGATCATGATCCCCGCTGGAAAAGCTGGGCTGATTATTGGCAAGGGCGGAGAAACCATCAAACAGTTACAAGTATGTGATAATATGAGAATTGAATGATGGCATGCTGACATTTTTGCTCAGCTGTCCTACAGTCAGTCCTGAGCATTGTTTACCCTAAAGTGTTAGACTGGCCATACATTATACAATGTTCTTATTCCATTTCATTTAGATTTATACCTTTTTAACTATGTAGTGCAAGGGCATGCCTGATTGCATACAAATTAAATGTTTAGGGTTAACCTCATATGGTTTTGATAAATCTAAATAAAATTGTTTAATGTATGGCCAGCCTTAGTAACTATTATTATTTTTGATTTTTTTTGAAAATCTGTCGCTGCTTGACTATGCTCTCTTAAAGAACTCTTGTCTGAATCGGAGTGTCGTCTATTGTCCCCCCACCATGCCCTGTGGTTCCATTGACCCCCCCCCCCCCCCCAATTCTTTACAGGGCATGGTTGTGGGGATGAGAGTCTAAATTTTTTGGGGAACTGGTTGTGTGTGTGTGTGTGTGTGTGTGTTTTTTTTTGTTTGTTTTTTTATTATATGCTAATTCTGTTAACTGTATGGGTGCACTGCTGACAATTTGAATGTCCTTATGTAATTTTTTTTAGGAGCGTGCTGGGGTCAAAATGATCCTTATACAAGATGCCTCCCAGGGCACCAATGTGGACAAGCCTCTTCGAATTGTTGGAGAACCATTCAAAGTGCAGGTAATGTTGAGGACTTCGATGCAAGTATGCTCAGACCTATTCCTGTAAAAAGAAAATAAAAAATTTGACACGTTTAATTAAAAACAGTAACACAGGATTATATTCCTGGCAGGCTAATAAAATACAGAGGCAAGGAAAAGTATGTGAGCCCCTTGGAATTAATGGGTTAGGCAGTAATTTGCCATAATATGTGATCTGATCCTCATCTTAGAGTATAGCCTCGTGCAAGAGGGTTCAACCAGAATTTGTACGGATCCTCATCTAAGTCACAATAGTTAAACGCGATGCACTTAACCACTTGCCGACCCATTGTAGCTTTACTGCTATAGGACTGCAGCTGTGAGCAGGACCGTGTGTGTGTATATAGATTATAGAGAGCGTAAGTGGTTTGGCTGATAACACACAAACCTAATTTTTTGTGTCTTTTATTGAACGAACCCATTAAACCTTCACAGTGCAGGAGGTAAAAGTAAGTGAACCCTGGGAGTTCATAGCTGGTCAAACCTCCTTTTGGCAGCAATGACTTTTAGTAGCGCTGGATCAGACCTTCCCCACGTTCAGGAGCAATTTTTGACTATCCTTTTACAAAACTGGCTTGGACACATTTGTAGGCTGTCTGATGTGAACGGCTTTTTTGAAGTCACGGCATCTATATGGGGTTAAAGTCTGGGCTGGGCTTTGAGCGGGACACTACAAAAGGCACATTTTCTTTTTCTGAAGCCTGTCTTGGTGGATTTACTGGTCGTTTTCCTGCTGCATCACCCAACCTCCACTAGGCTTCAGCTGGTGGACAGGCTCCCTGACAGTATCATGTAAGAATAATTCTGGCAAACTTTGAGACTTCTTGCCACTGTAGATTTTACTTCTTCAAAATTGGCACTTTCTTCTGTCATAGCGTATTCAAAAGATGCACACGTGAGGGACAGCTGGCTTGAAGTCTGGTTGCTTTTTACATGTCTTCAAGAAAGGTGCAAGTCTAGGTTCAGAGTGCTTCCCAACCCCTTATTTTTTTTATGCCCAATTTATAAAGAAGCAGTATGGCCTTGCCCAAAAAATACTGCCGTTTGGGGAAGTGTGGGCCAAACTGCACATTTATAAAGCACTGCAATGTATTTTACAAATGTGCATTTATGTTCTCTGAATCAAGCAAATCACCAGCCATTTAAATGGATCAAAAGAGCCAGGAGAGCCCAGTTATGTGAGGTGGTTCTACTCCAATCATTGCGCTCTCTGTAGCACTAAAGGGTATATAAATCCTAACTATGAACTACTTGTATTTGCACCCTTTTAACACACCATCATTTTTCTATTTTTCTGTTCAATAAGTTAAAGGGGTTGTAAAGCTTCTTCTTGTTTTGTTATTGTCTTCTGGGGTCCCCCGGTGGCTGTCTCGGCTCCTCCCCCCGCATCAGCTAACCCCCCTTGGGAAGCGCTCTCCTTGGGGGGTTAGCTTGCGGGCAGGCTCCCGAGTCCTGTATCTGGCGTCCATAAGCCGCCGACTACAGGACTCGGCCCCGCCCCTCCCGTCATTGGAGCTGATTGACAGCAGCCGAGACAAATTCAGGCCGTGGTAAGGAGTAATCACTGCGGTGTCGAGCTCTAAATGGGCCCCTTCAGTAATGCATTTTAAACTCAAAGTGCCATGAGCAAACGCGGTTTGTTGTCCTATAGCTATACTAAGTTACGGACCTAATACTTTGGGTCCTCGGATTTACAGTACAGTAAAAATTTCTTAAATGTGTTTTTAAATGATGTTAATCCTTTTCTTTGCATATAATTTTTCTCCACTTTTTTTGCAGCAAGCTTGTGAGATGGTTATGGATCTTTTGAGAGAAAGGGATCAAGGAAACTTTGGAGGAGGAGGTGGTGGAGGGGGAGGAGGTGGTGGCGGAGGTGGAGGAGGAAATGAATATGGTTCCAGAGGAGGAATAGATGTAAGTAACCAGGTAATTTCCAATACTGAATGGGCTGAAGGATGTGTGGGTTTTTTTTTTTGTTTTTTTTTCATTGGTCCAACTTTTGTTCTAGGTACCTGTCCCACGGCATTCGGTGGGGGTGGTGATTGGACGCAACGGTGAGATGATTAAGAAAATTCAGAATGATGCTGGTGTCAGGATACAGTTTAAACAAGGTGAGGAGGACTTTCTACCGGTATTCTACATTCTACTCTGTCAATCAGGACTGAACTAAGGGCTCAGTGATCCAACACCTGAATCCCATCCACAATAAACAGAATTTCAAAGTGGTAGTAACCACTGCATGGTGATTTGTACCTACAAGTAGGCTTCTAGTAAAGCTTACCTGTAGGTGTAATGAATATCTCCTAAATGTGCATTGTTTAGGAGATATTCTCTTTTTTGTAGCTTGTGACGTCACCAGCGACTACGCACAGCGCTCTGAAGTCATACTGAGAATGCTGTGGGAGTGACGTTAACAAGCCTTGGCCATTGAACTGGCCGGAGCCCGCGAATACGAACCTGGAATGAAAACTGGGTGAAGATGGAAGCCCTTTCAATGGTGACTGCATGCCGCTGGAGGGCTTCATTTTAAGGTAAGTCATGGGTGCTCAACCTGTGGCCTTTTGGGATTCATGCTTTTAACTGTCTGCCTTGCAATGCCTCATGGGACTTGTAGTTTCGCAACAGCTGGAGGGCTACAGGTTGGGCACCCATGAGGTAAGTCTTTCATAATGTGCTGGCTTGCAGTGCATGCTAGCATGTTATGTCATTACCTTGCAGGGGGACTTCTCTTTATCACACAAACATCTAAATAAAATAAATTTACTTTGGAGTGGATGATGACATGATCTGTTCTCTCTGGTTGTCAGCTGCTGGCTAATTGCAAAAGCTTTATTGTATGTGATAGAAGCTTTGTATACAATTGCCATCTGTTAATATGCAAATTGTGGCTTCATCAGAACTCACGAATTACATATTTTGAAGCTGTGTGGAACTTTTTACTGCTTGCACATAATTGCCTATAAACCCTCTAGTTGGTCGTCGTCCAGCAGTGCATTATCTGCGCTCTTCTTTTGTTGCTTTGTCCAGTGCGCTGATATCTTCTGCCAGTCTTTCTGGCTCCTCCACGGATGTGACTCTTGCACATACATTCTGGAGTTGCGTTGTCTCTTGCATGTGCTGAGAATGAACTAGGTGTGTACACCACTGTACAAATGCGCAGCAGGTAGTTTACACAAATCCAAAAATTGGAGACAATTTTTTATTTATTTTTTCTGGAAGTTCTTCTTTACCTTTTTAAGGTAGGTCCCAGCAAGTTTGAGGCAGGCCAGATGTCTCAACATTTTTTCGTGTGTGTGTGTTTTTTTTTTTTGCTTCTGTATGCCTATGAAAAAACACTTTCATCCGTTTGTTGCCATCCATGTAGTAATTTTATGCCTCCTTCTCCACAGATGATGGGACTGGTCCCGATAAGATAGCACACATCATGGGTCCACCAGACCGGTGTGACCATGCAGCCAGGATTATTGGAGATCTGCTGCAGAGTTTGAGGGTAAGTCATGGAGAATGTGTAGGCCTTGAAAGATAAGTTTTAACTTTTTTATAAAATAAGTGCACATCTTTTGCAGGTAAAAAAAAATATTTTTATACTGAAGCATGTAAGCAATGCCATTATCCTGTACACGGTTTGCCCATACCTCTGATATGGGCAGGCAGTTACTGAATTAAAGGAACAAAAATCAATGAGCTACAAGAACTCTTACCAGCGCCCTCGTAGTCCTCTGAGGCCGACAGTACTTGTAGTGCTTTCATTGCAAAACTCTGACTAGGCCGTGTGGGCAGAGCCCTGCATGGCTGCGCTGGTTTTAAATTATGACAGTAGGGAGAGGCTCCCCCCTACCCGCTGTCATTGGGAGGGGGATTAGGGGAGAGCAGCTGGAACATGGTAATACAAGTGGAAAATGTAACATGCTCCAAAGGTCAACTTCTGTTATCTCTGTGCACTGATTGCTTTTTTTTTTTCTTCTTTCAGAGTGGTCCACCTGGACCCCAAGGCCCTGGCATGCAACAAGGTGGCAGAGGAAGGGGCAGGGGGCAGGGACCATGGGGACCACCTGGTGGTGAAATGACATTCTCTATTCCCACTCATAAATGTGGCCTGGTAATTGGCCGAGGTGAGTCCATATTTGTGTTCTACGTTTTACTGTCATCTTGGATGCATGGCGAATTCTCTTGTTGCTCTGTCAATGTTTTTTTCCTGGCCTCAGTTTATAGATTGTTTCGGCTTCACAGGTGGGGAGAATGTCAAGGCAATTAACCAGCAGACGGGAGCATTTGTGGAGATTTCCCGACAGCCGCCACCTAACGGTGACCCCAACTTTAAAATGTTCATTATCCGTGGCGCACCACAACAGATTGACCATGCCAAACAGCTAATTGAAGAAAAAATTGAGGTATTATTGACTTTATTATTGTGAGAAATGGGGGCAAATCTGTTTACCGTAGGAGCTAGGCCTTATCGCTTTTTTTTTTTTTTTTTATTTATTTTATTTTCTGCTAGCTTTCCCTCCATACCACAGTATAGCAAGGAGATCGCTCATTAACAAACCTATAAGGAAAATTTTTAAATACTACGGCAATTAAGCAATTGTGTGGTCTCAGGATTTAAATGTACAGAGGAGATAAGCAGGTGCTGTCCTGTCATGTTTAGTTTTAGGATTGAGCCCTAGTTCACACTTTAATGTGATGCGGCAGTCCTGTGCATTTCCCAGACTGCAATTGCATGGCGTCTGTGATATACTGCGCATGTCAATGTTAGATTAAAGCCAAGTTCTGCTTGCAAAATGTATGGCTCAAATCTCACTGCACAGACATCCCGTATGATGTGCAAAGGAATGCTGTGTGATTCCTGTGTGTATTACATGTGTCTGCATCGCACAAGTGTAAACCCAGTCTTAATCTAGAGCAGCAGATAAATTCTTATTATGGGCAATCAGATGTAGTAGTATCTTAAGTGTTTTGCAATTTTTTGGGGTAATTGTGGCCCCTCTGACACTACAATGAGGTGAGGTTAATTTAAAGTTGTTGTAAGAACTTGTACCTATAGGTAAGCCTAGAATGAGGCTTTCCTAATAGGTACTGTAAATGTCTCCTAAACGTCTTACTTTGCAGGGAACAAAGGAAAGTAAAACCCATTAGGGTTTTCTTTTTTTTTTTTTTTTTTTTTTTTTTACTTTTGCTAGTAAGAAAAACAAAAAAACATATTGTACTTGCCTGCTCTGTGCAGTGGTTTTGCACAGAGCAGCCCAGATCCTCCTTATTTTGGGTCCCACTCTGGTGCTCCTGGCCCCTCCCTCCCGAGTGCCCCCACAGCAAGCAACTTGCTGGGAGGGCACCCAAGCAGGCGCACGCTCCTGACACGTGGCTGTGTGTCCATTCACACGCTGAGCCTTGGCTCCGCCATCTCCATCTGCCGGTTGGCTAACTGGCTGTGATTGACAGCGGGAGCCAATTGGGAGTGTGAGTCTTGGGAGAGGCAAGGCTCTCGTGGACATCACTGGATTGAGAGGGGGCTCAGGTAAGAATTGGGCTACTTTCACATAGAAAGTGCCGGCCATTAGCGCCAATGCGCTGCATGTTTTAGCAGCACTTTTTGGCCGCTAGCAGGGCGGTTTTTACCCAAATTAAGTTAACTCCCGTTTTCTAAAAGCCTTTTTATGGTGCTTTTGAAAGCGATGCCCATTCATTCCATGGGCTGGACGTTTTGGGAGCACTAAATGCAGCACTCCCAATCCCCTCACAATGCTGCTTGCAAGACTTTTCGCAAAGTCCCGCAAGTGCGCCGCCTCAGTGTGAAAAGACACCGCAATGAATGGGAGGCAGTTTTCAGGCGCTTTGCAGAGGCTATTTCTAGTGCTAAACCACATCTGTGTGAAAAAGGTCTTATGGGGAGGCTGCTGCACACAGGTTTTTTACCTTCGTGCGTTGAATGCATGAAGGTAAAAAAACTTTTACAACTTTACATCCACTATACATTGCCTGTGTTCAGTTTGTCTAATTTTCTTTTGTTACTTTTTTCTTCTAGGGCCCCCTTTGTCCGATTGGGCCTGGCCCTCCCGGTCCTGGTCCAGCTGGACCCATGGGTCCATTCAACCCTGGCCCTTACCCACCCGGACCTCCAGGAGGAGCTCCTCCACAGTATGTACTTCTAAATGATCTCTAAAGCAGACTGACATTGTATGAATTTTGTAAAGAACAGCTGTACATTTCCTTAGAGGTATTGGGTGACACAATGCGCTGGATGTGTCGGCACTTATCTACATTAGTGCATGTCGGGAGCGACCAGACACTGACTACATTCCATGTAGGGCAAATGTAGCCACCCTCATAAAGGAAGTTGGAGTGGGGGAAAATGTATTCTGGATGTCCTTTACAATGCCACCATTACAAGGGAAACAGATGCCTAATAAAGCTACTGAATGTTTGTTTGTTTTTTACTTCATTTTGGGACATTTTAGTGTTTTTTTTTTTTTCAGCCTTATTATTTTAATAAAATTTTGGGTAGAGTGGGGAAGTTAGTACACCTGTTGGTGTGTTCATTGTTCTCTGAGGGTCTGTTACGGAGAGTCCTGCTTACAATGATTTAACCAAACAAGGAGAGGGTCTGTTTCTGGAATCATTTTACAGCTTTAATTCCTTATGAGACAGATGAAAAGATACCTGTTTAGTGACCGGCATCACATTGTGTAGGTTACCACAGGGTAACTTGCCCATATCTGTATTATGCAGCTTTGCTTTGTTTCCCGGATGCTTTCATTGTTTCTATTTTGTTTATATTTGTCTGCCCTGTGCTATGGCTGCAAAACAAATTCTTCATGACCTAAAACTTTACTTTTCTTTTCCACCTGCAGTCCGGGTCCTCCACCGCCACCTCCCCCACACCAATATCCTCCACAAGGTTGGGGAAGCCAGTATCCCCAGTGGGGGCAGCCGCCAGCTCCTCACGACCCCAGTAAGTGTTTTATACAATATTCTAGGTGCTTGTTTCTCTGAACCGTGTGTTGGAGCCTGTTTAACTGTTAGCCATTTATTTATTTTTGTTTTTAAAATGCTAAAACCCTTCAAAATGTACAGAAAAACGCCATGTTGTCTTTCTC
This sequence comes from Lithobates sylvaticus, assembly GCA_028564925.1. Taxonomy (NCBI): domain Eukaryota; kingdom Metazoa; phylum Chordata; class Amphibia; order Anura; family Ranidae; genus Lithobates; species Lithobates sylvaticus. The sequence goes on from CM053029.1 coordinate 72,105,441, forward strand.
ACTAGATTCACCCAACTTTTAGGTCGGGTTCACACACATATGCCAATTCGCTTATAAGGCAAGTGTGACTGGCCCAGTGGAGCTGGTTCACACATGTCTGGTTATGAAAAGGGTCAGGTTCAGGTGCGATTTCGGGTAAAAAAAATCTAACCTGAATCGTACCTGAACTGGTGTACAGGAACGCACCTGACTTCATACTCCAGTCCTCACTGCACTTCTCTGCATTTGCCCACCCACATCTACTGCTGTACAACTCCATACACAGCCCTGGAAAATGTGTAGCTGCGTAATGTGTGCATTGACTCGCAGCCATTGGTCACCGCGGGCGGAGCTGGCCAATGAGTGTCTTTTATCCTGAAGGTAAGCAGAGACTCAGTCTGTGTACAGATTGGTACATCAGCAGATGTGGGAGGCATATTCCAAGTGCGGTGGGTGGGGGGGGGGGGGGGGGGGGGGGGGGGCGGGGGGGGGGGGGGGGGGGGGACTGGAAGATCGGGGGAGGCTGTAGTGTGTGTGTGTGTGTGTGTGTGTACACACACACACACACACACACACACACACACACACACACACACACACACACACACACACACACACACACACACACACACACACACTGTGTTAACCTATGTACTGTGCTGCTGAATAACCATTCACTTATAGGAGCTGCCTGTTTGTAGCACCACGCTACTCCAAAAGTATAAACAAATTCCTCTTCACGCCATATGGGGCTCTGCACCTGTGTGAATTGAGCCTTTTTAAAAGAGTAGTATGGGGTTTAAAAAATTTTTATTTTTTTTTACCTAGGTGGATGATCTGAATCTGTCCGTCCCCCCCCCTGCTGCTTTTAAGACTTGAGAATTGATCGTAATAGAATGCTAGTTGCTCAGTTTTATCTGTAAGGAACAGAGTCGGAGACTGGCTCTCTGATCTGATGCCCCCCCTCTTACGCACTCACTGGCACGCTGGGCTGTGGAGGGGGTGAGGGCGGCATGCTCAGACTCTCAGCTGCCCGTTTAGAGGCTGAGCCAGCAGCCGGTACAAGGCATGTGAGTGAATCCAGACTTTAAAACCTGGACCAGCTGAAAACAGGTCAAAGGAGTGCAGAACGAACTGCACTCCTGTGGATCCATAGAAGTATGGCCAAAAAAGCTTTAGCCATACTTCTCCTTTTCTAAAGTATAATTTAAAATATTTTTTTGGATGGAGCGGAGAGGGATTAAATCCCCTGTCAGTTTTTATTGCGGTCTGTGCCCCATTCAGGAGATTCTCCCACTCTGTCTTGTTTTATCATTGAAAGTAAAAAAAACCCACATTTTGGTTGTCCCCAGAAAAGTAATGGAGAGGAAATCTTCCAGTGGTGACCTGGGGGGTCCCCAAGGAATCCCCTTAATTTGCAGGGATTTCCTCTCACTTCCATTTTGGTTATGGAACAGGAAGTGAAGGGAAATCTCAGACACAGATGACGGAAAAAATAAAAATCTAATGGGTTATAACCATTCCTTATGCAATCCAAAGTGGTGAGGGGGGGGGGGGGGGGGTTTGCCTATAGTTTTTAAATTTGTGTTTTAAAATGTTAAAAGCAGAATGTTAAAGTGTTACTAAACCCACAACAATAAAATGAGTCTGTATATGCAGTAAAGCATGCTTGTTATATTCACTGTGGAACTTAAGGGGTTAATCCTCTGCATTGTGTAAAAAGGCTGTTTGATCCTATCTTGTCTGTTCCTCCCCTTCTTCCACAGTCCACAATCCATCTCCTGATAGAACAGAGGCGCATGCTCAGTTTGGTGTGTATTGCTAGAGTTTTGTTTGTTTTTTTTCTTGGGAAAGTATGTGATCAGCCCAGGGCCAATCAGCGCTGTCCAGGCAGAGGGTCAGGGGTCCTGCAGCTTCATAGGACAGTCAGAGCAGAATGTAAACTCCAAGCTTTAACCAGACACTGAAGTTACAAGACTATATACTGCTGATGAGAAAAGCCATTTAGCAGTTTATAGTTACTAAAATGATTTCATTTCCATGTTCTGTCGGGGACCAGATGTAGTGAATGCAGAGTCCTGCGTTTCGTAACACATTAACCCCTCGTTTAACTTTTTGTGGTACTTTAACAGACAATTGCACTGCCATGCAACTTTGTAAACAAGTAAAAAAAAAAAAAAAATGGTTTCCCCTCACAAATAGAGCTTTCTTTAGGTGGTATTTAACCGCTTTAAGTACCAGCCACTGCAGTTATACTGCGGCAATGTGGCTCGATCCCGCAAATCACCGTAGGTGTATGTCGGCTCGTACACACCAATTTTGTTGGGGTGCACGCGATCGCTCCCCGCAGTCACAGAACGGCGATCTGCCCGTGTAAACGAGGCAAATCTCAGTTCTGACAGGAGGAAATCACACAGATCCTCTATTTCTGCTGTGCAGGAAGATGGATCTGTGTGGTCCCCCCATACAGTTAAACACAAATGGGGAACACATTTAACCCCTACCCTGCCAGTGTCATCACAATAACGGTGCATATTTTTAGCACTGATTACTGTAATGTCAGTTTCCCCCCAAAAAATTTAAATATCAGATAGGTGTCCGATCTGTCTGCTGCAATGTTGCAGGCCCGCTAAAAATCACTGATCATCGCCATTACAAGTTATAAAAAAAAAGTAATCTATCCCCTATTTTGTAGACGCTATAACTTTTTGCACAAACCAATATACGCTTATTGCAATTTTTGGCCTAAACTGATGAAGAAAAAATCTTTTTTATAGCAAAAATTATATATATATATATATATATATATATATATATATATATATATATATATATATATATATATATATATATATATATATATATATATATATATTTTTTTTTTTTTTCACTCCATTTGTTTAAAACGCAAAAAAAAGTTGATCCAAAAGGATGTCAATTGTATTTGGGTACAGTGTCGCACGACAATTGTCGGTTAAAGCGATGCAGTGCCAGATCACAAAAAATGGCCTGGTCATTAAGGGGGACAATCTTCCGGGGCTGCAGTGGTTAATCACCTCTGCGTGTTTATTTAAAACACCAAAAAATACAAATTTGGAGAAAAAAACCAAACCATTTTTTTATATTTTGCTATAAAATATATCCCAATAAAAAAAAAAAAAAAAAAAAAAAAAAATCTAATTCCTGCATAAATTTAGACCAATATGTATTCCGCTACATGTTTGTGGTCAAACAAAAACTAAAATCCCAATAAGCGTATATTGATTGGTTGACGTGAACGTTGTAGCATCTACAATGGGATGTACACTGGCGGCGATCAGCGACTTAAAGCAAGTCTGTGATATTGCAGCAGACAACCGGATGCTAACTGACACTTTGTTGGGACCAGTGATGCTAATGCAGTGATCAGTGCTAACAATATGCACTCCCTGTACTAAAGATTGGAACACTGTCAGAATGGTGATCTACTTGGTTTACATGGGCAGAGGTTCGTTCTGTGTAAATATACGTGATCTGGCGCACAGCTGCCACCCTGTAACAGTAAAACTGCTATAGGGCAGTCAGCAAGTGGTTAAAGTGCAACTGTAGACATCAACAAAAAACTTCAGCGTTGGTATAGCAGAGATCCCCCGTTTACTACCATTTCTTTTACCATCCTGCTACTGGATCTGTTATTTTCCTACTTCCTAGAATGGTGACAGCGCTGTTCATTCTGCAGTTCAGGAGGGCAGTATTTTCAATATAAATGGGAGATCAAGAACCAGAGGCCATGACCTCAAATTGGGAGGAATGGTCAGAACAAACCTTAGAAAGTAGTAGGTGCGTAGAACAGACTTCCAGCAAAGGTAGTGAGGCAGTCAAAAGTGATGCTTGGGACAAGCCATAGCTCTATATTCAGACAAAGTTTTATATAAGAAAGCAAACTAAAGTGTTTTCTGGGTAGCTTGGAGAAAAATGTAGTGCAGTCTTGTCATAGCTTTAACAGAGCAGTGTGTGCATGTGTTTTTTTTTTTTCTCTCCTAACCATTCCCTTCTGTATCAGTTATTACCCATTGGTCCTGCCAGTAGATCTGTTATTATATTTTGCTCTTGGTACCATGTGGTTCAGGTTTCTGTTATCCAAAGATATATTTTAGTTTGCTTGCCTCTCTCTCGGGGACTGGCCCAGCCACAGCAGGGGTCACACAACCCGTGTCAATAGGTGGAATTTGTGCTTAGTTGATCGTCTGTGGCAGTAGCCATGTCAGTAGCCATGTCACCCACTGATGGCGGATGAAGAGAACCTGAAGTGCAATCCGTGTGTCCAGGCGCTAGCTTAAAATCAAATCAAAGATGAATATAAAAATATTCCAATATCAGACAATGCAAAAAATGGTTAGAATAAAACGTCCGAATTAGTGAAAGTCCTAATGTTGATGGATATCTAGACCGGAAACAATGTTCTATTCAACTTTCTGTCACCACATGTGTATTACTGATTCATGCTCTTCTTACTTTATAGTATTTCACTTTATGAATGTGTTCCGCCACCTAATGTATAACCAGATATCTTTTAGGCCACCAGGACCCTCACCGCTTATGTGGTTAATCCTAAGGATAGTTTATACTTGGCGTCTACCTCCTTTATTCTTATGTCCAATATCACCAGCAGGGAAATCCCAAAATTACGTGCTAATCGTGCAATACATTTATTAAAAAAAAAAAAAAATCCTAGTTAAAAACATATGCACTTGCATTTCCAAATGCCGAGTAGCGGCACCCACTGGTACAATACCTGGGAAGTTACAATCCGCGCCACTCGTCTGAGTCGGTGTTTTGTAAGATTAGGCGACCCGTCCAGATTTAGTAACGGAAGTGACGTTTAAATAACCGTGAAATGCAAAACTCTGGTGGGTGTAACAAGATGTCCGCGGGGGCGTAGCTATGCCCGCAGCTTGGATGGAAGCAATGTATGAGATCTCCGTTAAACCTGCGGCTTCTCGGCGCGAACACCGGCATTCTAAAGCCTGGAAATGGGCAGGCTCTCTAACCGCTCCTCGGAGACACGATTTGAGACGCTCAGCTGCGGTGTGTCAGGTGCCCGCAATATACCGGACATCTTCAAGTCACGGTCAGGCAGAGGAGAAGCCACAAGGAGGATTACAGTGAGGCGTCGCAATTGGCTTCAGAGGACATGGTGAGATACCCCCTGATCACCCTCTGTCCTACTCAGACATGTCTGTGTTTGTGGCCAACATTAAAAACACCTTCTCAGCTATAACAGAGCTAAAGGCTGACCTATTGGCCCTCACTGAAATGGCGACTACAGAAAGAGCAGGCCATAGGAGGGACAAGGCTATATCACAATTTGAATCTGTCAATTGATTGCAGTTAATCGCCTATATACACTATAAAGTAAGAGTATGCATCACAAAAAAGTTGAACAGAAGATTTTGCTTTCTATATCTATCATAACTAAGACTTTCACTTGCTATTAATTCGGACTAGTTTATTATCTTGTTTAGTGTCTATGGTATTGAAATATTCTTATATTTACATTTAATTTTATTTTAAGCTAGCGCCTCAACACACGGATTGCACTTATTTTTTCAAATACATTTTTTTAATTTTTCAGAATTTAATGGCAGCAGTTTATTGAATAGTATTAGTAAATTGAACACAAGGGGAGCCATTGTTTCTTATATAGGTGAAGAGAACCTGTATTTCAGCTTGGGAGTTTAGATTAGAGATTGCAGCAGCAGGCTTTATGACTGTACTCCAGAAAGAAATTGTAGACAGCTCTGTTGGTAGTATTTCAATAGTGGACTGATTGCTGAGTAACGCCTATTTATACCTTGCTGTTTCATATGGAAACGTGTTCCCTATTGTACGCCTTTCACTTATTTCAATTTTTTTTTCTTCTTGCAGCAAAACCCCCAGCCCCCACAGACCCCAGTGCAGCCTGGGCTGCTTATTACTCGCACTATTACCAGCAGCCTCCTGCCCCCGTCCCTGGACAGCCTCCTGCTGTCCCCGTCCCACCACCACAAGGAGAACTGCCCCAGCAGCCCCCACCTGCCAGCCAGCCTGACTACACAAAGGCCTGGGAAGAATACTACAAGAAGATGGGTAAGTGATGAGAAATGTATGGAGGAGTTTGTGGTGTGACACAGCTGGGCCATGCTGCTGACACTTGTGCTTTCTCTGCCTACAGGTCAGCAGACACCTCAACCTGCAGGACAGCCAGACTATACAAAAGCATGGGAGGAATATTACAAGAAACAAGGTATGTCTCCATCCTGAAAACATATTACTGACAGCACAGTGCCGTTCAGTGATGTCTTATAAATGAACAGGAGATAATTCAGCGCAATCGGACCACAGTAGAATCAAATCTCAAACTCAATATTGACAGCTGAACACCTTTATTTATTTTTTTTTAATAGGTAAATTTCACCAAACCTATGCATAAATCTTAACAATCATAAAATTCTGCGCAATAAATAAAATATTACTGATTTACCTTACTCTATGTGGATGAGGGAATCCCTCCTGCTGAGCTTTTTCCCCACCATCAGAATGGGCTCATCGGCACCTGTGGAGCTGATTGAGAGTAAACTTTACCTGAGAGACATGGAAGCTGCCATTGCTACTTTTCATGCTGCAAATACTAGTGTCTGGCTGTTAGGTTCATAATTTGTGTCCCTTACTTGGGGCAAGCATGCAGGATGTCTACATACAGATATGCGTTCTTGTTCTAGATCAGGTCATTGTAATAGCCAGACAAATCAAGAATTGCCAATGGCAGCCCCCATGTCTGTTACGAGAGGTTTAGCTTTGACAGGTCCTTTTGAATGAGGCAACTAACCATTTTTTGGTAATAACTGCAATTTCGTCTTATAGTGGTTGTCCTTCTATTCATGATGTGTCTGCGCTAATGTGTACAATCCATTTCAGTATTTGACTCTCGCCTCTCTTTTTAGCTCAAGCAGCAGCTGCCGTAACTGCTGGTGCTCCAGCCGCAACAGCTGCAGCAGCCACCGCCACACCAGCAGCAGCTGCCCCACCTGCAGTCCAGCCAGACTATAGTGCGGCATGGGCAGAGTATTACAGACAGCAAGCAGCATACTATGGAACACCAGGAGCCCCACCCACACAACCTCCTCCAGCACAGCCAGGGCCACAGGTGAGCTCTTTTTTTCAAATTTATTTTTTAAACACCAGAAAGTTTCTGTAATTGCTTTTCCAGGTTTTACAACTCATCCATATACGTTATCTTACAAGGTGTAACTGTAGCATGCAATTTTGTCATTCTTCGAAGCTGAAGTGTTCTGTTCCAGAATTGGCTGTGTGTGTGTGTGTGTGTGTGTATAGATATAGATAGATCTAGAGGTGTAGCTAGAGTAGTAGAAGGTGAAAAGTAGTGATGAATAATCAAAAAAGCAACTGGCAATCGCACAACAGCACACTTAGTATAAAAAGAAAAGATTGCTGCGCTAATAGCTTGTGAACTGAATAATGGTGATCAGTCCATAAAGTGTCCAAAAATGAAGAAATCCTTGGAAACGTGTCTCATTGACAAACATTAAAAGTGCACCTTCCACCGTGAAAATAAGATGTGCCCTTACCGCTAGACTCCATGTTATAGGAGCCTAGTAAAGCATAAAGTCACACATGGAAGATCCATCCATTAGAAACAAACTAAAATGGCGTTGAAGGCAGCCTTGCTGGTTTCTCCCTTTCCTTCTCTCTCATAGGTGTAATATAAAAAAGGAAAAATCACCACATAGTGTAAAACCGTAGTAGTTTTTTTTTTTTTTTTTTTTTAATTATCCACAAGTCAAAACAAAACATTGATTGAAAAAGCCCTGGGTTAAAAGAATCTGCAGATCACAAACTAGGGTGGTGTATTGAACATGGACTCTACCCTACTAGTTTCGTCATCAAAGGTCACCTTTTACTAGGCTCCTATAACATGGAGCCTAGCGATCCGTTAAGGGCACATCTTTTATTTTCACGGTGGAAGGTGTACTTTTTGATTTATTGATTTTTCCACCATGAGATGCGTTTCCAAGGATTTCTTAATTTTTGGACACTTTATGGCCTGATCACTATTATGCAGTTGTATTGTTCACAAGCTATTAGTGCAGCAATCTTTTTGTGTTTGTATATATGCGCATTTTTTTGTGTATCTATCTCGCTATCACACACACTGACTGGGTAAGAGTGGGGGGGCACAAGGAGCCATGATGAATATTGCTAGTGCTATAGCATGAAAAATCCAACAGTTTGGTTGTACCCAAGGTGGTCAATCAGCCTGCCCGTACATGATTTGAATCACTTGCTCTGAGAGGGAAAATACATGTAAATCACAAAGCAAATTCGTCCTAAGAAGTAAAGCCATGTACACACTAATGGTGTTTATTTTTTTATTTTTATTTTTTCATTCAACCCTGCGGGTTGAATGAAAAAAAAAAAACCTGTTCTGTACTAACCATGCAAGGTTAGTACAGCAATCTCCCCTGCTGAGCTGTTGTGTTCTGACAGGGGGGCGCCTGATCATACTGATCAGCGTTCTCAGCCAATGGCTGAGAGCGCTGATCGGGAGTCTCGCCTGCTTTTTTCCAGCACGCACGTCTGAAGACAGTTTCTGTTGGACAGACTGACACACATGCACCGAATGTCGGGCATTTTTATTTTTTGGACCTGCCGTTCTCTCCTGACATTCGGCGCGTGTGTACCTGGCTTTAGGATGCAATGGTAAAAAAATAGTGGGGATTCATTTTACAAATGCCCAGTCATCTGTCTTTGTGAAATTTTTGTTGATCCCAGATTGAAGCTTCTCCAACTTCATTCTAGTCAAAAAAATACAAAATTGCATTTGCTTTGTTTACTTAACCACTTTAAGACTGGGCCTCTTTTTTTTTTTAGATGTGGCGTTTAAAAGTTAAACAATTATTATTATTTTTTTGCTAGAAAATTACTTGGAAGCCACAAACATTATACACCCCCCCCCCCCCCCTTAACATCCTAGAGAATAAAATAGCAGTAGTTGCAATACTTTGTCACACCGTATTTGCGCTGCGGTCTTACAAGCACACTTTTTTTTTTTTAAAAAAAATAAGACCACAGTAAAGTTAGCCCAATTTTTTTTTTTTTATATTGTAAAAGATAATGTTACGCCGAGTAAATTGATAGCCAACATGTCACGCTTCAAAATTTTGTGCCCGCTCGTGGTATGGTGACAAACTTTTACCCTTAATCTCCATAGGCGACATTTAAAAAATTGGCGTTACGGAGGAGGTCTAGGGCTAGTATTCTCGCTCTACCGATAGTGGCGATGCCTCACATGTGTGGTTTTAACACCGTTTTCATATGTGGTCGCTACTCATGTATGCGTTCGCTTCTACACGCAAGCTCGGCGGGATGGGCTGTGTTTAAAAAACGTTTTCTTACTTATTTAACTTTTATTTATTTTGTTTTGGAAAAGAATTAATCTGTTACTTTTATTCCTATTACAAGGAATGTAAACATCCCTTGTAATAGAAAAAAAAGCATGACAGGACCTCCTTGAATATGAGATCTGGGGTCAAAAAGACCTCAGATCTCATATTTACACTAAAATGCAATAAGAAAAATGTCCCTTTAAGGCCCCTTTCACACCGAAGGGTTTTTCAGGCGCTACAGTGCTAAAAATAGCGCTTGAAAAAAGTGGGTCCTTTTAACTCCAGTGTGAAAGCCGGAGGGCTTTCACACTGGAGCCGTGCGCTAGCAGGACTGTAAAAAAAGTCCTGCTAGCAGCATCTTTGGGGCGGTGTATTCACCGCTCCTACCCATTGAAATCAATGGGCTACCGCGGCAATACTGCAGCGGCGCTTTGCGGGGGGTTTTAACCCTTTTTCGGCCGCTAGCTGGGGTTAAAACCGCCCTGCTAGCGGCCAAATACCGAGGCAAAAAAAAAAAAAAAAACGATAAAGCAGCGATGCATATAGCGCTGCTTTACCGCCGACGCCCCCACTGTGAAAGGGGCCTAAGAGCTATGGGCGGAAGTGAAGTTTTTGACATTGCTTCCGCCCTGCAGTGTCATGGAGACGGGTGGGGGCCATCTTCCCCCTCACTCATCTCCATGTCAGCCCAGGGGACAGACGTGATCGGCTAGATAAAGGTGATCTCATGGCGTATCCCCCGCAGAGACCACTTTTATCTTTTGTCGGTTGAACACAGGGATACCGGGGTTATGGCAGCTAGCTGCTGCCATAACCATATCCATCCCTAAAGTAGGGACGTAAATCGGCGTGCGGCGGTCCGGAAGTGGTTAATAAAGTGGGAATAGTCACCATGCTTGCTGCATTCCTAACGGCCTAAAGTCCATGAAGACTGCAGGCAGGTAGATGGGTTTTTTTTTTTTTGCAGTAGACACATTGCATGTCTTTTCTGAAATAGCTAGCCTGCTCGTAAGTTTTCTTTGTTGCTTTCAGTTCTGCTTTAGCCTAGGTTCACACTTGTGTGCTGCGGGAAACGCAGCAATCCAGCACCTTTTGCAATTGCAAACTACTGCGGATATTCCTACGCAGTTAACGACACTCCAAACCGATCGCTGCACAGAAGCAGCCATGTTTAGAAATCTGAAATGCAGTGCTTGGGCATGTGTGCACATGTTCGTTGTTTGTGGAATATCTTTGAACTGGATAAAATTTTAACATGTAGATTAATAACATTATCTTGTGTTCTTTTACAGACCCAGTGAATGTCACTTTCCGTCACTCGTTGCCAGTCTGGAGATGACAGCCTCTGCTGCTGACCTCAATGAGGGGAGAAGCTGTTTAAAAAGTCCTCTAGTTGTATTTTATTTTTATTTTTGTTTTTTTTTTAGGTTCCCCCCCACCCCTCCATCCCTCTTCCCCTCCCAGTTTTGTTTCCCATCTACAAAACGCAATGTAATCCTGGCCATTTGGAGGCTGTTTAGTGAAGGCTGGGTGTAGAACTTAGGACTAATCTGAGATCTTCTTGCCCTTCACTTCTCATCACCCAAAAAAAAAAAAATATACACGGTTTTATTCACTGGAACAGCCCGTGAGTAATGAATTTTTATTTTGTTTTCTTTTTTTTTTTTTTATGTAAAAAAGGATGACTTCCCTTTGTCCCTGTGCTTTTAGTTGGTTGAACATTCCCTGTCGACACCCCCCATGCTGTGTGCTGGGCTCCCCATCTGCAGCCGGGGCCTCGTGAAGTATGCCGGTCACTCCCAGACCCGGGAGGAAGGGGAGGGGGGTTGTGATGTGTTCGTCTTTTCAGAGACATGAAAACTGTACGCTGAGTTTTTACTTTTTATTGCCTGTTTTTAACTTCACAATAAACAATGACAAAACTCTCCCGACTACTCTCTCTCCTCTGTTCCTTGTCTCTCTCTTGTCCAATTGTTCTGCTCTTCTTTTTTTTTTTTTTTCTTTTTTTAATTTCTGTTTTGTCTGTGAGAGATGTCTGTTCAAAGAAAAAGTCTCATGATGAATTATGTGATGTGCGTTTGGAAACTTTAGGGAGTCACAATAAAACTGTGAACAAAAATGGTCTAGTCTCATTTTACATTTTGAATGTTGAGAACATGTGGGGAAGAAGGATTTATAAGACATTTGCAGTTGCCTAGCACTCTGATTAGCGCTGCTGGTATTTGAAGGCTGGTGCCACAAACCAATGAATACCAGTGCCCAGAGGCTGGCCCTCCAGTAAGGCCATGCTGTCGTTGGGTACCTGCAGGAAATGGAGAGGCAGGAGGAGTGACAGTTGAATCCAGCTACATCTTAAGGCCCCATTCATATGGGCCGAGTCTGGTTTTGCACAGCAGGGATAGATCTGCCTGCTGAGCTAAGCAGCAGGATGAGAGGTCTGTGCCCGCTCCACCTATGGAGAGTGGATACAGACAAAGCCTGCTCTGTGGGCAGCCAGATGTAAACAGACCGGTTGTCTGTCTACACCCGACTGCCCTCCAATCTGGCCAGACAACTAATCCCTTCCATTTATTAATTTTTTTGCCCAGATTGGACACGGAGGTAGTGGGTGTAAATGGACACAAGTAAGTTTACATCTTGCGCTTCATGGAGGAGAGTGGAAGGTCCGGACCTCTCATGTGAAAGAGGCCTTGGAGAGCTGGTTGTTTGGAAATGATGATTGGGGGAATCGAACAGGGCTTTTAAAACTGGACTCCAGATGTGCATACATTTTTTTTCTCTAAAACTTTCCTTCCCAACATTAATAATCAAAGTATTATTTGACTCTTGTACATCATACAACACAGGGTTTCTTCTTATTAATGACTACTTAGGTTATGCTGCCACTGCCTGCCATGTAAATGGACACTGGGCAAAACAAAAGTTGGTTTCCACACCCAGGCCTAACCCCTCCCAGCACAGCCCCAGTTTTGTACTAGTGCCCTTAACTGATGGGTGTACACCTGAAGTCTCTCAGGATTTTCTTCAGTGGCGTTTGCCTATGTTTTATTTTCCAGTTTCATATACTCCTGCTGAAAAGGAAGGGTTTTTATACAGATCAGTTGCTTATGGCCCTAAGCCCAGAAGGACAGTACCCAGACCTTGAAGCAGAAGATCAGGTACAACCTAAAAGGTTGCCACTGGACCCCAGGGTACCTTGTATCTGGTACTGATTCAAGGTGTTTTACAGAAGGCCCTGTTGGGTTATGTTTGCTGCGATGGATGACGATTGGACTCTTAGTTATTCAGCCTGGACTGGTGAGTGCTTCTTGTGCCCCCCTTACCAGTATTACTTTTACTGCAGGTCCCTAGGGTGCCGTGCTTCTGTGGGAGGGGGAAGACTGTGTGTGCTGCCTGTTTGCTCTGCACTGATTTTGCTTGCATGTCTTTGTTTTAACCACTAAAATGGGGTTGGAGAAAGGGACAGGTCTGGCTACATGACGTGTGATGACCTGTCTCGCACATCGGCACATGCATGGTTGCAATTTTGGAGTCCCCAATGTCTGAACACGCTGGGCGTTCCTGTATCGGCTCGCCTCTCCCAACACACCATAGCGGTGGGTCTGCTGACATTGGCTATCATCCCTGCAAGTACTGCGTTTGAGGGGCTCTTGCCAGCAGCAAAAACACACTGGCCTAACCACTCCTCTCAGCTGAGTAGCAGTGTTACTATTTGGGGGTGAGGCCTTGTATCTCCCTGCAAGCTGTTATAACAGGCAGAGAGGTGAGGGAATTAATTTAAGGGGTGGGCTCCCAAAACCCTTCTGGTAGGGCAGGCACTACATTTCCCTGGCACTGGCTCCCTTCAGGGTCAGATTAGGTCTACATTCCTGCTCTTATCTGGTCGAGGCACATTTCTCTAAATCCTTTGGTGTGAATTTTTGGCAGATGTCTCCGATTTTCACAAATGTCTCTCCAGGGAATTTTACTGGTTTGGAATATCTGGGATGCCAACTTGGACACTCCCAACCCCACCATACCCCCCCCCCCCCCTCCACACACACTTTTGTTTGTTGCCAGGCAGAACTCATTTTAAAGCTGCCACTTCCGGAATTCCAGAATATACTTCAGAGGTCCCCAGGAGTGGGAATCGCTAGGCAGATGTCTTACTCACCAGACATGATTGATGCCTACTACAGGTAGCCAAAAACGGCAATGTATATGGATAGCCAGAGACCGGCAGCGCAGAAATTTTTGCAAATTATCCTTAAGATAAAAACATAGCATAGAACGACCCACCCAGAGAATGCAGGGGAGGGCGAAAGAATCAAAAGATCATTGACAAGGCATTTTTAATTTAAGTAATGGGGTATTTTACAAATAATGAATTAAGAGTTTTAGATCTTGGTTTGAAATATCCTCCCGATAAAGGTCTGGACTGTTTTAATGCATTCATTGACACCGAGAGGTTTGTTAGGAATTTGGATATATAAAAAAAAAACACTTTGCTGAGAAGCCTTTAGTAAATACTACTACCATGGAGCCCAATGAGTTTACTAATATGAGGAACCGCTCTACTTTTAACCTTTTAAGAAGTCCTCAAATCACTTTTTCAAGGTATTTCATTCATAGTAGAACAGGACATGAATTATTGAAAACAAAGGTTGGACGGAGAAAGGGAAATATTCAAAAAAGCCTAGAGACTTTGGAGAAAAAAAAATAGTCATACTCATGGCCGATAAGGGGGTAGGGATTGTGGTTCTAAAAAAGACTACAATCTAGAACTAAAATAGGCTAGTAGGGGATAAACAAACCTATAAGAAATGAAATGGTAACTCGTTGAAAAAAATTAAGAACAAGTCAACTAAACTCATCAAGAAAGCTAAGCATAGGTAAATATTGACCAAAAAGGAAGCAGGGTACCTTGTTCCTGAGGCCCCTAGACTGCCCATTATTTATCAGTTCCCTAAAATATGTAAGAACAAGAAAAGCACCCCACCCCCCCCCCCCCCCCCCCGAGAGACCCATACTTAGCGGTATTGACTAAACTTTCTCAAGAGTGGGGGAATATTTTGATTATGTTTTGCAACACATTGTCCAAAAGAGTCCCTCTTAGTTGAAGGGTATCAAACACTTGAAGAACCTGTTACAAAACACCCCCCATTGGTGAACACACGATTCTGGTGACCGTTGATGCTGAGTCACTGTATACCAGCTTAAAACACCAGGATGTAATTACTACTAAAAAAAAAAGCACTGGATACCTATACCACCTTAAAAACAACACAAAATACGTTTTTGGTTGAGATCTTAGATGCAGTGATGTCTAATAATAATTTTTGGCATGAGGGTGCTTATTATCGGATCAAAAGGGTGGCTATGGGTGCAAAGTATGCCCCCGGTGTAGCCAACCTTCTTAGTCAGTGGGAAGAGACTGCTATTTACCACCACCCAGAGATCACCTTATATAAACGCTTCATTGTCATCTTTTGGGATGGTAGCCAAGAAAAACTCTCCAACTTCTTGGAGAGCTTGAACACCAATTTACGGGTACCTGTGAATTGTACCAAATCAGCTTTTTGGTTCTGGTAAAAGAGGAGGGTAGTATCATTACAAAAACTTTCTTCAAAGAGACTGGCCGTAATAGGTACATCCCCACAGCCAGTTGTCATCGCCCTCAATGGTTGGGAGATATCCCAAAAGGACAACTAATGCGCATCCGGCGCAATAGTGCCAACATAGAGGACTATTATCAACAGTCAGAATTGGTGGTGAATGGGTTCAGGGAAAAGGTGTATCATGATAACACCCTACTCCCGATCCAGGCATTGGTTGGGAACATGGACAGACAGACACCTTTTGATCGATAAATTTATTAGACCTCTGAGGTTTTAGGACAATGTAGCTTTCTTGACAGATTTTAGTAGGGATTACAAAATGATGGAACACCTCATTGCGAAACACTGGCCAATTTTGTTGAGGGATAAAACATGGTCCGGATTCCTTTCCAAATACCTGACATTTATCGGAAGGCTCCAAGTTTGAGAAATAAGATCTCTCCCAATATCTCTAATCCGCCAAAAAGGCTGTGTACCTTCCTGGACACTACTGTTTTTTTTTCATGGCAAAAGATGGAAGTAGAACCGCAAAATTTCGTAATAGGAAAGTAATGACCTTTAAATCCAACAGCACTGGCAAGGAATATACAATTTAATTTATCTTGTGACTCCACTTTTGTAACCTACCTTATCTCCTGTCCATGCGAGCTCCAATACATGGGGTGGACCACGAGGTAATTGGGTTTTAGAATTAACGAACACTTAAACAATATAAAAAACGGTTTTCCAAAACACTGCCAAATCATTTCAGGCTTTACCGCAATAGGGACCCTAGTTTGGCTTCCTTCTGTGGCATTGAGAGGGTTGAACCCCATTGGAGGGGAAGCAATATGAAACTGAGGATCTCCAAGAATGAAACCCAATGGATTTATAAATTAAATACTCTCACTCCTTTAGGTATGAATATTGACATTGATCTCAATTGTTTCATTGCTAATTAATGAATTCTAATTGTGATGGTGTTCCAATCCTCTCTTATCCTTTATATTTTTATCGGTTTGTCTTTTTCTTACATCCGTCTGTGGTTTGTCCACAAGATGGCACCTGATGATTTATTGTTCTTGTTATTTCCTTTAACTTCCATTGGGGGAGCTTCTTCTCCTTTTTTCATCAACATCCAATGTAGTTTGTGGTTTGTCTACAGGATGTATCTGATGATTTAATGACAATTCACTAAAACTCCACTTGGGAAGAGTTGCCACCTGGTCCGCCGGAAATCTCTATGGTCAATATCTGGTGGCGGTGGGTCTGTTCTCTGACTCACCGATGGCAGAAGTGAGACGGCAGAAGCATTGGAGGGCGATGGGAAGGGGGGAGCGTTCCCTCTCGCCACCTGTAAGAACGATCAATCGGCTAAACAGCCGCTATGATCATTCTTATGGTGTAGGGGAATTGCCGGCTCTAAAAGACAATATCTGAATGATGCCTGTAGCTGCAGGCATCATTCCGATATCCCTGCCCAAAGTCAAGGACGCCATATGACGGCCCAGCGGGCGGGAAGTGGTTATATATGCTGTAATACAGTACTTGCCAAATATGCTGCAGAAATCTCCCGCCACTGAGCCTGGCTGCAACCATTTTAACTGTGGGCAGCTGAAGCTGCTGTCTGTTCACTTCCTGGATTTTCACAGACACACAGAGGCACATCTCTAGCTCTGCATCTTTCCTTGGCCCTCTAATGACTCGTCTTCCCCTCCCTTCCGGACAAACTCAGAGAGAGTATTTACTGGCAGAAAAAAAAGTTTTACTATCCAAAGGTAAAACAACAAGGGCAGAAGATTTAATAGATGAACAAAATGACTGAATGTCCGTTTTAACTACTGGAAGGACAGAAGTTTAATGTTTTTCTGTTCAAACCTTTTTATTGTTTAATAACCAAACAGGCATTTGGTACATCACTGTACCCACCGCACATCTGCCCTACCACTGTACTACCCTGCACGTTTACCCCACCACTGTACTACCCTGCACATCTGCCTCAACACTATACACCCTGCTCATCTGCCCCACCACTGTAACCCCCTGCACATCTGCCCCACCTGTGTACCCCCCTGCTCATCTGTCCCACCACTGTAACCCACTGTACATCTGCCCCACCTGTGTACCCCCCTGCTCATCTGTCCCACCACTGTAACCCACTGTACATCTGCCTCACCACTGTACCATCCTGCTACTCTGTCCCAACACTGTAACCCCCTGCTCATCTGTCCCACCACTGTAACCCCCTTTCTCATCTGCCCCATGACTGTACCTCCTGCAAATCTGCCCCACCGCTGTAACTTTGTACCTCCTTACTCCTCTGCCCCAACACTGAACTCCCCCTGCTCATTTTTCCCAACACTGTAACCCACTTCTCATCTGCCCCATCACTGTACCCCCCCTGCTTTTTTGTCCCACCACTGTACCCCCTTGCTGTCCCACCACTGTAACCCCCCTGCTCATCTGCTCCACCACTGTACATCCCTGCACATCTGCTCCACTGCCGTATCCCAATGCTCTTGTCTCACTACTAAATCACCTTGTCATCTGTCCTAACACTGAACCCATCTACTCATCTGCCCCACCACTGCGATCCACTTTCTAATCTGCCTTACCAATGTACCTCCTGCACATATGGCTCAGCTCTGTACCCCCTGCTCATCTGCCCCACCACTGTAACCCCCTGCTCATCTGCCTCACCACTGTAACCCCCTGCTCATCTGCCCCACCAATACACCTCCTTTCACATCTGCCCCACTGCTCTACCCCCTGCTTTTCTGCCCCAACACTGAACCCCCCTGCTCTTCTGTCCCACTGCTGAACCCCCTTCTCATCTCTTTCACCCCTGTACTCCCCTCCTGCTCATTTTCCCCACCGCTGTACCCTCTTCTCATCTATGATATGCGTGATATGCAGAGTGGTGAAAGGAAGCAGAGATGAGACACATCTACCTGTCCTGGCACACTCATCCTGCTGATCCACCTCTCGCATCCAGCCCACGTGCTTGTATGGGATGTATATGATGTAGGCCATGTATAGGATGTCACATACAAGCGTCTGGAATGGATGTGCAATGATGAGCTCAGGTCAGGGGTATTTTCTGAAAGCAGCGGGCCTGTGTGTAAGTTGGGAGTTCAGTGCCATGCGGAAATCGCCACAAATGCGTAAGTCCCCATTCGCTTTCTTTACTGGTACAACCGGTGATGCCCACTCGCTGTGCTCTACCTTTGAGATGACACCTTGTTCCTCCAGCCGACTTAGTTCTGCTTCCACTCCTGCTCGGAGTGCGAAAGGTACTGTCCGAGCTTTGAAGAACTTAGGCTGAGCGTTGGGTTTCAGCTTGAGTCTCACACAGTCATGCTTTATTTTCCCCAACTGGTCATCAAAGATCTTTGGGAACCGCTGCTTCAGGGACACCACCCATCTCTCATTATCTCCTAATGGAATTGTAACAGTGTTACAGGGATTTATGGCGATGTCTGGCATGCCAAAGTGAGCAATCCAGTCTCTCCCAAAGAGAGGGGGTCCCCCATTTTCTAGGATATATAATGGCAGTCTCTTTGTCTGACCCTTGTACAATACCTGTACTTTCGCGTAACCCAGTGGGTGGAGTATCTGCTTTGAGTATGTCTGCAGTTTGATTGGTGTTGGGCGGACAGTTGTTCGGGTCTGAAGTTGTCTCCATTGTTTCTGAGTGATAACTGAAACTGCTGCTCCTGTGTCTACATCCATCTTGAGTTTCTTTCCCTCAATGGTTACCTCTACAGTCATTGCGGAGGGTGCTGAATGCATATGATGTATGTCTAATCTGTGGAGCACTTCCTCATCCTCTGACTCAGATGTATATCTTCCCACCAGATATGTCTTTGTCTTGGGGTTCAGAGGTTGTTTATCTCGCACCTTTCCGCTACGGCAAACTCGTTTCAGATGGCCTGTTTTACCACAATTATGACAGGTCTGGTCCTTAAACCGGCAGACTTTATGATCATGGTCTGTATTCCCACAACGGTAGCAAGCTGACTCCCGACTTGGTGGGGGTCTATTTTTCCAGTTTGCGACTGTGGGCTTGACTGCTGTTCTGAAAACTTCCTGTTTCACCTCTTCCCTTCTGCCCTGGGGGTTCAATTCCTCTGTATCTTTCACAGCCATTTCCATCACTGAAGCTATTTCAATTGCCTTTGTAAGGGTAAGGTCTTTCTCTGTTAGCAGTCTCTTTTGGCTAGACTCGCTGTTCAGTCCCATGACAAACTTATCTCTCAGTGCAGTAGGTAGGTACTCCCCAAAAGAACAGGTAGAGGCTAGTCTGCGGAGGGCGAGCACATAAGCTTTAATTTCTTCACCTGGCTGCTGCTGCCTCTGATAAAACCGAAATCTTTCTGCAATCTCTAGTGGTTTAGGCTGGAAGTGATCCTCTAACAGTGTCAGGAGCTCTGCCAATGTCTTAGTTGCTGGTTTTACAGGGGAAAGCAGATCTCTAAGAGTGTCATATGTCTTGGCACCAACCACTGTCAGAAATACTGCTACTTGCCTGTAATCTGGGATGGCATTTGCACTGAAATACTGTTCCAGTCTCTCAACCCAGGAACTCCAGGATGTCTGTTCTCCATCAAATTCACTTAATGTCCCAATTAATGCCATTGTCTTGCTGGGATCTGTGATTGCTTTTATCCAGGTGACAATCCACACTGTCTGTCTCTCTCTCAGACTGATAGACACTTTGTAAATCCCATCCTCGTCGCCACTGTTATATCCTCTGAGTTGTGAGAGACACAAGACTCTGGTCTGGGACAATGGATGTTTATTTCAGTACTCACTGTACACTGCAACATGCATCTCAGGACAGTACATCTCATTATGCTTCCTTACATGTGCTCTAAGATGGCTACTATGCCCCTTGACCCTTGTCATCACTCCTGGGTGGAGCCAGCCTTAAAGTGACAGTACATGTGGAACCCTTCAGGTATAACAGTGTGCAGGATCATAATTTGGGCCCCGCAGTTGAGAATAAGTGCGCTCTGTGTCGCAGCAAAAGTTGGGTGTGATTTTCATTGCACTGAATACTGGCTGTGGCTTAAAGGGACACAGAGTTCAGGGGTTCAGTAGTAAGTGACGCAAAGGTTCAGGAATAATTTCAACAAAGTTCCCAGAAGCTCAACAGTAATTCCACAAACTGTCACCTGATTGGGGTTTTCTCAATCACAGTGAAATCCCTTCTTTCTGAGATTGGTAGTGGCAACCAAGCGAGTCATCTTCCTCCAGATGGTGGGTGGTGGGGCTAGCAGGACTGTGATTGGCTTTAGCAGTGGCCAATGACAGTCCTCCTCCTCCTGGAAACAGGGACCGCCACCCCTAGCAGAACTGCACCCAATCTTTTCCCCATCACAAAAGCTGATGATCGCAGCTACAGCAAAGTTAGAGAACCAATCAATGTTTCCCATCTTTTACAATGTGGGGGGGGGGCACAGTGCCTCCCCCTCAGTGCATGTGCTAAAAATAGTGCCTGTAAAGAGCCTCTCTCTCACGCCAATGTGAAAGCCCGAGTGCTTTCACACTGGAGCGGTGCACTGACAGGATGGTAAAAAAAAGTCCTGCAAGCCGCATCTTTGCAGCACTGTAGGGGCGGTGTATACACTGCTTCTAAAGCGCCCCCTGCCCATGGAAATCAATGGGCAGCCCCACCAAACCGCCAGCATTTGCGGAGGGTCTTAACCCTTTTTCGGTGGCTTGCATGGGTTAAAAGTGCCCCACTAGTGGGCGAATAGCGCCGCTAAAACAACGGTAAAGCGCTGCTTAGCGACCAGCCGCCACAGTTGTACTGCGGCAACCTGGCTCGGCTGCGTGAATCGCCGTCATGTTACTTTGCTTCTTTTTGTGGCCACTAGGGGCACGCGCGTGCCGCTCGCCCCCCCCCATCCCCCGGAGCCGATGTGAGTGCCCGGCGGTCACAATTGTGACCGCTGATCTCCCGTGATCGCTCATGACAGTGTAAACACATAGATCTCGGTTCTCTGAGGGGAGAAGAGACAGATCGTGTGTTCATACAAAGTATGAACACCGATCTCTCTCTTCCCCTAGCAAGTCCCATCCCCACACAGTTAACCCCTTGATCGCCCCCTAGTGTTAACCCCTTCACTGCCAGTGACATTTTTACGGTATTCAATGCATTTGTATAGCACTGATCGCTGTATAAATGCCAAGGGTCCCAAAAACGTGTCAAAATTGTCCGATGTGTCCGCCATAATGTTGCAGTCATGATAAAAATCGCAGATCGCCGCCATTACTAGTAAAAAAATAAATGCTATAAATCTATCCCCTATTTTGTACACGCTATAACTTTTGCGCAAACCAATCAATATACGCTTATTGAGATTTTTATTACCAAAAATATGTAGAAGAATACATATCGGCCTAAAATGAGAAAAAAGTTGCTTTAAAAAAAAAAAAAAATGGGGATATTTATTACAGCAAAAAGTACAAAATATATATATATTTTTTTTCAAAATTGACGCTGTTTTTTTGTTTATAGCTCAAAAAATAAAAACCACAGAGATGATCAAATACCACCAAAAGAAAGCTCTATTTGTGGGAAAAAAAAGTATGTAAATTTTGTTGGGTACAACATCGCAGGACCGCGCAATTGTCAGTCAAAGCGACACAGTGCCGAATCGCAAAAATGGCCTGGTCATTCAGCAGCCAAATCATCTGGGGCTGAAGCGGCTAAAATGGCGGCACTTTACCACCGATGCCCCCAACGCCCCAGTGTGAAAGTAGCCTTAAGCCGCGTACACACGGCCGGACATTCCAACAACAAAATACCATGTTTTTTTTTTTCGACGGATGTTGGCTCAAACTTGTCTTGCATACACACGGTCACACAAAGTTGGTTGGATATTCCGAACGCCAGAACGCGGTGACGTACAACACGTACGACGAGCCGAGATAAATGAAGTTCAATTCGGAGCATGCGTGGCACTTTGTGCTTCGGAATTCTGTACACACGATCAGAATTTCCGACAACAGATTTTGTTGTCGGAAAATTTGAGAACCAGCTCTTTTGTGCGACAAAAATTCTGATGGAAAATGAGTGATGGAGCCTACACTCGGTCGGAATTTCCAACAACAAGCTCCGATCGCACATTTGCCGTCGGAAAGTCCGACCGTGTGTACGCGGCATTAGTATTATTTTGGGGGAGATGCAGACTAGAATACTGCAATCACTGAGTAGCAAATGATATCACCTGTGATGCATTTCAGTTATCTTACAAACCTGACCTGTTAGTGGGTCCTGAGGACAGGATTTGAGAACCACTACCCTAACAGAATATGAGTTTTTAGACCATTATTACCATATCAGTAATGTGTAAGGCACTCTGACCTGAAGTTAATGTAGGAGAGTGGAGAGCCGACTTTCGGTGCAGCACAGAGCTCTTCTCTCTGTCTTGAAGCTCCTGCAGGCACTGCTCCATCTAGCAGGGTTGAGGTGGAGTGCAGTAGATATCAGTCCACCTTATACTGCAGCCGGAACTACAGAAGAGGTCCGTGGCCGCATGCTCAGTCTAAAGGCCCTTACACACAATCCAAAAATCGTACAAAAAAAAATATCACTTTCAACGCGATCGTACGATAATCAGATGGTTAGTACAGAGCTTTCGAGAGCCCACCACGACAGTTCATCCGATATTCGATCGGACAAGCACGAAAATTCTCCTCGCCTATACCAGATCATACGATTTTTGTTTAGTCAATACGGTTGTCATCCGAAAATACAATACAAAAACAATACAGTACTTGACATCACTTCCGATTTTTTTTCTGTCGTACGAGAATTTTCCTGACTTAGTAACCTCTTCAATTCTACTTGTGACTAGTAAGTGAATAAAGTTGGACGATCTGTCCTCCGATTTTCGGATCACGTGTACAGGGCATTAGGCTGGCCATACTTCTCTCTGGTGAGATCCCCTGGTCCTAGTGCGGAGAGACGTTGTACGCTAGCTGGGATAGGTCATCTGCCCTGTCTATCTTCCATGTACCACCTGTGATCGCTGGTCAGGTACTTCCGGAGATCGCCGGTGGAGTTCGGGGCTTTTTCGTACCCTCCGAGGAGACGGCTGTTCGACTGTTGGGGGAAATCGGGACCATCGAGGAGCTGTTTATTCCCTCAGAGGGTAATTTCTGCTGGCGCTGTTGACTCCGCTCTCCAGGGAGTCCACCTGATTCGGTAAGGACCCAGACTCAATGTAGACACTGGGACACTGCACCGTCAGGGAATAGAAGTGACCCCATGATTTAAATATAGGAACTGGATTGTATGTCTATGTGGCCATCCCTCCATATTCTCTAGTGGATCACGGACATTTTGGATGCCCTCTTTTTTAACTTTTGGACATTTGATTCGTTGGATCTCATTGACTTCATTGTAGCACGGTGTATACATTTTGCATTGGATCTATATTTATTTTTTACCTTATGCAACTTTTTGCTCAATTTACACTACTGAGTATTTAGAGCACTTGGTTTTCAGTGTTCATAGCATTGATTACTGTTTTCATTGTAGCACAGTGTATGAACTTTATAATTGATTTATATATTTTCACTTCATGTTTAATTAAGCACCATTGGGAGTGTTTATAGCACTTGGATTGTAGAGTTCATAACACTGATATTCTTAGCGCAGCAATATTTTTTTTTTTATGTTTTTCTTCCATAGTGATATTTGATGGTGTATTTGCTGCAGCTTGTTTCCTCTTTTTTTCTACGATCTGGCCATACATTATACAATCTTCTACAATTCTCCTTTAGATTTACCAAAACCATATAATATGAGGTCAAAACTAAACACTTTCAACTTGTATGAAATCAGTTAGGCCATTGCACTACATATTTTTAACCACTTCAGCCCCGGACCAATTGGCAGCCAAAGGACCAGGCCCCTTTTTGTGATTCGGCACTGCGTCGTTTTAACTGACAATTGCGCGGTCGTGCGACGTGGCTCCCAAACAAAATTGGCATCCTTTTTTTCCCACAAATAGAGCTTTCTTTTGGTGGTATTTGATCGCCCCTGCGGTTTTTATTTTTTGCGCTATAAACAAAAATAGAGCGACAATTTTGAAAAAAATGCAATATTTTTTACTTTTTGCTATAATAAATATCCCCAAAAAATATATAAAAAAAACATTTTTTTTCCTCAGTTTCGGCCGATACGTATTCTTCTACATATTTTTGGTAAAAAAAAAATCGCAATTAGCGATTATTGATTGGTTTGCGCAAAAGTTATAGCGTTTACAAAATAGGGGATAGTTTTATAGCATTTTTATTAATATTTTTTTTTTTACTAGTAATGGCGGCGATCAGCGATTTTTATTGTGACTGCGACATTATGGCGGACACATCGGACATTTTTGACACATTTTTGGGACATTTGTCATTTATATAGAAATCAGTGCTATTTAAATAGCAATGATTCCTATGTAAATGACAGTTGTAGTGAAGGGGTTAACCACTAGGGGGCGGGGAGGAGTCAGTGTGACGTGTTGTGTTCATTTTACTGTAGGGGGGCGTGGCTGTACGTGTGACGTCATTGATCGGCGTTCCGATGACAGGGAACCGCCGATCACTGACAGTCAGTGTAGGAAGCGCGGGGAGAGGTTTGTTTACACAAACCTCTCCCCGTTCTTCAGCTCCGTAACCCGATCGCGGGATACCAGCGGCGATCGGGTCCGCTGGTCCCGCGGCCGGGGGTCACGGAGCTCCCGACCGGGTCGCGAGCGCGACCCACAGGCAGGCACATGCACGATCACGTACAGGTACGTGATTCTGCCTGCCCGTGCCATTTTGCCGACGTATATCGTCGTTAGGCGGTCGGGAAGCGGTTAAGGTAAAATCTAAAGGAAAATGAATAAGGAAATTGTATAATGTGTAGCCAGCTTAATCACTTGCTTACTGGGCACTTAAACCCCCCTCTTGCCTAGACCAATTTTCAGCTTTCAGCGCTGTTGCACTTTGAATGACAATTGCGTGGTCATACAACTATGTACCAAAATTAATTTTTATCATTTTTTTCCCACAAATAGAGCTTTCTTTTGCTGGTGTTTAATTACAGCTGGGGTTTTTATTTTTTGTTAAACAAACAAAAAAAAAAAATCATGTTTAATAGTTTGTTATAAAATTTTGCAAACAGGTCATTTTTCTCCTTCATTAGGGAATAGTTTTATGGCATTTTTATTAATAATTTTTTTTTACTAGTAATGGCGATCAGCGATTTTTATCGTGACTTGCGACATTATGGCCGACACATCGGACAATTTTGACACATTTTTGTCATTAATACAGCGATCGATGCTATAAAATTGCATTGATTACTGTAAAAATGTCACTGGCAGTGAAAGGGTTAACCACTAGGGGGCGGGGAGGGGTTAATTGTTCCTAGGGCCGTGTTTCTAACTGTATGGGGGCGTGGCTCTGTGTGACACCACACTGATCGCTGCTCCCAATGACAGGGAGCAGACGATCAGTGTGCTGTCACTAGGCAGAATGGGGAGATGCTGTTTACATCGGCATCTCCCCGTTCTTGAGCTCCGTGACACGATCGCGGGTATCCCCGCGGTGATTGAGTCTGCGGGACCCACGGTCACGGAGCTCGTGGCAGGGTACGTTACTTTGCCCAGCCGTGCCATTCTGCCGACGTATAAGTACAGGAGCCGGTCGGGAACCGGTTAAAATAACTTTTGATTTTCTAATCGTTAGTAGGGTCAAATCAACATTTGTTTTTGATCAGTCATTTGAAGGAACAGGATGTAAAATGTCTCTCAAATTAACAAATTCTTAAGGCCTCTTTCACACGGGCGTCTTCCGTTAAGCTTGCCCAGCAAGGGATCGCTCCGCTGAGCAGGCGGATGACAGGTCCGTCTCCCCCCACTGTGCAGAGCAGAGATGTGAGAGATGTGGAGATTGGATGAAAATGGACTTCCATCCGTGTGGTTTTGGCAGAGAGGATCAGATAGCAGCGGGTGTCAGCGGACCTGCCTCCGCTGACACAGTGTTAATATTGGCATCAAATTTTGATTTAGTTTTAGTTAGTCTTTGGACTAAAATGCTATATTAGTTTTAGTCCTATTCTAGTCATCTGCAATTGTTTTAGTTTTAGTCATATTTTAGTCAACTAAAATTGAATGTGTTTAGTTAAATTGTAATGCATTATTTAAGAATTTCTATAGAATTTCCAAACTCATTATATACTCCTGGAGTAAAAAAATGGAATATATTATTATTTATGGTATTAAGGTTTGAACAAACTTACAGATACAGATTTAGCCACTCTGGAAGGTTTAAGGAGGCCTGTAATGCTGCACAGTGCTCTGGACGGTGGTATGAGGAGGCCTGTAATGCTGCACAGTGGTATGAGAGGCCTGTAATGCTGCACAGTGGTCTGAGGAGGCTTGTAATGCTGCACAGTGCTCTGGACGGTGGTCTGAGCAGACCTGTAATGCACAGTGCTCTGGACGGTGGTATGAGAGGCCTGTAATGCTGCACAGTACTCTGGACGGTGGTCTGAGCAGACCTGTAATGCACAGTGCTCTGGACGGTGGTCTGAGCAGGCCTGTAATGCACAGTGCTCTGGACGGTGGTCTGAGCATGCCTGTAATGCACAGTGCTCTGGACGGTGGTCTGAGCAGGCCTGTAATGCTGCACAGTGCTCTGGATGGTGGTCTGAGCAGGCCTGTAATGCACAGTGCTCTGGACGGTGGTATGAGAGGCCTGTAATGCTGCACAGTGCTCTGGACGGTGGTCTGAGCAGACCTGTAATGCACAGTGCTCTGGACGGTCGTCTGAGCAGGCCTGTAATGCACAGTGCTCTGGACGGTGGTCTGAGCATGCCTGTAATGCTGCACAGTGCTCTGGACGGTGGTCTGAGCAGGCCTGTAATGCACAGTGCTCTGGACGGTGGTATGAGAGGCCTGTAATGCTGCACAGTGCTCTGGACGGTGGTCTGAGCAGACCTGTAATGCACAGTGCTCTGGATGGTGGTCTGAGCAGGCCTGTAATGCACAGTGCTCTGGACGGTGGTCTGAGCAGGCCTGTCATGCACAGTGCTCTGGACGGTGGTCTGAGCAGGCCTGTCATGCACAGTGCTCTGGACGGTGGTCTGAGCAGGCCTGTAATGCACAGTGCTCTGGACGGTGGTCTGAGCAGGCTTGTAATGCACAGTGCTCTTTAAAATGGTACGAGAGGCCTGTAATGCTGCACAAGCTCTAGATGGTGGTCTGAGGGGGAACCTGTAATGCACAGTTCTCTGTGATGGTGGTCTGACTCTGAAAGGCCTGTGATGCTGCACAGTGCTGGATGGTCTGAAGGATGGCCTGTAATACACAATGCCCTGGATGCCGGTGGTCAGTATTGCACACATAGTGCTCTGGGCGGACTATGGTCTGAGGGGAGGCCTCAGGCCTGTAATTGTAATGTACACACTCACAGTGGGTGCTCTCTGCTCTGGACGGTTGTTGTCGTGAGTCAGGAGTGGACTAAATTCCAGCTCTCCTGTGTACCAATATAGCATTAAAGCGGTTCTGCACACACTAAATTTGTATTTTTTTTCTTGTCACGTTAAAAGTATTTAGAGTCTTAAAATAAACTCACTTTTTTGGTGTCCTTCCGGTATCCATGTCCGTTTTTTAGAAAGATCTGCACTTTTAAAATACAAACAGCAGCACTGTCATTTTGCTTGTGGGCATTTGAAACCCACAAGCATTCACTTCCTTGTTCCTTTTCGTTATGGGAACCAGCATGCCTCACGTCCTTGAAATCTCGTGAGATTTCGGGTCGGATGTCCGTAAATCTTGCGAGATTTCGGCGGATCTCCGTAAATCTTGCGAGATTTCGGTCGGATGTCCGCACTGACTCCTGGGATGAATGACACCAGATCCCAGGAGACAGTGCGGCATGACGAGGATCCCCGCACAGGCCCCGCCCACCCCCCGAAGAGACAGAGGAAAGACCGGCAGCAATTGCAAGGTAAGTAAAAAAAAAACAAAAAAAAAAAAACGACCATTTAGTACTCTTTGCCAGATTTGGAAGGCAAAGAGTACTAATAAAAAAAATGTGTGCAGAACCGCTTTAATGTACTTTTTTTGCAAGAATAAAACCGCTTTCCATTTATTCTACACAGGCTTACCTCACTGTCCTCATGGATGTTTAAAAACTTGCCGACCAGCCGCCGTAATTATTTTGCGTAAGGTCGGCATGTTCCCGCGAGCCGTCGTAGCTCTACGTCAGCCCTTTAAGCAGGTATAGCAGGTGTGCAGGTTGCACTGCGGGGGAACTGATGTGCGTAGCTGGCGGTCGCGATGACCTCTGGCCACGTGCGATCGCGGGCACGAGAGCCAGAACAGGGACGTGTCTGTGTAAACACACAAATCCCTGTTCTATGAGGAGAGACAGATCGTGTCTACTAGCTAGGAACAACGATCTGTCTTCTCCTCTTGTCAGTTCCTTCCCCGTACAGTTAGAACACACACTGAGGGAACCCCTTGATCGCCCCCCCTAGTGTTAACCCCTTCCCCGCCAGTGACATTTACACAGTAATCAGTGCTTTTTTATAGCACTGATCGCTGTATAAATGTCAATGGTCCCAAAAATGTGTCAGAAGTGTCCGATCTGTCAGCCACAATATCGCAGTCCCGATAAAAATCGCAGATCACCGCCATTACTACTAAAAAAAAAATAATTCTAATAAAAAGGGCATAAATCGTTTTCATAGTTTGTAGACGCTATAACTTTTGCGCAAACCAATCAATATATGCTTATTGAGATTTTTATTACCAAAAATATGTAGAAGAATACGTCACGGCCTAAACTGAGGAAAAAATTTGTTAAAAAAAATAAAAATAATTGGATATTGATTATAATAAAAAAAAAAATATTATTAATTTTATTTGGGTACAGCGTTGCATGACCGCGCAATTGTCATTCAAAATGTGACAGCGCTGAAAGCTAAAAAATGGCTTGGTCAGGAAGGAGGTGTTCGTGCCTGGTAGGCAAGTGGTTAACCACCTCAATACAGAGCATTTTCACCCCCTTCCTGCCCAGGCCATTTTTCAGCTTTCAGCGCTGTCACACTTTAAATGACAATTGCGCGGTCATACAACACTGTACCCAGATGAAATTGTTATCATCTTGTCCCCACAAATAGAGCTTTTTTTTGGTGGTATTTGATCACCTCTGCGGCTTTTATTTTTTGCGCTATAAACAAAAGAAGAGGGACAAGTTTAAAGAAAAAACAATATTTTTTACTATTTGCTATACTAAATATCCCCAAAAAATACATAAAAATTTTATTTTTTACAGTTTAGGCCGATACGTATTCTTCTACATATTTTTGGTAAAAAAAAATCGCAATAAGCGTATATTGATTGGTTTGCACAAAAGTTATAGCGTCTACAAAATAGGGGATAGATTTATAGCATTTTTATTATTATTATTTTTTTTTAACTAGTAATGGCAGCGATCTGCGATTTTTATCGTGACTGCGATATTGCGGCGGACACTTTTGACACATTTTTGGGACCATTCACATTTATACAGAGATCCGTGCTATAAAAATGCATTGATTACTGTATAAATGTGACTGGCAGGGAAGGGGTTAACACTAGGGGGCGCTGAAGGGGTTAATATGTTCCCTGGGAGTGATTCTAACTGCAGGGGGAGGGGATTCACAAGGAGGAGACTGATCTGTGTTTCTCTGAACTGAGAACACACCATCGGTCTCCTCTCCTCTGACAGGACCATGGATCTGTGTGTTTACATACACAGATCCACGGTCCTGCTGTGTTACTGGGCAATCGCGGGTGCCCAGCGTACATCGCGGCCGCCAGGTGCGCGCTCCCTGGAGGGCCGAGAAGGGGAGGGCGTCATACGACGCCCTCCCGCCACGAGAGCTGCGCCGCCTGGCCGTCAATTGACAGCCGGCGGTCGCAAGGCAGTTAAATATCGTGTCTGGGGGGGGGGGTCCCCTCAGTCTGCCTGTAAAAAGGCACATCTTTCTCATGTTTTTTACTGTGCCGCTGCAAAATTACATTCCTAAAGGAAAAAAATGTCATTTAAAATTGTTTGCGGCTGTAATGTATTGCCGGATCCTGGCAATATAGATAAATATCAATGAAAAAATTGGCGTGGGTCCCCCCAATCCATACAAGACCCTTATCAAGCAAGCAGCCATGGCAGGCAAGGAAAGGGGGGGGGGAGCGAGCAGCCCCCTCCTGAACCATACTCGGCTGCTTGCCCTCAACATGGGAGGGTGCTTTGGGGTCCCAAATGCCCGTAATCCAAGGTACTACTGTACTTTGTTCATTTTCACATTCTGTTAAATTTCTTCATATGAATTTCTTTCACTAGCGAGCTATTTTTGTCACTGGGGCTTCTGTGAAGTGGTGAGAAGTTTGGGATGAACAAAAAAGTTCTGACCAGAACCCTATTAAAGTCTATGGTAACTCAAAAAATCAAAAGTCACCATTTTTAAGGCTTATATGCAAGTTATTAGAAAAAGGGTAGGGGGACCGGGTACTGCCCTGGGGGGCATGTATCAATGCAAAAAAAAAAAAAGTAATTTAATGTTTATAGTGAACAATAAAAATTAAAAATGACTTTAAATATAGTGCCTTGGGGGGTCCCCGTAGTCTGCCTGTAAAGTGGCACATCTCTGCTGTGTATAGAATCTGCTGCAGCCAAACTGATTTTATATACTATATATTTATATATATGTATATATATAAAAAAAGAAAATACATTTAAATTGATTTTCCCTGCAAGCTTTCGTTATTTTGTAAACAGCGGCTTGGGGAGCCAGTCTGTATGATGAGGCCACAATTTGGTGCATTCGGAACAAGATTAGAGATTTTTTTGGATAAATTCTGGTGTCTCTTTGGCAACAAAAGTGAGTACACCCCTAAGTCAAAATTGGGTCCAATTAGCCATTTTCCCTCCCTGGTGTCATGTGACTCGTTAGTGTTACAAGGTCTCAGGTGTGAATGGGGAGCAGGTGTGTTAAATTTGGTGTTATCGCTCTCACTCTCTCATACTGGTCACTGGAAGTTCAACATGGCACCTCATGGCAAAGAACTCTCTGAGGATCTGAAAAAAAAAGATATGTTGCTCTACATAAAGATGGCCTAGGCTATAAGAAGATTGCCAAGACCCTGAAACTGAGCTGCAGCACGGTGCTTAGGACCATACAGCGGTATAACAGGACAGGTTCCACTCAGAACAGGCCTCGCCATGGTCGACCAAAGATGTTGAGGTCACGTGCTCAGCGTTATATCCAGAGGTTGTCTTTGGGAAATAGATGTATGAGTGCTGCCAGAGGTTGTAGGGGTGGGGGGTCAGCCTGTCAGTGCTCAGACCATACACCGCACACTGCATCAAATTGGTCTGCATGGCCGTCATCCCAGAAGAAAGCCTCTTCTAAAGGTGATGCACAAGAAAGCCCACAAACAGTTTGCTGAAGACAGGCAGACTAAGGACATGGATTACTGGAATCATGTCCTGTGGCCTGATGAGACCAAGATAAACTTATTTGGTTCAGATGATGTCAAGTGTGTGTGGTGGCAACCAGGTGAGGAGTACAAAGACAAGTGTGTCTTGCCTACAGTCAAGCATGGTGGGGGGAGTGTCATGGTCTGGGGCTGCATGAGTGCTGTCAGCACTGGGGACCTACAGATCATTGAGGGAACCATGAATGCCAACATGTACTGTGACATACTGAAGCAGAGCATGATCCCCTCCCTTCAGAGACTGGGCCGCAGGGCAGTATTCCAACATGATAACGAACCCAAACACATCTCCAAGACGACCACTGCCTTGCTAAAGAAGCTGAGGGTAAAGGTGATGGACTGGCCAAGCATGTCTCCAGACCTAAACCCTATTGAGCATCTGTGGGACATCCTCAAACGGAAGGTGGAGGAGCGCAAGGTCTCCAACATCCACCAGCTCTGTGATGTCATCATGGAGGAGGGGAAGAGGACTCCAGTGGCAACCTGTGAAGCTCTGGTGAACTCCATGCCCAAGAGGGTTAAGGCAGAGCTGGAAAATAATGGTGGCCACACAAAATACTGACACTTTGGACCCAATTTGGACATTTTCACTTAGGGGTGTACTCACTTTTGTTGCCAGCAGTTTAGACATTAATGGCTGTGTGTTGAGTTATTTTGAGGGGACAGCAAATTTACACTGTTATACAAGCTGTACACTCACTACTTTACATTGTAGCAAAGTGTCATTTCTTCACTGTTGTCACATGAAAAGATAGAAGAAAAATATTTACAGAAATGTGAGGGGTGTACTGACTTTTGTGATATACTGTAGATGTGAACGTGTGGCGTAGGAAGCCATGGAAAATGGACTGCAGTGCGTTTCTGTGAAATGCACTAAAAACGCATAAGGTGTGAATGTAGGGTCAGTAGGTAATCCCCAGTGCTCGGTGTCGATGGCGGAGATCCTGGCACCGCCATGTATCGGGGTGAAAGATTCGGCTCCATTCACACCTGTGGGTATTGTAAACGAGAACAGAATTGTGTGCGTTTAGAAAACGCGTGTCATGTTTGCAGTGTCATTAATTGTTAATGGTAAGAAAATGCACAATTTGCGCAAAAAAAAATAGCACAAAACTGCACGCGGAATCTACTTTGCCGTGTTTGAAATTTGTAGGACGGTCCATTGAAATGAATGGGCTGCTCCATGGATGTCATGCAAAAAACGAGCATAACAAAACTCTGGGTGTGAATGGAGGAAGTATGAGCGGCGCCTATATTACAATACATACGGCAACAATCTGCACGCATATAGCCCCGCCCCGGTGTCAGTACGGCCCGCCCACTCTCGGCAGACACGTGGTCACAGGCCAGGGATAGGAAGCGCCGTGCTCGCCATGTCTCTGGAGTCGGTGCGATACAGCCGGGGCTCCCTGCAGGTCCTCAATCAGCTACTGCTGCCGCACAGCAGCCAGTATGACCCGGTGAGCGGAGTGCGGGAAGGAGCCGAGGCCATCCGGACCATGAAGGTGAGGGGCGGGACCATGGGCGGGGAGAGGGTGATCTGAAGGTTTGCTCTGCCAATCGGGGCGAGCGGAATAAGCACGTGACTACTGCACGGCTCCGCCTCCTACAATTCTCTTATAGACCATGTGATCTCCCCTCCCACCAATGCCTTCCCCACTTATAGGGTCACCACCTCATCCATTTAAACCACATATGAATGACACGGGTTCTGATGCTAGTTTAATGCAGATAAGGCACCAAGTGAGTTTAATTACACCTTAATCAGCCACAGAACCGTGTAATTAATATGTGTTTGGGTTTAAAGGGCTGAGGTGGTAACGCTACCCCTGATATACCATGTGATCTCACTGCCCCCGCTGTACCATGTGATCTCCCTGCCCACCACTGCCCCCGATGTACCATGTGATCTCCCTGCCTACCACTGCCCCCCTCCTGATGTGCCATGTGATCTCCCCGACCACCACTGCCCCCTCCTGATGTGCCATGTGATCTCCCTGCCTACCACTGCCCCCCTCCTGATGTACCATGTGATCTCCCCGCCCACCACTGCCCCCGATGTACCATGTGATCTCCCCGAAGACCACTGCCCCCTCCTGATGTACCATGTGATCTCCCTGACCACCACTGCCCCCCTCCCGATGTATCTTGTGATCTCCCCGACCACCACCTCCCCCCTCCTGATGTACCATGTGATCTCCCTTTCCCCCACTGCCCCCCTCCCGATGTACCATGTGATCTCCCTTTCCCCCACTGCCCCCCTCCCGATGTACCATGTGATCTCCCTGACCACCACTGCCCCCCTCCCGATGTACCATGTGATCTCCCCGACCACCACTGCCCCCCTCCTGATGTGCCATGTGATCTCCCTGACCACCACCTCCCCCCTCCTGATGTACCATGTGATCTCCCCGACCACCACCTCCCCCCTCCTGATGTACCATGTGATCTCCCTTTCCCCCACTGCCCCCCTCCTGATGTACCATGTGATCTCCCTTTCCCCCACTGCCCCCCTCCCGATGTACCATGTGATCTCCCTTTCCCCCACTGCCCCCCTCCCGATGTACCATGTGATCTCCCTGCCTACCACTGCCCCCCTCCCGATGTACCATGTGATCTCCCTGCCTACCACTGCCCCCCTCCCGATGTACCATGTGATCTCCCTGACCACCACTGCCCCCCTCCCGATGTACCATGTGATCTCCCTGACCACCACTGCCCCCCTCCCGATGTACCATGTGATCTCCCCGACCACCACTGCCCCCTCCCGATGTACCATGTGATCTCCCCGACCACCACTGCCCCCCTCCTGATGTACCATGTGATCTCCCTGCCCCCCTCCCGATGTACCATGTGATCTCCCCGCCCACCTCTGCCCCCCTCCTGATGTACCATGTGATCTCCCCGACCACCACTGCCCCCCTCCTGATGTACCATGTGATCTCCCTGACCACCACTGCCCCCCTCCCGATGTACCATGTGATCTCCCCGACCACCACTGCCCCCCCTCCTGATGTACCATGTGATCTCCCTGCCTACCACTGCCTTCCCCACTTAGGGTCACCACCTCATCCATTTAAACCACATATGAATGACACGGGTTCTGATGCTAGTTTAATGCAGATAAGGCACCAAGTGAGTTTAATTACCACCTTAATCAGCCACAGAACCTGTGTAATTAATGTGTTCGGGTTTAAAGGGCTGAGGTGGTAACGCTACCCCTGATATACCATGTGATCTCCCTGCCCACCACTGCCCCCGATGTACCATGTGATCTCCCTGCCCACCACTGCCCCCCTCCTGATGTGCCATGTGATCTCCCCGACCACCACTGCCCCCCTCCTGATGTGCCATGTGATCTCCCCAACCACCACTGCCCCCCTCCTGATGTGCCATGTGATCTCCCCGACCACCACTGCCCCCCTCCCGATGTACCATGTGATCTCCCTGCCTACCACTGCCCCCCCTCCTGATGTACCATGTGATCTCCCCGCCCACCACTGCCCCCGATGTACCATGTGATCTCCCTGACCACCACTGCCCCCTCCCGATGTACCATGTGATCTCCCTGACCACCACTGCCCCCTCCCGATGTACCATGTGATCTCCCTCACCACCACTGCCCCCCTCCCGATGTACCATGTGATCTCCCTGACCACCACTGCCCCCCTCCCGATGTACCATGTGATCTCCCCGACCACCACTGCCCCCCTCCTGATGTACCATGTGATCTCCCCGACCACCACTGCCCCCCTCCCGATGTACCATGTGATCTCCCTGCCTACCACTGCCCCCCTCCTGATGTACCATGTGATCTCCCCGCCCACCACTGCCCCCGATGTACCATGTGATCTCCCCGACCACCACTGCCCCCCTCCTGATGTTCCATGTGATCTCCCTGCCTACCACTGCCCCCCTCCTGATGTTCCATGTGATCTCCCCGACCACCACTGCCCCCCTCCTGATGTGCCATGTGATCTCCCCGACCACCACTGCCCCCCCTCCCGATGTACCATGTGATCTCCCTGCCTACCACTGCCCCCCTCCTGATGTACCATGTGATCTCCCCGACCACCACTGCCCCCGATGTACCATGTGATCTCCCCGACCACCACTGCCCCTGATGTACCATGTGATCTCCCCGACCACCACTGCCCCCGATGTACCATGTGATCTCCCCGACCACCACTGCCCCCGATGTACCATGTGATCTCCCCGACCACCACTGCCCCCGATGTACCATGTGATCTCCCCGACCACCACTGCCCCCGATGTACCATGTGATCTCCCCGACCACCACTGTCCTTCTGATGTACTGTGTGATCTCTCTGCCCCCCCCCCCCCCCCCCCTGATGTACCATGTGACGGGGCACAAATAGGAGCATGTGATCATACTGCACTATGGGGTCTATTTATAAAACATTAGTTTGGGGAATGTCACACACATTCATCCAGGCTGCACACATGTTGGCCCTTCCTTCTGTAATAGATCATTTTCTATGATCCTCAGCACCGTCCAATGTCTAAAATGCAGTATAGTTTTCTGAAATATTTTAATGAGAACATTAGTTTTGGCCGGTTTCTTATGAACTGCATTTTGGCCACTAGATGGAGCTGGCAATCATAGGAATTAATCTATTACAGAAAGTACGGGTAGTTTTCGTGTAGTCTACATGGGTTTTAAAGCAGCCTAAGCTTGGAAATCGGTGAGATGTCGTGGGTGCTGATAAGACATAAGATGCTGTGTTGTATCTGTAGGTCCGCGGAGCTCCAGCCATTGCCATCGTGGGCTCTCTGAGCCTGGCTGTTGAGCTTTCCTCCCACCCCCCGAAGCAAGTGTCCGATCTTCTCACCTTTGTTCGGGAGTCCATGGAGCTGTTGGTGGGAGCCCGGCCCACTGCTGTCAATATGAAGAGAGCATCTGATGAACTGAATTCCTTTCTGGCTGGGGAGGCCGAGAAGCCGGGGGTCACAGCCCAGGGGCTGACTGAGAGGTGTGTACAGGGTATGCCTGGTCTAGGTGTAATCCCCATATATTGTTGTTTTTATATCGTTGTGATGTCTGGGCCCATCACTTTGTACCCCAATATGAATATCTCTTTCCTGATTGCTTGTACAGATTATGCATGGATCTTCAGTTGGACCTCACAATCTCTACAGTTAATGCCAAACCATCACCGTTTTCATTTTGAGTAAGAACTGTTTGCGTGGTTAAGTGGTTAGCACTCCTGTTTGCAGCACTGGTGACCTTGGTTCAAACCAGGACCCTATCTGCATTGAACAAAACACACAGACCCATAGCTCTTCCCCAGGCTGGCATCTCTTGTACAACCCAGGTAGTGGTCATTCTAGTCCATCTCCACCCAAAAGTCAACCTTTTTTGACACTTCATCACTCCTGGCTTTCTCATAAGGATAGAGGAAGTCATGTTCTCCCCATGCTTACATGGGCTTCCTCCGGGTACCCTGGTTTCCTCACATGCCAAGACTTGCTGGGTAAGTTATTTGGCTCCTGTCTACAGCTGGTCATACGCTGTTTTGGCCAGTTTCTGATGGACCAATCAAAATTTCACTCAGCAGGTGGCTATGTGGTCCCATCCGCCCAACATTCTTCGATTTACAAATTGAGTGGAAAATTGTTGGCCGACCAGGTAGCCAGTCAGTGCCACCAATGGCACCTCATCCCACCAATGCATGTAAGGTGGGGTGCCACGCATTATCGCAACACACTAGTGTGAATAGGTCCTAGGAGCTGCTAAGCTGCCGTATGTTACATTTGTGTACTGGGGTTTAGATCTACTTTAACCACTTGCTGATTGCCCCATAGCAAATTTACTGCTACAGGGCGGTCATCCTATGCAGAATCACGTGTGTGTGTGTGTGTGTGTGTGTGTGTTGTGTGTGTGTGTGTGTTTGTGTGTGTGTGTGTGTGCTGTGTGTGTGTGTGTGTGTGTGTGTGTGTGTGTGTGTGTGTATGTATCACTCACGGCGCTGCGGGGACCCTCCGCCGTCCTCTGGCTGCTCTGCGCGGCCAGACGGAGCCTGGGAAAATGACGGCAAACTTCGGAAATGTCCGTAATTTGCAGCGCATGCGCAGAACGGCATTAAACGGAACATTGGAAATGTCCGTATTTGATGGTCTGCACATGCGCGGCCGACTTACGAGCATTTCCGACTTCCGAACAGGCGGGCAGTCCCTAACGAGTTCGTAACTCAGGGACCCCCTGTACACATGATTCTGCACTCCCGGGTAGGGGGCCATGCCTCTTCTGCTGTGATTAGTCACAGCAGAAGCTGATCAGCGGGTGCCGGCCAATGAATGTTTGTTGGCACCCACTAATTAAGGCTGGGCTCAGGCATGTTCACAACCCCACGTGCAGAGCCCGCCAGGAAGCTTGCACTGCGCAGCGCTAATCACAGGCAGTGAGACATTTGCCGATCTGTGGCTGCACAGATTGGGAAATGTCTCGCTGCCTGTGATTAGCGCTGCGCACTGTCAGCTACATGGCGGGCTCTGCGCGTGGGGTTGTGGACACGCCCAAGCTCATCCTTACCGCTAATTATCAAGGAGAGACGCAGAACAGAGCTCTGCCTATGTAAACAAGGCAGAGCTCTGTTCTGTCAGCTGGGATGTGATGGATTTTCTTTCCCTGCAAAAAAAAAATCCATCACATCCTTTAGTAAAAAAAACGCACACATAGAATACAAAAAACACTGGTTAGACACACATTTAACCCTTTGATCGATCCTAGATGTTTAACCCCCTTCCCAGCCAGTGTCATTAGTACAGTGACAGTGCATACTTTTTTTTTTTTTTTTTTTTAGCACTGATCACTGTATTTAGTGTCAAAAGTGTCAGATTGTGTGCCGCAAAAGCACAGTTCCACTATAATCCGCTGATTGTCGCCATTGCTAGTAAAAAAAAAAAAAAAAGAAAACTCCATTATATATCCCAAAGTTTGTAGATGCTATGATGCCTAGTACATATAGGCTGAATTTTGGGAGACATTGGGTGGTTCAGTAAACCGGCCAACATTCGGCCCATGTGAATGTCAGCCGGTCCAAAAAAGCCGGCTGTTTAGATGGCTTCTGTTGGACGAGCATGCTGGAAAACCAGCAGCTGACTGTCTCCCGATCAGTGCTCTCAGCTTAATGGGATTTTTTTAGCAGACTAATTTTATGAAGAAATTCGGTTATATTTTTATTTTTTAATTATAATTATTTTTATTGGATATGATTTATATATATATATACATATATAGTGTTTGTGTGTGTGTGTGTCTCTTGGAAAAAGTATTCATACCCCTTGACATTTTCCACATTTTGTCACGTTACAACCAAAAACTTAAATTTATTTTATGTGATAGACCAACACAAAGTGTAACATAATTGTGAAGTGGAAGGAAAATGATAAATGGTTTTCAAATTTATTTTTTACGAATAAATATGTGTAAAGTGTGGGGTGCATTTGTATTCAGCCCCCTTTACTCTGATACTCCTAACTAAATCTAGTGGAACCAATTGCCTTCAAAAGTCACCTAATTAGTAAATGAAGTCAAGTTGTGTGTAATTTAACCACTTGACCACTGGGCAGTTAAACCCCCTTCCTAACCAGACCAATTTTCAGCTTTCGGTGCTCTCACACTTTGAATGACAATTACTCTGTCATGCAACACTGTACCCAAATGAATTTTGTGTCCTTTTTTTCACACAAATGGGGCTTTCTTTTGATGGTATTTAATCACTGCTGGGTTTTTTATTTTTTGCGCTATAAATCAAAAAATACAGAAAATTCAGTAAAAAAAATTATTTTGTTTCTATTAAAAAGTATTGGCAGAGTATTGACCAGCGCTGTGGGCACTACACATCCAGCCCACAGCGCTGGTCCCGTCTCTCCCCCTCTCCGCTTCTCCCCTCTCTGTACCGATCGGTACAGAGAGGGGAGGAAGGAACCAGCGTCATGACGTGACGCCGGTTTGTGTACATGTGATCGCTCCGTCATTTGACGGAGTGATCACGTGGTAAACCGCTGTTTACCGTGATCCCTGATGCGCTGTTCTGTTCTGTGAAGTCCTCAGAGTTTTTTTTTTAGAGAACCTTAGTGAACAAACAGCATTATAAGGGCCAAGAAACACTCCAGGCAGCTCAGGGATATAGTTTTGAAGAATTTTAAAGCAGGGTTAGGTTATAGAAAATTATCCCATGCTTTGAACATCTCACGGAGCACTGTTCAATCCATCATCTGAAAATGTAAAGAGTATGGCACAACTGCAAACCTACCAAGAAATGGCCGTCCACCTAAACTGACAGGCCGGGCAAGGAGAACATTAATCAGAGAAGCAGCCGAGAGGCCCATGGGAACTCTGGAGGAGCTGCAGAGATCCACAGCTCAGGTGGGAGAATCTGTCCACAGGACGACTATTAGTCGTGTTCTCCACAAATCTGGCCTTTATGGAAGAGTGACAAGAAGAAAGCCATTGTTTAAAGAAATCCATAAGAAGTCCTGTTTGCAGAATTTGTGAAGCCATGTGGGGGACACAGCAAATGTGGAAGAAGGTGCTCTGGTAAGATGACCCTGAACACACCATCGTGAAACATGGTGGTGGCAGTATCATTTTGTGGGGATGCTTTTCTTCAGAAGGGACAGGGAAGTTGGTCAGTTGATGGGAAGATGGATGAAGTCAAATACAGGGCAATCTTAGAAGAAAACCTGTTAGTCTGCAAAAGACTTGAGACTGGGGCGGAGGTTCACCTTCCAGCAGGACAATAACCCTAAACATACAGCCAGAGCTATAAAGGAATGGTTTAGATCAAAGCATATTCATGGGTTAGAATGGCCCAGACAAAGTAAAAACCTAAATCCAAATGAAAATCTGTGGCAAGACTTGAAAATTGCTGTTCACAGACGCTCTTCATCCAATCTGACAGAGCTTGAGATATTTTGTAAAGAACAGGCAAAAATATCACTCCCGATGTGCAAAGCTGGTAGAGACATCCCCAAAAGACTTGCAGCTGTAATTGCAGAAAAAGGTGGTTCTACAAAGTATTGACTCACTTTTCACATATTTATTTGTAATAAAATTTGGAAAACCATTTATCATTTTTCATTTATCATTTTTTTTGGTTGTAACATCAAAATTGGATGGTAAACCTATCCAAAAAATGGGTAAAAAAGAAAGCTCTATTTGTGGGGGAAAAAAAAAAGGACATAAGTTTTATTCTGGTGTTCTATGACTGTGCAATTGTCAAAGTGAACTGAAGTTCCACTGTAAGAAACAACGAGCAGACAGGCTTTTATTGCAGAAGAGATATACACTGTCTCTTCTGTAATAAAATGCCTCTACCTTCCTGCTCGCTGTCTTCTCCGGCGCTGTAAGCTGAGCTGCACATGCACAGCTCAGCTTACAGTGCCTGATTGGTCTCTGAATGCCAGGGGTGACTAGTTCCTGCACATGCTCAGGAGTGATGTCTCCCTGCGGCCAATCAAGTGGCTCAAAGATGACAGTTGGACAGATAAGTATTCACCCTTTAGTTCCGCTTGCCGGACAATTATGTGGCCCAAATATGCTGGAGAGGGACCATTGGACAGGTAAGGATTCACCCTTTAGTTCCGCTTTAACTAATGTGTTCTCATAATTAGACATGTGCAATTCGTTTAGTTCCTAATTCGTTTTTTAACGAATTTTGACAAATTCGTTAATTTCGAATTTCCGAAATTTCGGAATTCCGAATTTTCAAATGGCAGTTTTTCAAAAGCCGCGCCTCCTCCTCCCGCCCGTCCGTGATAGGCGGACACTCATTTTCTCAGCAGTAAGTCAGTGTGCAGTGTTCCACCTATCACGGACGTCCTGTCATTCTCATCTCATGGATGAGGATGAGAGGACGTCCGTGATAGGCGGAACACTGCACACTGACTGCTGGGAAAACAGCGTTCCTCCTATCACGGACGAGGAGGAGGCGCGGCTTTTGTAATTTTAGAATGGCGCCTTACACGCTGTGGGGGGACAGAGCGAGACTGCATCGGCGGAAGACAGATGACAGATGACACAGGACCCGCAGATCGGCACAGGTAGGCTGCAATGGGGATACAGGGGGGGTCTGTACAGGGGACATGCAGCTGCAGATGGGCATTGCTGACCCTCTTTTCCACTTACAGTAGCTGCTGCATTTTTTACCCTCGGCTTTTACACGGGTCAATGCGTTTTTCCCATTTTTATTTTTTTTTCTGGTGAATTAGGGGCCTCGGCTTATATTCGGGATGGCCTATACTCAAGTATATACGGTAACTATTAACATATAGGTATTGGAATTCCCTTTCAAATTTGTCTGTTAGTGAAGGTAACGAGTACGAATTTATCCGAAGTTACGAATTATCTGAAATAACGAATGCCGCATCTAAACAAATGGAACGTAACAATCTAATAATAATAAAAACAATAATATTAATAAAACCTTTTTCCATTTGTTTAGATCCGGCATTCGTTATTTCAGATAATTCGTAACTTCGGATAAATTCGTACTCGTTAATTTAATAGTTAGTCATTAATTAAACAGATTTTCTTTCTTTTTTTTTCAAATTTTGGGATTTTCAAATCTTTAAAATCGGAAATTCTAAATTCGGAAATACTAAATTCGGAAATTCGAAATTCGGAAATTCTAAATTCGGAAATACGAAATTCGGAAATACGAAATTCGGAAATACTAAATTCGGAAATACGAAATTCGGAAATTCGAAATTCGGAAATTCGAAATTCGGAAATACTAAATTCGGAAATCCGAAAAATAGAAATGTGAAAATTCCCGAATTTTCGATTTTCCGAATTTCCGAAAAAAGCAAAAAAAACGAATGAAACGAAAATGAACAAATTTTTTTGTTATTGCACATGTCTACTCATAATCTGCCAGAAAGAGCAAGGCCCCATTGGCATGAATGTCTTTGACCAAATGTCATGTGAGTTTGGGCGTATTGCTTTGCCCGGGAGTCGCAGGTGCTGCATACAGCCGCCCTTAGAAATCAATAGCCGTATGTGGTGTACGGAGATATACACCGGTACTTTTACCGCATGCATGCATAGGGATGATTTATCTTGGGCACAGATAGTTGGCAAATAAGATTGTATGTACACGTTTGTCTTTATGCAGGTGCTGGTGTAAATCGATATGCAACCATTGAGTTTTCTGGGCGGCTGTATGTAGTACCTGTGGCTCCTGGATGGGGATATACACCCAAATCTTACAACATATGGCACTAGGTGTCCATATGTATGAGGCCTAAATCTACTGCCGTACTCGTATCATAAAAACTTGTGTGTTCCGTTATCGCAATGTTGTGGATGAACTTGGTAATAAATGTTTATTGGTAAAATCAAGATTTTTGTATAAATGATTAAAAGATTAGTTTATGAACCTTCCTAGAATGTAAAAAAAAATGGGGAAAAAGAAAAGTCCTTAGTTTCCCTTGGAGCCAAATTTAAAGCTGAATACACAGTTGAAATGCACGTTTTCTGTTTTACTTGCCAAAGGTTTTGTAATTTCGTACAGCCAGTCTTGTGTTTCTCACACATTTCCCACACTACTCATCCAGATAGGTGATGTGTAAGCAACCCACCTTCTTGGTTCAGTAATGCAACTACTCGTGTCATCACTGTTCATCCAACCTTCTCATTGGACAGGGAATTGTCGCTGTCATTTTTGTCCAATGAGCATGGAGTTGACCTGGGACGCAGTACTGCTAAACCAGAGCATAGCCGAGGGATCATTATGACTACCGGAGGTGTATTGCAGGAATGGTTGGCCACAGTGAAAAATCCATTGTCCGGTAAATTCCGTAGACATATTGGCATTGCAACCTTGTGCTTAGATGTTTGAGGTTCCTAAATCCACAAGTCACTTCTTACCCATCTGAATCCCTTGGTTGTCCTTCTTTTTTTTTTTTTTTTTTTATAGTGCAATCCAATGGGCAGAGTCTCTTCTAGAGCAAGATGTTAAAGACAATCAAATGATCGGAGATCTTGGAGCTCAGCACATCCTGGAGACCACCCAAGCGCCTGGCGGTGTCTGTATAATGACCCACTGCAACACGGGGTCCCTGGCTACTGCTGGCTATGGCACAGCTCTAGGTAAGAGGCTTCCCCTGGTGTTGCCCTGTTTCTGGGGCAGTTGTGTAGGTAAAGGCAAAGATTGATTTAGGCATTAAGGCAGGGCTTTGACCAACATTGATAAGAATTTCAATAGGCAGAGAGAAATTGCCCCGTTGGTATTGTCTGTACTACATGGCTCCACTATATCTACTGTGTACAAGTCTATCCTTTCTTGTAAAGTGAAGGGCAGGTGCACAGTTTTGACCAGTAGTTTATAGCAGGAGCCTAAAGGTTGGGCCCTCCGGACATCCACTAGACCCAAGGCCCCTGGGTAGGTTGCTTTATAGATCTTGCACTGGGTAAAGGAAACCTGTGCTGAGAAATGTGAAGGCTGGATTGATAGTCCAGCGATGGGCCTTTCAGGAAGGGGGTTATCAAGGCATTGACCCAGAACAACGTTGCATCAAGGGAAGTCGGGAATGTTCCAGGGCATAGTTGTTCCAGGTCAGGGGCACGGAAAGTATTCACAGGTTAACTTTTTACTTGCAAATGCCTTAAAGCAGCGGTCCTCAACCTTTTTGGCAAAGGGAATCTGCTTTGTGGACGAATGGGTATGCAGTTTTCAAGGGGCGATTTGTCAGGGCAATGGCTGGTGTTGGCTCATCGATCATCACAACACCATGGTTGATGTGGTGTCAGGATGATTGAAGCACATTTCTATTATTACATTGTAATATGAAATGGCTTAACTCCCCATAATGCAGAATCAGTGGGAGCCTTGAGTGTGTCGCTTGCCCCTGGCGCCAAATGCAGCGTGTCGCTTGCCACTGTCGCCTGCCGACAGATGTGGATTGTCACTGCATTGGTGACACCACAGACATGGGCATTGGTCCATTGAGCACAGAGGCAGGCCTCGGTGCAGTGGTGGGTTCCATCCTATCCAAGAGTGAGGGTGGA
Organism: Lithobates sylvaticus; assembly: GCA_028564925.1. NCBI lineage: Eukaryota > Metazoa > Chordata > Amphibia > Anura > Ranidae > Lithobates > Lithobates sylvaticus. The sequence continues at coordinate 72,149,998 of CM053029.1, forward strand.
ATAGCAGTTTTGCAGGGCGGACGGTGCGAGATTGTCATCTGACAGTGGAACCTTTGCGGCCTGGCTGTGGACTGGCAAAGGACCGCAGCCCAAGGGTTGGGGACACCTAAAGCATGTTTTCCCATCTCAAAGTCAATGTTGCCAAAGTTATTTAGCCACCAATTAATGTTATGATAAAACGCAATGCTGGTTTTCTGCTCACTTTTTTGTTTTGCTTCCCTCATGCAGTGCCAGTGCAGTGTCTTCACCATTCTGGGCACATTTCTGGTGCCAGGATTCTCTTAGCAGTGTGTGAGCTTATGTCCAGCCTGGACTTGCTCACCTTCACCAGCACAAGCTGTCGATATCCAATTTGCATTTTTGCTGGTCTTGTTTGTCACGGCGGGGGGCGTGCATGGAATTCACTGTTGACGATGACAGGGGTTGGGTGTAGGAAGAGGAGCACTGCACTTCAGCCAACATGGGAGCTGGCCTCAGTAGTATTGGCACAAATGGTGTGTGGATTTATTGTTTTTGTTGATGAGGTTGGCAGGGTTTAGTTCAACCTCAAGTTTAATCTTGTCTTACCCTAACAATCCATTGCTCTATGACCGCTTGGCTGGAACACAGCCACAACCTTCATATCAGTTTTCCTTGCTGAGAAGGTGAAGGGCAGGGTTGCCAACGGCCAGTAAATTTACTGACAGTTTGTAAAAAATCAGTTTTTTTTTTTTTTTTACAGCTGCCAGTAAATAGCGGGGGCTGATAATTTCATGCTGTGTTGACCTTTTAAGTGTAAATCAAGCAAATTACTTTGTTATAGGTATTGTCGGTGTTTCCACATCATGTTTATATTGTTCAAATATTCACTGTGTTCGTTTTTGATAGGAGTTCTTTAATTTCTCAGGTTGCCAGTAAAAAAAAAATGTGCTCCGTCAGTAAATTTTCCATGTTTTGTCAGTAAAAAATGCTGCGGGAGGTTGGCAACCCTGGTGAAGGGGCATGGCTAGCCAGGTTCAGAGTCGCTAGGCAGCTTTGGCAAACTCTGGCACTCGCATGTCGCATTGGGACATAGCGGCTGTGTCCGTGCAATGGGACACCGTCACAGGGAAGCACACAACACCTGTGTATCCCGTGTCGGGAAAAAACTACCCTGCACAGGGCGCTACAGCTTTTCTCATAAGAACACAAAGTGTACCAGGTGATTAAAAAAAAAAATAATAAAAAATAACAGACCCTCCCATTCAGAATTTGTATCCATCGGACACGGTTAAACAAACAGTTATTCCTTCAGAGCATAAAAAAAAGGTCGGAATCTGCTTCAAAGTTTGTTAAAATCCCTGCAATGTACACTGACCACCCACTGGTAATTTATTTTGTTAAGAAAACAATGGAGTGTGTGGTGTGTGGATTTAGCACACTAAAATGCTTTGTGTTAGTGTGTGTATGTGTGTGTTAGTGTCCGTTGTATATTGGCAGTGGTGTTTGGCACCTTGTGGTATTGCAACGTGAGGCATGGTTTACTTTTTTTTTTTTTTTATTAAAATGTCAAGGTGCAAAAAACAGTGACTTCAGGTGATTTCAGTGCATTGAGGAAGAATGCAGTGTACCTGAAGGCAGCGTTGCAATCTGAAGAGATTCGATGTGCCCTTATGGTGACTGGTGTTGCTCCCAGTACAGAAAAATGCCAGTCCCCGCACAGTGTGAATGGGCCTTTAGTCAGACCAGTAATTGACATTGCTGCTGCCGTCCTTATTTTAGCTCAGACTTTTCCATTATTGTGTGACAAGTGTTTTCTATTATCTTCTTCTGTCTCTTCATACAGGTGTGATACGCTCGCTCCACTCTCTTGGCCGTCTGTCTCATGTCTTCTGCACAGAGACTCGTCCCTATAATCAGGGCTCCCGGCTCACAGCCTATGAGTTGGTGTATGAAAAGATGCCGGCAACTCTCATCACCGACAGCATGGCAGCGGTCACCATGCGAGAGCGGCATGTCAACGGTGAGGTCCAACTCATGGTACAGACTTCTCCTAATTCTACACAGCAGTTTTTTGCAGAGTAGGGAAGAAGGGTTCCTGAGAGCAGTACTAACGAAGCTATGTACTTCTCTCTTGAGCTCTGAGTCCTGATCCAAACCATGGACTCTTATTATGGAGGAGTTATGCAAATATCAGAATTCCTTAAAGGGCAGAGGATTGGGCATGCCTAAGAAGGTTGCTCTTGCATGCAGACTGGATAATGCCCATATGTGATGCTGGGCTTCCATGCTTGAAAGAACTGAAATCCAATGAATGCGGAAAAGAGAGGTCCAGAGGTTGGACGTCATCCAACCAAGTAGTAAGGCTGCCTCTATCTGACTTGCTGCATCTTCTAATGCATACTATTAGAAGCTTACAGTGTGCAGTGAAATCAGAGTAAGCAACTCTGCAAGAGTTAAATCTGTACTTCATCCTTACCACTGTACCTTATGCAAAACAAAAAATATTTGGAGTGAGGCTTTAAAGTGGTAGTAAAGTCTTCTTTTTGACTTGTACCTACAGGTAAGCCTATAATAAGTACTGTGAATATCTTTCCAAACTTATTTAGGAGATATTCTCACTGCATGCAGCCAGTGACGTCACCGGCGCATGCGCTCTGAAGAGACGGCATACCTGTGCCGTCCCTTCAGAGCTCCGTGCATCGGGAGTGACCTCATCGTGGCTCAGCCAATCATATAGCCGGAGGGCTCGAACCCCAAAGAAAGCCTGGGTGAAGGTGGAAGCCCTGTCAGCGGTGACGGCACACCGCTGGAGGGCTTCTTTCTAAGGTAAGTGTTTCATAATATACTAGTTTGCAATGCAAATTAGCACATTATGCCTTTCAGGTTTTATTTTTATTTTTTTAAAGTACGGTTAACTACCGCTTTTAAGGGCCACCATCAGATTTCAGCCACCCTTATTCAACCCCCCCCCCCCCCTTCCTTGGGAACCATTTAAAGCAGGGGTCTCAAACTGGCGTCCCTCCAGCTGTTGTGAAACTACAAGTCCCATGAGGCATTGCAAGGCTGACGGTTACAAGCATGACTCCCACAGGCAGAGGCATGATGGGACTTGTAGTTTCGCAACAGCTGGAGGGCCGCCAGTTTGAGACCACTGATTTAAAGGTATGGATACTGAAATTATTTTAAAGATGCGTTCTATGCATGAAGGTAAAAAAGCTTCAGTGTGTAGCTCCCCTCTCAGCACCCCCAATACTTATGGGGGTCTGAGGGGCACCTGCATCTCAGCCAATCGCAGCAAGGGAGGAGGGATCAGGGGGTTGAGCTGAGCCATGCTCTGTGTCTTATGGACACAGAGGCAGCTCGGGAGCGAACAAGCACAAGTGCCCCCATAGCAATTGGCCTGCTATAGGGGGAGGGGCCCAGAGCACCAGTAGGGGAACCGAGAAGAGGAGGATCGGGGCTGCTGTGTGAAATCTTTGCACAAAGCAGGTAAGTATAATATGTTTGTAAAGTCGATTTTCTTTCTTTTTTTTTTTTCAAGAATTGCAGGAATGGGTATTTTTATACATAGTGGTATTGGGGTGGTGATGTAGCACACAACTCTTGGCACACGCTAGAGTTGAAGCCCAAGAGGTGCCCGGATGAGATCCGCCTTGCAGACCTTGGAAGAGGTGGCTTTACAATATTTTCTTTGCATAGAGACTTATTGTAAGTTTTGGTGACTGTAAATTTATCAGTGAATTCCAGCATACAGGGGCTGAGGATGTAGGTACTAGGAGATTGAAGCCAATGAATATGATATACTAAAGGTGCATCTCATAAAATTTAGACTATCATCAAAAAGTTTATTTATTTCAGTAATTCAATTCAAAAGTGAAACTCGTATAGTTTTATATAGATGCGTTACACACAGAGTGATATATTCCAAGCATTTCTTTATTTTAATTTTGATGATTATGGCTTGCAGCTAGTGAAAACCCAACATTCAGTAGATTAGAATATTACATAAGACCAATACAAAAAAAAGATTTTTAATACAGAAATGTTGGCTTACTGAAAAGTCTGTCCATGTACAGTATAGTACGCACTCAATACTTAGTCGGGGCTCTTTTTGCATGAATTACTGCATCAATGTGGCGTGGCATGAAAGTGATCAGCGTGTGGCACTGCTGAGGTGTGATGGAAGCCCAGGTTGCTTTGATAGCGGCCTTCAGCTCATCTGCATTGTTGGGTCTGGTGCCTCATCTTCCTCTTGACAATACCCCACAGATTCTCTATGGGGTTTAGGTCAGGCGAGTTTTCTGGCCAATCAAGCACAGTGATTTCATGATCATTAAACCAGGTATTGGTACTTTTGGCAGTGTGGGCAGGTGCCAAGTCCTGCTGGAAAATGAAATTGGCATCTCCATAAAGCTGGTCAGCAGAGGGAAGCATGAAGTGCTCTAGAATTTCCTGATAGAAGACTTTGGACTTGATAAAACACAGCGGACCAACACCAGCAGATGACATGGCTCCCCACATCATCACTGACTGTGGAAAATTGCATTTCATTTGTAAATCAAGGTCCAAGAGGGGTTTATTTACTAAAGGCAAATCCACTTTGCACTACAAGTGCATTTGCTTTAGATCCAAGGGGGACATGCAAGGAAGATAAAAAAAAACAGCATTTTTGCTTGTACATGATTGGATGATAAAATCAGCAGAGCTTCCCCTCATTTCAGATCTACCCCTCAGATTTGCAGCAACTTCACTTTCAAGTGCACTTGCAGTGCAGAATGGATTTGCCTTTAGTAAATCAACCCCAGAGTCTGGAGGAAGAGTGGAGAGGCACAGAATCCAAGTTGCATGAAGTCCAGTGTGACGTTTTCACAGTCAGTGATGATTTGGGGAGCCATGTCATCTGCTGGTGTTGGTCCGCTGTTTTTTTTTTTTTTTTTTTTTTTTACTCAAAAAGACAGATTCCATGTTATCAATAACTATGATAAAGAATAGTATGATGACACAACAGTATATAATACACAGACCAGATATGCAATATAAACAGTGTATTCACAACCAACATAAGTCCAGAATAGAGCATTCTATTGCCTTATAAGAGGCCAGGATCAGATGTAGAACTGGTCACAGTTATACTTATAGGGACTGCCTATTCCCCTTTTTTTTTTGCTCTTTCAAGGAAGAGCAATTATACATAGAATGAGAGAGGAAGAAAAAGGGAGACTAGGAAAAGGGGGGGGAGAGAGGTAAAAGAGGGGGGGGGGGGGGTTGTGCGGGAAGGTAAGCATGGTAGGGATACTATTCGGCTGATCATACAAAATCTAAAGCCCCATACACACGGTCGGATTTTCCGATGGATTCTGTCCTATCGGACAATGTTGTCGGAAATTCCGACCGTGTGTAGGCACCATCGGACATTTTCCATCGGTTTGTCCGACGGACAAAGTTGTATCTCCTGCTCTAAAAATTTTCCGACAACAAAGTCCGATCACACCAATTCCGATCGTGTGTAGCGAATTCCGACGGACAAAGTGCCACGCATGCTCAGATCACATTACAAGACCAAAGCTATTGGCTACTAGCCTCTACGTAGTTCAGTCGTAGGCAACAAACGTCACCACGTTCAGAATGATCGGAATTTCCGACAACTTTGTCCGAACGTGTGTATGCAACACCAGTGTCGGACCAAATCCGATGGATTTGGTGGTCGGATTTTCCGACCGTGTGTATGGGGCTTAAGGGTATCCCTCATAGATATTCAGTGGTAATCCTCAGTAAGGAATTCCACTCTCACAGAGGGCCTTCCCGTCCTCAAAGTAGACAAACATATTCCAGTTCATGGTCGGTGGCTGCGGACGTTTCCAAGTAAGAGGAATGCACGCTTTGGCAGCATCAAAGATATGACAGACCTTTTGTAGATTTTAGCTGGACTATTGGAGGCATGGAGTAGGAAAAAGGCTGGATTGTCGGGAATCAAGTGATCTGTACATTTTTGGACAATCTTTCGGACCTACTTACAGAAGTTCTCGCAAGTTTGGCGCAAGACCAAAACATGTGTAGCATTGTTCCCCGTTCCTCCTGGCATCTCCAGCAACGGTCTGTAGTAGTTGGAAAGAATTTATGTAACTGCGACGATGTATGATACCATCTTGTTAACCACTTCAGCCCCGGAAGATTTTACCCCCTTCCTGATCAGAGCACTTTATGCGATTTGGCACTGCATCGCTTTAACTGACAATTGCGCGGTCGTGCGACGTTGCTCCAAAACAAAATTGATGTCCTTCCCCCCCACAAATAGAGCTTTCTTTTGGTGGTATTTGATCACCTCTGCGATTTTTCATTTTTTGCGCTATAAACAAAAAAATAGTGACAATTAAAAAAAAAAAAAATTTTTTACTTTTTGCTGTATTAACCACTTCCCGACCGGCGCACACAGATGTACATCGGCAGAATGGCACAGATGGGCATAAGGGCGTACAGGCACGTCCCTTTAAAAATGCTGCCATGCCATTGCGTGCCTGCACCGGTCGGGAACCCCCGTGAACTCGATCGCCGCGGGGATACCTGCGAGCATCTCACGGGGAGGCTGAACGGGGACAGCATCTCCCCGTTCTGCCTAGCAACAAGTGACACTGATCTCTGCTCCCCGTGATTGGAGCAGAGATCAGTGTTCACTAACACACAGCCATGCCCCCCCCACAGTTAGTAACATGCCCCTAGGAACACTTAACCCTACACTGCCACCCCCTGGTTAACCCCTTCGCTGCCAGTGTCATTTACACAGGAATCAGTGCATTTGTATAGCACTGATTGCTGTATAAATGACAATGGTCCCAATGTCCGCCATAATGTCGCAGTCACAATAAAAATAGCTGATCGCCGCCATTACTAGTATAAAAAAAAATTATTAATAAAAATGCTATAAAACTATCCCCTATTTTGTAAACGCTAACTTTTGTGCAACCCAATCAATAATCGCTTTTATTTTTTAGCAAAAATATGTAGAAGAATACGTATCGGCCTAAATTGAGGAAAAAAATGTTTTTTTTATATATTTTTGGGGGATAATTATTATAGTAAAAAATAATGTGTTTTTTTTTTTTTTTTTTTTTTTCAAAATTGTTGCACATTTTTTTTTTTTTTTTTTTTTTTTTGTTTTATAGGGCGAATAAAAAAAAACATAGAGGTGAACAAATACCACAAAAAGAAAGCTCTATTTGTGGGAAAAAAAGGATGTCAATTTTGTTTGGGAGCCATGTCGTACGACCGCGCAATTGTCAGTTAAAGTGACGCAGTGCCGAATCGCAAAAAGTGGTCTGGTCTTAAGCCAGCAAAATGGTCCGGTCTGAAAGTGAATAAATCTCCCCCAAAATATATTAAAAAAACTATTTTTTTCCTCAGTTTAGACCAATATGTATTCTTCTACATATTGTTGGTAAAAAAAAAAATCGCAATAAGTGTATATTGATTGGTTTGTGCAAAATTTATAGCATCTACAAAACAGGGAATAGTTTTATGGCATTTTTATTATTTTTTTTTTTTTTTTTTTTTAGTAATGGCGGCGATCTGCAATAGTTTTTATTTATCATGACTGCGACATTATGGGGGACACATCGGACATTTTTGACACTATTTTGGGACTCTTGTCATTTATACAGCGATCAGTGCGATAAAAATGCTTTGATTACTGTGTAAATGACACTGGCAGTGAAAAAAATGTCGTCATCATCAGCAGATTATAAGTGATAGAGAGTACATGGGGTAGTTTACCTTCAGCAGAACAGGATTCTTCGAAAGTAGTGAAATGTTGACGGAAACCCGTAAAAGAAGACACTGACGGCCAACCACTTGAAAGGACCTATGAAAGGATGAGTTTTCGGAGGACTTGGCAATGTTTTGTAGCACCATGGTGCTCTAGGGAGAGCTCCATAAAGCTGACCAGCTTTACGGAGATGCTGATTTCATTTTCCAGCAGGACTTGGTACCTGCCCACACTGCCAAAGGTACCAATACCTGGTTTAATGATCATGGTAAATGGAAAAAAAAGTGTAGCGCTTCGGTTGCAATAATCAAACAAGTGTATACCCAATACAGATATAAGTGTTGAGTATATAACTCAATACGTGAAGAAAGTGAGTTAAATGAATATAAATAAATAACAAATGAATGTGTTCATCCAGAAACTGATTCAAAAACAATCTTTTTAAAGTGATCAAATCCTTCACACTCTCCCAGGAGTGTGATGTGACATAAAGTTCAAATATAAAGTGATAAACTGTGAAAATCCAGCCTCTTGTATGACACTTATGCCCCATACACATGGTCGGAAATTCCGACCTCAAAATCCGTCTGATTTTTTTTCCGACACTGGTGTTGCATACACACGGTCGGACAAAGTTGTCGGAAAATCTGATCATTCTGAACGTGGTGACGTTCGTTGCGTACGACAGAACTACGTAGAGGCTACTAGCCAATAGCTTTGGTCTTGTAATTTGATCTGAGCATGCGTGGCACTTTGTCCGTCGGAATTCGCTACACACGATCGGAAAAAGTCCGATCGGACTTTGTTTTTTGGAAAATTTGAGAGCAGGATCTCAATTTTTTTCCAATGGGAATTCCGATGGAAAAAGTCTGATGGCGCCCATACACGGTCAGATTTTCCGACAACATGGTCCGATCGGACATTTTCCGTCGGAAATTCCGACTGTGTGTACGGGGCATTAGAAGGTCAGGAGAATGACACCACCACCGCAGTAAAAGGAGGAGGCTTACCGGACAGCAATGACCTGGCGGGGCATTACGCCTCCCAAGTCAAACGGGCCTGTTGGTTACAATGAACCCAATGAAGATCAGATGTTCCATCTCAGGAGGAAGGGACTTCAAGCAATCTGTTCACTGGTAGTTGCCACCGGATATCCAGTTACCAGACGGGAATGGGGAGCTCATATATCATACACCATGCAAATAAAAAACTTGCATAGCGTGATACAGTTTAAAATATTTATTAAAACATGTAAAGATAAAATTGAACACTCACATTTAGGTCGATCGTATATAGCATACAACAGTCAGAAGCGATGTCTGTAAAGGGGTCCACCCAACATGTTTCGACTTACACAGTCATCATCATTTTTTTTTTTTTTTTTTTTTTAAATCATCATGGTAACACTGCTTGATTCGCCAGCAAACTCGCCTGACCTAAACCCCATAGAAAATCAGTGGGGTATTATCAAGAGGAAGATGAAAGACACCAGACCCAACAGGGCAGATGAGCTGAAGGCTGCTATCAATGCAACCTGGACTTCCATAACACCTCAGTGCCACAGTCTGATCGCATCCATGCAAAAGGACCCCTGACCAAGAATTGAGTGCATACTATACATGGACATACTTTTTCAGTATTTGTATTCTGTATTAAAAATCTTTTTTTATTTTTTTTTATTGGTCTTATCTAATATTCTAGTTTTCAGAGATACTGATGCTAAGTTTTCACTAGCTGTAAACCAAAATCATCAAAAGGAAAAGAAAGAAATTCTTGAAATATATCACTCTGTGTGTAATGCTTCTATATAAAATATGAGTTTCACTCTTTTGAATTGATGTGCTGAAATAAATAAACTTTTTGATATTCAAATTTTATGAGATGCACATGTACACTCTGCAACCTAACCCACTCCACAGATCTGCACCTTTATGAATTGCTGTTTAACCACTTCAGCCCCGGACCAATTGGCAGCCAAAGGACCAGGCCCCTTTTTGCGATTCGGCACTGCGTCGCTTTAACTGACAATTGCGCAGTCGTGCGACGTGGCTCCAAAACAAAATTGGCGTCCTTTTTTTCCCACAAATAGAGCTTTCTTTTGGTGGTATTTGATCGCCCCTGCGGTTTTTATTTTTTGCGCTATAAACAAAAATAGAGCGACAATTTTGAAAAAAATTCAATATTTTTTGCTTTTTGCTATAATAAATATTCCCAAAAAATATATAAAAAAAATATTTTTTCCTCAGTTTAGGCTGATACGTATTCTTCTACATATTTTTGGTAAAAAAAATCGCAATTAGCGATTATTGATTGGTTTGCGCAAAAGTTATAGCGTTTACAAAATAGGGGATAGTTTTATAGCATTTTTTATTAATATTTTTTTTTTTACTAGTAATGGCAGCGATCAGCGATTTTTATTGTGACTGCGACATTATGGCGGACACATCGGACATTTTTGACACATTTTTGGGACCATTGTCATTTATACAGAAATCAATGCTATTTAAATGCATTGATTTCTGTATAAATGACAGTTGTAGTGAAAGAGTTAACCACTAGGGGGAGGGAAGGGGGTTATGGGCTCTGACGTGTGTGTTTTTTTTTTTACATTAGGGGGCGGGGCTGACGTCATTGATCGGCTTTCCCGATGACCGGGAACAGCCAATCAATGACAGGCAGAGTAGGAAGCGCGGGGAGAGGTTTGTTTACACAAACCTCTCCCCGTTCTTCAGCTCCGTAGCCCGATCGCGGGACACCAGCGGACCCGGGGTCACGGAGCTCCCGACCGAGTCGCGACCCACGGGCAGGCAAATTAAAGGGGACATACAGGTACGTGGTTTTGCCTGCCCGTGCCATTCTGTAGACGTATATCTACATGAGGCGGTCGGGAAGCGGTTAAAATATCACCTACCTAAACTGAAATGAAAAGTCTTCAATTACCCTTGATTCTTTCCCCAGCTGTTGTGGTGGGAGCCGACCGAGTGGTGGCCAATGGGGACACGGCTAATAAAGTTGGAACATACCAGCTAGCCATCACTGCCAAGTACCATGGAATACCCTTCTATGTGGCCGCACCTAGCACATCATGTGACCTCAGTCTGCCGACAGGAGCCAGCATTGTGATCGAGGAAAGGCCAAGCCATGAGCTCACAGACATTAATGGTATCCGTGTGGCAGCTCCAGGTAGGTGGATGTGCAAAAAACATTGTATCTGGGAGATGTGTAATGTTGCAGACTTGGCTACACATTGATTGCCCCTTTCTCTTTCAGGTATTGGAGTTTGGAACCCAGCATTTGATGTCACTCCTCATGAGCTGATTACTGGAATAATCACAGAGATAGGAGTCTTCAAACCAGGGGAGCTTAAATCTGGACTGAGCCGTGGTCTTGAAAAACGTTCTATAGTGTAATAAAATAATGCAGTGAAGAGGGTGAGGAAACATGAGGGGCAACAGGTTTAACTGACATTCCAATCATCTCTAAAACAAAGTTTTTGTAAATCCTTACATACTGTATACTAAGTACCTGTTTTTTTTCTGCAGTATTCTCTTCTCTACATCCAAAGTGCAGAATTTATATAGCTTGTCTGAGCTGTCAGGACATGGGTGGAGAGATGAAGTTACACTCTGCAGAGCTCAGTGAGGAGAGCTTTGACAGCTGATTGGAGGGAAGGGACACACCCCCTCCCCACAGCACACAGAAACAGAGCTGAGGCTGCCAATCAAAGGATGTGTGCTGAAGCTCCCTTCCCTGATGCTTTTTTTTATCCTAGTTTCAGGAAAACTTGTCAGAAGTGTCTAGTGCTAGTAGTAGAGGAACAAGGCAGCAGACAGAAATTACACTTCGAGCCCTGGACTGAGAGTCTGAGACAAGTACATACTATATAGCATATGCTTTGTTTATATTTCATGTCTGAGGTTTACAGACATTTAAACCTCTTTTGGCCATAAAATAATTATTTCTAATTCTCCCAACCCCCTTGAGCACTGCTCACTAGGTCTTCTACTTACCTTCAACCTTGATCCTGTGATCGTCACTATGCAACCCCACTAAAAGCCGCTCAGCCTTTCCTTAGCATTTCTTACTGCATATGTACGCTGCAGCCCCCTTTCCTTGGGCAGTGCTGGATGACCAAATAGGCAGAGTAGGCATCGGACTATGGCCTTCATGCCATTTAAGGTCCCCGCAAGAACGGATCAAAATAATATTTGCTCTACAAAGAAAATTACAGTGAAGCTTTTCTAAATTGTTTACGAAAGATAGAAAAAATTATAGACAGAAGAAACTTTAGTTTTTGGATAGAGTGGAAAGTCATAGGGGTTGATTTACTAAAACTCGAGAGAGAGAGAGAGAGAGCAAAATCCAGGTGCAATTGGCTTCCAGGTTTCATTAAAACTTATTTGCACCAGTTGAAGTTAGAAGCTGATTGGCTACCATGCACGGCTGCACCAGATTTTGCACTCTCCACTGTTAGTAAATCAACCCCACAGTGTCTATTAGTTTAAGGGCTCTTTCACACGGACGGACCGTATGTCCGTTTTTCATCCTTCCGTTTTCGGATGAAAAACGGACATACATGTATCCCTATGGGATAGCGGGTGTCAGCGGATGAACATCCGCCGACACCCGATCTCGTCCGTGCCCGCTATGCTCCGTTTCTGCAGACGGAGGAAAACCCTATTTTTTCATCCGTCTGCAGAGCGGATCGGATGACGACGGACTCTACGGTCCGTCGTCACCCGATCTACCATAGGGGAGAGCGGCGCTGTGACAGGTCCGTCTCTGCACTCTGTCATCTTCCTGCTCAGCGGAGATCGCTCCGGCGATCCCCGCTGAGCAAGTGGATATCCACGGGGCGGATCTGCACTGATCCGCCCCGTGTGAAAGAGCCCATATACTGTCGTTCTTTGGGAGATACCCACTCAGTGATACCTTTTCACATGTGTAGCATGCTTTGTGATTGACCCCAAGTGAAATGATGAGATTGGCAGTAAAAAGATAAAGTAAAGCAGGCACCAGTATCTATAATGTTCTGCAACACATGGTACGATAAGGACCTGCATTTTACTGTGCAGCGAATGCAGAAAATGCGAGTTTGCATGCACAAGCCTTAAAACCTTTGTAATAAAAATAGGTAACACCTATTTTCCCTTCTCCTTTTCCAGCCTATTGTTTTCTATGCAATGTGCTTTTTCTGGGGTCTGCTGATTTGCTGCCAATTGCCATAATGAGTAGCTAAACTACACTTGAGAAAAGTATTTGTCTTTGGTCGCATGTAATGTGTTTTTTTTTATTTTTATTTTTTTTTTTTATTTCCCCCTTACCTAAATACTGGATCTCCCCTTCTGTTACACAGAGACTCTTTTGTTATAAAATATACCAATAACTTCTGCATAAAAGTCTGCATCAATTGTGTATTTACATAACTGGTTCAGGCAGTATTGGAATTCATACTTGTCTCTGATTTATTTTAAAGTGTCACTAAACCCACATCATTAAAAACTATCAATAAATTCTGTACTACATGCTGTTCTTACTCACTACAGGTTTTATTTTTTGAATTCTGCAATAAACTTGGTTGATCCTGTGTTTTTTTTTATGTTCAAGAATTTTATTGTTTTTTTTCCATAACATAGTAGCAGGTCAGGAAAGGGAGAGGACGAATGAGCGCCCCCCCTCCAGTACCATACCAAGCCTCATGACCACAACATGGGGGGGGGGGGGGGGGGTGCTTTGAGGCACCCAAAAGCACTTTGTCCCCATGTTGATGGGGACAAGGGCCTCTTACACACAACCCTGGGGTGTGGTTGTTGGGGTCTGCAGGCGGGGGGGGGGGGGGGCTTATCGGAATCTATAAGCTCCCTTTAACAAAGAGCCGCCCACCCCATGTGAATGAGTATGGGGTACATAGTACCCCTACCCATTCACCAAAAAAGTGAATAAAGACAGTTCAAGAGTTTTTGACAAGTCTTTTATTAAAAAAAAAAAACAATGTCCCCTGATGTAGATCCATCATCGATCACAATGCCTGCCGCTACCACAGAACCCGAAAAAAGAAAGAAAAAACAAACGTTTCCGTGGTCTGCCTGCTCCACCGCGTGACATTTCTTAAATAGCTAAGGGGTGGAGCCACCCGGTGAATTTACCGGGTGGCACCACCCCCTGTGACATCAGCGCCACAGCATGCACCGTTCGGTGACCTCACAGGGACACCGGTGCAAATGACGTTAATTTTACTATCCATAGGCGATGCTTTAAAAGCCTTTACAGGTTACCAATTTAGATTTACAGTGGACTTCTGGTGCTAGAATCACTGCCCATGATCTTACGTTTGTCTTGATACTTCACATGGAACGATCGGTATTTGTGTGCATGCAGGACCAACGCATGCCTGCGCCTTTGCGCGCAAGTACGAAGGGGCGGGGCACTTTAATTTTTTGTCACTTTTATTGCTTTTACAAGGAATGCAAACATCTTTGACAGCAATAGGCACATGTCAGATACTTCTTATGGATGGATCTGGGGTCAATATAACCCCAAATTCCTCCTCAGCACTTAAAGTCATTCAAAAGACCAAGATTATTGTTTTTGAATGCTTTTGATTTTTTTTTTAAAATGACCCTGATGCCATCCAGGTAAACCAGAAGTGATGTCAGGTCATTGTTTCCGGGTTACCATAGCAGACACCCAATCAAAGCCGATCCCGGCTTTCTTTAGGTGTCTGGCCAATCCCGCTGAGACGGGAGAGCCCGAGCAAGCTGCGGAAGGTGGCAGGAAAACCGCCCCCCTCCCGCTGCTTGTAATAGCAATCAAGAGGCTAGTTAGCCACTCCAATTGCTATTACAAGAGCTGACCACTGTGTCTGAAACACAATAGCAGCTTCAGGCATCATCCTGGTACCACCACTTGAAGACCGATGACATACGAGGTATGTGACTGGTCGGCAAGTGGTTAAAACAATATCAAAGTCACCATCCACATACAGAAAGAGAAGTGATAATGTAAAATCAACAATATGTGTTTCGTATCACTTTTAGTTGAGCTCCAGGTTAACAAATGAATTCAGCTGTGTTTCCATCATTACATTGGTAAATATATTTCACATCTTGTCCATTGAGGGGCAGCAGGAAATTGGAAACAGTCGAGATATACTGCCCCATACAGGAATTCGGGACACTGGCATACAGAAAAGGCATAATACTGCTCCCACATAACTCCTCCTCTACCGAACATGACAGTGTTTTCAGTTAGTGCCCTAGGAGGTTGGACACCTTCCCTTTACCTCCACCGAACACATGGCCTCCCTACTTTTGTTAGGCTTCTTTCTGGTGATTTTTCTGTCCTGGTCTGACAAGTCAGACTCATCCTCATTACCTCCCCTTTGTTGTGGCAGTTCCTTTATTTGGAAGTGGGCTTCACCTCACCTGGTCTTGATTTGGACATTGGTCCTTCATATTGCCTTTGAAATGCAGATGATTCTCAAAATGGCTTTTTGGGCCCCTTAGTAGATGTTGACCATCTCTCCAGTTAGACTGCTTTTTGACATCCCAACTGTCAGCTGTTTTTGTTTTCCTATACGCTTGAGTCAATTGAAGGATACTGTACAGGTCATGCCTCTCTATTATCTACTTTACAGTTCGGGTTTGTACTGGACTTTTGGGTTTTTCGTACACGGACCCGAACTGTTTACTGTTCGGTGTTCGGCAATGTAATGGCGCCTTTTAAAAAGCGTCAGGGCAGCCAATCAACATTCGTTTAACTCGTGTGCTGTGCCCTTAGAAGCCATCACAGCCATGCCTACTAATGGCATGGCTGTGATTGGCCAGTGCAGAATGTGACCCAGCCTCTATATAAGCTAGATGCACATAGCACAGCATGTCTCTCTGCTTTAGATATAGTAGGGAAAGGTTGCTGCTGCTGCATGAGGGAGAGAATTAGCTGTTATGCAAGCTCAGTGCACCAGCATTGCATATGTTACTGTGAGATACACCCTTTAGATACTGTTCTTCTATTGTGCTATTCAAAAAAATAATTTTAGGGCAAAACATTTTTTTTGAATAGCATTTTCTGCATATCTGTAGGTGTGAGATACACCCATTAGATACTGTTGCTCTATTCTGCTATTCTAAAAATACCCATTTAGGGCCCAAAAAAATATTTTTCCGGTGTTCCTTCATATCTGTAGGTGTGAGATACACACTTTAGATACTGTTCTTCTATTGTGCTATTCCAAAAAAAATTTTGTAGGGCAAAATTTTTTTTTTGAATAGCATTTTCTTCTTATCTGTAGGTGTGAGATACACCCTTTAGATACTGTTGCTCTATTCTGCTATTGTAAAAACACCCATTTAGGGCCCAAAAAAAATTTTACAGTGTTTCCTTCATATCAGTACGTGTGAGATACATACTTTAGATACTGTTCAAAAAACACCCATTTAGGGCAAGATCCTGAATTTGAGAAATATGAGGAGAACTTCAAAGAAGGGATGTGGCCCCGGTCGTGGTGCTGCTGTTGGAGCTCCTGTTGCAGGGAGAGGACGTGGTCAATCTGTGCCAGCTACACCCACAAGTGAAACACCTTCCTCAGTTGCGAGTAGGCGACGGAGCCTGCAGCGGTATTTGGTCAGGCCTAATGCGGCTCTACGAATGTTGAGGCCAGGACAAGTACAGGCGATAGTAGATTGGGTTACTGACAGTGCCTCTAGTTCCTTCACATTGTCTCCCACCCAGTCTCCTGCTGAAAGATCAGAGTTGGCACTTGCAGCCGATGTCCATCAGTCTTTCACCTCACCCCCTTGCAAATTAGCCAAGCAGTCTGAGCCCCAAATCATGCAGCCGTCTTTTCTGCTTTTTGATGACTCTGTTAGCAGGGTTTCCCAGGCCCATCCACCTAGCCCTGCCCCAGAAGTGGAAGAGATTATGTGCACCGATGCCCAACCACTTATGTTTCAAGATGAGTACATGGGAGGACCATCACAGCACGTCTCGGATGATGACGAAACACAGGTGCCAACAATTGTGCAGACCGACAAGGAGGGCAGGGGTGAAGACTGGGTGGAAGATGATGTGGAGGACGATGAGGTCCTCAACCCCACATGGAATCAACGTCATGCAGGTGACCAGAGACACCAGCACAGCAGAAGAGGGAGCAGGGTGCAAAAGCGGAGCGTCCGTCCCCTAGACAGTATGCCTGCCATCCCTTCCCTGCACAACCAAGTGGGAGACAAAATCAGGTGTGCACTGCGACCAGTAAGCACGGTCAGGGACGTTATATCTCCCTAACAGCACACTGGGTAAATGCAGTGGTGGCTGGGCCTGAGGCGGATAGCAGTTTGGCGCATGTCCTTCCACCACTGAGGATTGCAGGGCGCTTCAGTTTGCCTCCTGTTGCTAACTCCTCCTACTCCACTTCCTCATCCTCTACCGCCTCATCTGGTCAGCGTAACACCTTCACCACCAACTTCAGCACAGCCAGAGGTAAACGACAGCAGGCAGTTTTAAAACTTTCCTGTTTGGGGGAAAAACCCCACACCGCGCAGGAGTTGTGGAGGGACATGGAACAACAGACCGATGTTGGTGGCAGTGAGCCTCAAGCCCGGCCTGGTGGTGTGCAATAATGGGCCAAATCTCGTAGCAGCTCTGGGCCTAGCCGGTTTGACACACATCCCTTGCCTGGCGCATGTGCTGAACTTGGTGGTCCAGAGGTTCCTTAAAAATTACCCCCATATGCCAGAGATGCTGCAGAAAGTGTGCGCACTTTCGGCGTTCTCACCCTGCTGCTGCTCGCCTGTCAGTGCTGCAGCGTAACTTCGGCCTTTCCGCTCACCGCCTCATATGTGACGTGCCCACAAGGTGGAACTCCACCTTGCACATGCTGGCCAGACTGTGCGAGCAGCAGCAGGCGATAGTGGAGATGCAGCTGCAGCACACACGCGTCTGCGGAACTTCGCCACCAATAACTGGGCCTCCATGCGAGACCTGTGTGCCTTGTTGCGCTGTTTCGAGTACTCCCCCAACATGGCCAGTGCCAATGACACCGTTCTCAGCGTTACTATCCCAGTTCTACGCCTCCGTGAAAAAAAGCTTCGGGCGATGATAGAAGAGGATGTGGCACAGGAGGAGGAGAAGGAGGGATCATTTCCAAGGCTTTCAGGGCAGTCATTCACAAGTGGCTACGAGGGTGGGTTCCTGCACCAACAAACGCCAGGTACACAATTGTCCAGCAAGGGCACAGTTCTGGAGGATGACGAGGTGGAGGAGGAGGAACCATGTTCACAGCAGGGTGGCACCCAGACCAGCTCATGGCCATCACTGGTGCGTGGCTGGGGGGATACAGAGGACACACGATACACCTCCCACAGAGGACAGCCTCTGGGCAACCTGGCACACATGAGCGATTACATGCTACAGTGTCTCTGCAACGACCACCGAGTTGCCCACATTTGAACTGGTGCTGATTACTGGGTGGCCACGTTGCTGGATCCCCATTACAAGGACAACGTACCGTCCCTTATTCCCTCACTGGAGCGTGATCGTAAGATGCGCGAGTACAAGCGCACGCTGGTAGACACGCTGCTGGTGGCATTCCCACCTGACAGCGGGGGCACGGTGAAAGCACAAGGCGAAGGCAGAGGAGGAGGAAGAGGTCGCCAAAGCAGCCGGGGCACCACCAGCACCTCAGAAGGCAGGGTTAGCACGGCTGAAATGTGGAAAAGCTTTGTCAGCACGCCACAACAACCAGCACCACCACCACTTAGCAAGAGGCAGCATTTCACCAACATGGTGGAGCAGTATGTGTGCACACGCCTACAGGTACTGAATGACGAGTCTGCCCCCTTCAACTTCTGGGTCTCCAAATTGGGCACATGGCCTGAGCTTGCCCTTTACGCATTGGAGGTGCTGGCCTGCCCTCAGCCAGTGTATTATCTGAACGTGTATTTAGCACGGCAGGGGGCATGATCACAGACAAGCGCAGCCGCCTGTCCAGAGCCAATGTGTACAAGCTCACGTTCATTAAAATGAACCAGGCATGGATCCCACAGGACTTGTCCGTACCTTGTGCAGAATAGACATGTATACCGGTGTTCTGACAAAAACTGTCCGGCCATCGGATAGTGTCCGCCCTGTACTGCGCAGGCGCAGCGCTAGATTCAGAAAATCTCTGAAGATGAACGGCGCCTGCGCAGTGAGTGCAGGTTCAAGCCCCACCATCCAAGTGGACATACGGTAGCACATAGTAACAGACCCCCTCGCGGGCTCACTTCGCTCGCCGCGCTTCGGGCACGGCCTCGCTTCACTCTGCTATTTTTTATTCGAACTCTATGTCCACTTGGATGGTGGGGGCTTGAACCCGGACTCACAGCGCAGGTGCTGTTCGTCTTTGGAGATTTTCGGAATCCCCTTGTCCTCCGTACTGCGCAAGCACAGTACAGGGCGGACGCTATCCGATGGGGAACAGAATTCGACACATCCATTGTTGTATTACCCAGCCATTGTTGTATTTTTGATCTTTCTCACTCTTTTGGGGTGTACCCCAATTTAAAAAAAAAAATATTTAAAACAAAAACCAGTATTGGCTACCTCGTCCTCCACCGCCGCTTCCACCTACACCGCCACATCCACCGCCACCTAAACCTCCTACTCCATATAGACCTCGTCCTCCTAAGTCAAGATTATTATTTTTTATTTTTTTAATTTCAAAGTATTTTATTTTGTATCACAAGGATAATACACTTTTCTTCTGTTTTTGCTGTGAAGTTGATTCCCAGGTATTTAATGGAAGAGGTACTCCATTGGAAATTAAAGTTCTTTTGTAAGAGGTGTACAGTGTCTGGTGAAAGGGAAATGTTGAGGGCTTTTGACTTTGAATAATTTACTCGTAGGCCTGAGATCTTGGAAAATTCATCTAAGGAGTGGCAAAGATTGGGGAGAGAGGTTATAGGGGAGGTAAGAAATAGAAGAATATCGTCTGCAAACAGGCCACATTTGTGAACCTGAGAGCCACATTGAACTCCTTGTATGTTGGGGTCCCGGCGAATGGAGATGGCGAGTGTCTCAATTACTATTGCAAAGATTAGCGGAGATAAAGAACAGCCTTGTCTGGTGCCTTTGGCTATATGTATTGGTTTGGAGTAGTGGCCTTGAAGCCTAATATAGGCTTTAGGATTTGAATAAAGAGCTCGGATCAGGCCCATAAACTTGTCGCCAAAGCCCCAACGTTCAAGGATTGTAAAGATGTATGGCCAGGAGACCGAATCGAAGGCCTTTTGAAGGTCCAGTGATAAAAGCATACCTGATTGTTTTGGACCTCCTGGCCAGTT
This sequence comes from Lithobates sylvaticus, assembly GCA_028564925.1. Classification (NCBI taxonomy): domain Eukaryota; kingdom Metazoa; phylum Chordata; class Amphibia; order Anura; family Ranidae; genus Lithobates; species Lithobates sylvaticus. The sequence continues at coordinate 72,170,038 of CM053029.1, forward strand.
TGTCTGGAGGATGGAGGCTATGTCTATGGCTCTTCTGTTCTGATCAGGGCCCTGTCTGCCTGGGATGAACCCCACTTGATCCTTATGAACATATTGATTAATGAAGGAAGCTAGACGATTTGCAAGAAGTTTGGTAAGGATTTTTAAGTCGCTATTGATGAGGGAGATGGGTCTATAATTACTGACTTCTTCCGGGTTTTTATCCGGTTTCGGTATTACTGCAATGTAGGCTGTGTTTAAGTAAGGATCAAGTGGGGTTCCCTGTGTCTTTGCGTTAAGTTTTTTTGTCAAACGTGGGGTGGTTGTAAATGTCTTGTAATAGGGGTTAGGGAGACCATCGGGGCCTGGAGCAGAACCTGATTTGAGGTTCTTAATGACTTCCTGTACCTCTTCTTCTGAGAAGGGGGCCTCCAGCATATTATTTTTTATTTTTATGTATTTTATGTTATTTTAAGTTATTTCCCTATCCACATTTGTTTGCAGAGCACTTGCCGTGCTCTTAACAACATTTGACATTTGCAGCCCTCTAGCCCTTTCCATTAAATTTTTAGAGCCATTTTAGTCCTCAAAAGTTCGGGTCCCCATTGACTTCAATGGGGTTCGGGGGTTAAGTTCAGGGTCTAGTTCGGTCCCAAACTCGAACTTTTTTTCCGAAGTTCGGCCAAACCCGTCGAACCAGAACATCCAGGTGTCCGCTCAACTCTACTCTCTCACTGTTCTTTGCTTATAAAAGTGAGGCATTGGGGTAGACAGAGCTAGCTCTCAACTTTTCACCATTCTTCCAACCTCCTGTAGGTGTTCGGGTTTACTTGACTTTCTGAATTCCTGTATCCCTTGGGGAACTCAAGGAAGTAATTTTAGTTTTTTTTGTAATGCAAACAGTATAAGAATTTTGAATTTGAGTTGGTGTTAGCCTTTTGCAAAACCCTAAACAGCAACGCTTAGGGAGGTGGAAGGAAAAAGCAGCATAGGAGACAATCAGGTGTGCTAAGGCCCTTACATGGAGCATGCTGAGAGGAGGGAGTGGAGAGATGAGCTCATCGGGATGGTGCTTCTCCTTTTGCTGTGTGGTCATGAGCTAGTGAAACCACTTAAAGTGGATGTAAACCCAAATTATTATTATTATTTTTTTTAATGTCATAATGTAGAGAATACAATTTCCTTTCATTTGAGCCCAGTCTTGCCACACAGATTTACTTGAGGCCTGAGTAATCCTCTTTTATTATTCAGTTAGAGAAATCTTGACAAAGTCTTGAAAACTTTGTCAAAAATGCCCCCTTGCTGTGAGTGACAGGTGATTTACATATCTCATGCACTAGCCTGAGACAGGTTATAATCAGATCACTGGATGTTGTACTCTGCCCAGCTCTGACTACATACATGTCCCCTAAATCACTTGTCTGTCTATAGTCTGCTGAGTGTTCACTGCATCCCATGATGAGAAACATCCAGTCAAAACACAGTAAAGCTGGGAGAACTGGAGGGGAGGGGATGTGAATTGCGAACTTTTTACAAAGGATGTGCCTGTCTCAGGCTAGTGCATGATATGTAAATCACCTGTCATTCACAGCAAGGGGGTGTTTTTGACAAAGTTTTCAAGACTTTATCAAGATTTCTCTAACTGAACAATAGAAGAGGATTGCTCAGGCCTTGAGTAAATCTGGCAACCCCAGGGTCAAGGCTAATCTTGTGTTTGGTTTTTAACTCGCATATCTTTCCTAGTAACACCTCTAACTCCTTCTTTTTTTGACTCGTGAACCATGAGCTATTAATTCCCCCCTTATAACTGCCTTGTGGGCTTCCCATATCATTTGTTCTGATACTTCTCCTGATACATTTTCTTTAAAGTAGTTTATCATTTTGTTTTGTATGTAGCAATGCCACCTATCAGTGTCATCAGTGCCACCCATCAGTGTCCATCAGTGCCACCTATCAGTGCCCATCCGTGCCCACCTATCAGTGCCCATCAGTGCCCATCCATGCCACCTATCAGTGCCACCTATAAGTATGCATCAGGATGCACCAGGATGGGAGATCCACCTTGTGGGCGTCATATGACTATGGCCGGGTAATGAAGCGGTTAACCACTTCAATACAGGACATTTTCACCCCCTTCCTGCCCAGACCAATTTTTAGTTTTCAGCACTGTCGCACTTTGAATGACAATTGCGCGGTCGTGCGACGTTGCACCCAAACAAAATTGACGTCCTTTTTTCCCCACAAATAGAGCTTTCTTTTGGTGGTATTTGATCACCACTGCAGTTTTTATTTTTTGCGCTATAAACAAAATAAGATCGACAATTTTGAAAAAAACACAATATTTTTTACTTTTTGCTATAATAAATATCCCATTTAAAAAAAACAAAAACAAATTTTTTCCTCAGTTTAGACCGATACATATTCTTCTACATATTTTTGGTAAAAAAATTGCAATAAGCATATATTGATTGGTTTGCGCAAAAGTTATAGCGTCTACACAATAGGGGATAGATTTATGGCATTTCTTTTTTTTACTAGTAATGACGGCGATCTGCGATTTTTTTCGTGATTGTGACGGACATATCGGACACTTTTGACACATTTTTGGGACCATTCGCATTTACACAGCGATCGGTGCTATAAAATTGGATTGATTACTGTGTAAATGTGACTGGCAGGGAAGGGGTTAACACTAGGGGGCTAGGGAGGGGTAATGTATGTTCCCTGGGAGTGATTCTAACTGTAGGGGGAGGGGACTCACAAGAGGAGGAGACTGATCGGTGTTCCTCTGTACTGGAAACACACCATCGGTCTCCTCTCCTCTGACAGTTTAGTTTCAACTGTTTACACACACCGATCCACGGTCCTGCTCTGTTCCCGGCCTATCGCCGGTGCCGTGGACATCACGGCCGCTGGGCACACGCACTGGGTCCCGAGCGATGCGAGAAGGGGAGGACGTCATGTGACGCCCGCCCAGGATGGGAGATCTGGGCGTCATATTACTATAGCTGGGATGTGAAGTGGTTAAGAGCTATGGGTTGAAGTGACATTTGACAGCAGATGATGGGATAGACAGAAAAACTGATTTGTCCACAATGTGATGAAAATAAAGCCAATTAAAAAAGGGTAAAAAGTTACACCCAAGCACCTAATCCCCTCCCCACCCCTACATACACGCACAAACTAACATAAAAATGCACATTTACACGTGTTACATATCACCATGGTCCCCGGAGTGAGCACAATCATTGTAGGCCCATTATACAAGGTTAACTATAAACTGATGGGCTGTAGGGGCTTTTAAAGGATAAGTTCACCTTTTCAGAAAAAATAATAAATGCACATGTTTTTGCAGGTAAAAAAATTCACATTTATAATTTTTTGTAGTAGGAGCCTGGAAAACATTGCACCAGCGATCAGAAGATCACTGATGCCATGCAAGTCTCCTGCAGACCTGTCAGTGTATGGGTTTGCTCATACCTTGTAGGAGGAAGCTGATATATGCTGACAGGAAGAATGCATGAACTGCCAAAGCGCTCATTGAAAACTACAAACCGACAGCCGCAAAGGCTGCCGAACGTTATAATTTTTTATTCACAGCACTGTGAATGAGTGACGTGACTGGGTGGGCGGAGCATCTTTTTGGATTTTGACAGCTAGTGGGTAGAGAAGATCCCCCGCTAGCTGGAACAGCAGGATGTGCGGGGGCCGGTACATTTATAACATGTTACACCCTGAATATGGGCATAACATGTAACATGTTATGAAAGGTGAACTTATCCTTTAAGGTTTGTCCTATGGAAAATATAGGGCACCAAAGTTTGTTGTTGTTTCACTGATGCATGCAGTTTTAAGGCTTGACATGTTGGTAATTTATTTACTTGGCGCAACCTATTTTTTTATATTTTACCACAAAATTGGGTAATGTATTGTGTTTGTGTGTCCTAAAATTAACTTTTTTTACTGAAATGTTATGCTTCATAAACTGTTGCGACAATATCAATTATTATATAGATTAATAATGTATACGTTTCGGAGCAGGACCCCTTTATCAGGCATGTGACGAAGGAGCCGTGCGAAGCTCCGAAAAGTTGCTGTTTGCTGTAACGATCGCTAAATAAAGCTTTGGACCCATTTTGTGGAGACCCATTTTGTGGATTCCCCGTTCTGATTGCCCACGGTTCCAGCCGGTGGTCACTTTAGAACCCACTTAGACATACAGCCACTTTCACAGGAACGTGTGCGTTGGGAAGAGTGCGTTGAGGAGGGTATATCATGCAAGCAGTATTGCAGGATAAGATGTCTGATTGGTTTGAGAGAAGTTCTGGATATTCGGTGAGATAGGAATCCCGCAAATCATTTAAACTTAGGGCACTTCCACCACATGTGAAGGAATGTACCTTCTTACATATGGCCTCTCCAACTCCTCGCATTTGTTCCTTGAAAAATCTTCGCCACACTTGAGGGGGTTTTATAACAGGGTTTTTCAACCGCAGTGCCCCAAAGAGTCCTCAGGGGTGCCGCGGCCACATCCTGGTGTGAGCGCTTACTTGTGTTGACTCATGTGTAGTGCAACACTGAGAGGAGAGAGCAGAAAGCTGTGCGGGCAGCCCGCCCATGTCCTACCATCCAATGGTGTCATCGGTTGTTAAGGACATTTTGGGCAGCACTACAGCTTTCTGTTTATAGCTGTAGGGAACAGGAGTGAGCTGTACGGACTGTGCTCTTTCTCTCCTCACAGAGTTGCATTGCACGGGAGTTAACACACACAGCCCACATTTGTGCTAGGAGTGGGAATTGGGGGGGGGGGGGATTCGAGAGGATTGTGCTGGGAGTGGGGATTAGGGGGATTGGAGTGGAGATTTGGGCACAGGGGGTTTGTGCTGGAAGGGGGGATTTGGGGGAGTTTGTTCTAGGAGAATGAATTGGGGGTCTGTGCTAGGAGTAAGTGAAATGGATGGGAACTACAATTTAGTTCATAGGTTATCTGCTGCTGTTTCTAATTAAAAAGTATGAATGTGCATGCAAATTAGAATTAAGCACTCTCCGAGACACGTTCAGCTTGGCTACTTCTAACTTCTAATTTATTTCTGGGCGGTATCAATATTTATACAGAAAGATACGTCATTGCTATGTCAGTCTAATAGGTACATCTCATTGGTTAAAATACAAGAGAAATGGAGAAACTTGATGCTTGAAGGTTGGTTGAAGCTCGTTATGTCATCACGTCCACATTCTTCTAACGCGTGGGGTGGAGGGTATAGATGCCATCTTTAGTTCCAAACAGAGTCAATCTGTATACTACATAATAAGTAAGTAGTTGCCTAGAAACATGTATACACATAAGCAAATAGAAATTTTCTAATTACCATTATGTACATTACATTCCTCCCCAGTCCCCCCTAAAATGGCTATTTTCTTCTGTCCCTCATCTAAAGGTCCTACTTACCAGGCCCATTCTCCTCAGCAACTATTTTGGGCTGTATATAGAGTTGGGCAGCAACTAGTTCACTACCCCCCTCGATACAGCTGGAGAAGGGCAATCAGGTGCTATCTTTCCCTATAACCCTATAGGATTGTGAGATTATGGACAGGGCGTGACTATAGAGGAGTGAAGGGTTTGTCATCTTCCATCATAAGAGGGTCCTCTTCTTCTTGGTGGAGAAATGTAGGTGTGCTGTTCTCTACAGCCTTGCTCATTAACTTCTTTACTATAGGTAGAATACAGCATACAATCAGGGCTCAAAGGACCAGGATTATTAGTACAGTTACCCCTATCTGGGCGAGCACCTTTTGCCACCCACTCATCCAGCTAAAATATTGATCCCATGGGTCTGTAATACCTGAGTTCTTCTTCAACTCCAATGACAGATCTTCTAATTTCTTTATAGCTAGAGTTACTTTACCATTTGGGCCAGTATTATCAGGAATGTAGGTGCAACAGGTTCCCGTTTTTTCTATCATTTTACAGACCCCTACTTTCTCAGCTAACACCATGTCTAAGGCCATCCGGTTCTGGAATGTCATGTAGGAAGTGGTCAGCAATTCCCTGGAGGGCATCTTTAGTGTAATTCACAAATCTTTGTTGGTTTTAGTATATGTAATTGATCCAATCTACATTCTTGTTGACAGGTATTATGGGGATCAAAGACTTAAAAACAGCTTTTACGTGATCCCTGGCTTTGAGTTCATCAGGGACCCCTATTGGCCTCTATGTACAAATGAGGGTCAAAGCTTCCGGAGAGAGCTGCTCGCTTCCTCCTCTGACTAGGATATGGAGGGGCATAATGACCTTTGCAAGGGCACATTCACCAGTCCAGATTCCCTCTAATCTGGTTCTATGTTTCAACCCACTGTCCCTCCCAGGAACCACAATTCTGTTCCCAGTAACTGTCTGTAATGCGCACATATATATTCTTACCGTCAGGGATGTCACTGCACCAATGGCATTTCCATGAAAGGGTCAAACGGACAAGGTACTATGTCACAGTAATCAAAGGTAAAGGTGCTCACATGTGTACCTGAAGAGTTATACCAAAATGTAATTATGTTATTTTTTGTGATGGCCACCTCCTGGGTCTCCCCCCCTAGACCAAACAGAAAAAGGATATGCAGCATGGTCATCATGAAGTGGGCAGGATCTTGTCCTCAGGGGTTGGAGCTTTCTTGCAGTGAGAAGCGTGTATTCAGGTGTTCTTCCCGGCCAATTCAACTGAGGTGGATGTGGTCAGCAAAACTTGGAATGGACCATCATATTTGGGTTCAAGAGAATTTTCTCACAAACTTCTTTACCAGCCCTCAATCTCCAGGCAGTAGTTGGTGTGTTCCTGTATCTTATTCAGGATCTGCAATGGAAGAAAACACCGGGACATGCATTTGGGTTAATTCTCGTGATAATGCGGTTACATAATTAGACAACACATCAGATTGCAACTGTAACTGTTGTGAAAAGTAACAGCCAAGTCTGGGGGCTGAACCAAACAAAATGTCATAAGGGGATAGGGCATGTTTCCCCAGGGAGTGTGTCTGACACTGAACAGGGCATTACCTCAGTACACTTTAGCGCAGCTCTCTTTTTATTTTTATTGATTGATGTAGTATAACATTTTGAGCAGCAGCTTTACTTTTCACGGATAGCGCATTTTTTTTCTTTCACCAGACTTGTCACTAAGGCTGCTGCCTGTGATGCGGTAAAAGCGACATACATCACCGGTGCCCCTTCTGGTAACCAAAACTGGTGTTGGGGCAGGGTAGGGGCACTGTTCCTTACGGTTGTCAGCATCCGTTTGAGATCCTCTCGGAACTGTGAGTCCGGAGCCGGATTGGGGGTTAAATCAGCAGGTGGCCTTGCTGCCTGTTGTTGGTCTTCCCACTCGGACGCTTCTTCATCATTAACATATCCGGCCTGTGAAGGTAGTGCTTCTGGATTAGGGAAGACCAGTGTGGTAGGAACCATCCTGGTTTAAGACAGGAAGAACTGGGTATAGGCCGTGGTTGGGCCTACCGGGTGTACCAAGATGGCCGCCGGGTGGAAGTGCACTGGGCTGGGCCTGAAGTGAGGGCCTGGGTGCACCAAGATGGCCGCCATTGGGAGTTGTCACAGTGGGTTGTGCTTGGGTTGGGGTGGTGAGAAGGGAGTGTACGTAAGGCGGATTGTATGGTGGTCCCTCTCCTCCTTCGTTCCAGTTTTTTGTATATGGGGGCGGTACAGGCACATTATCAACTCTGTGATAGACATACATAGTGCAATTGGCATCTTTCTTGATTTCCTCTTCTATCCAACCCTCTTTGTGCAATGCCCTTGCTGTCCTGTACCAAGCTTCTGCCACATCCAATAAGCCGTTATCACACAGAGCGCCCCTTTGTTCTCTTATCAGTACACGCCATTCCTCTGCTTGTAGTCTAGCAACACAGTCCTTCAAATGACAAACCTTCGCTATTTTGGACAACCTTTTAACTGTTTCACTGCCTTCTCTCCTCTTCACAATATCACAAGCTAGCATTCCCTCTCTCTCGTTCTCTCTTTCTCTTTTAGCGGACGGCTTCAGAGGAGAATACAGACAACTAATGGGTTATTCTTCTCTGACTGCTGTCTTATCAAAATTCCTAGGGTGGGGGCTCGCAACGCTGCGAGGAAACAACAGGCTCCTATCCCTGTCTCCTCGCATGCTCCTGGCTGTTTGACTTTATCAAACTCCAGCTACCCACATTGATGTCAAACATTAATCCACATACACATTTAGGACAGGACATTACAACACTACACCTGTCATCCCTTGAACTGCAAAGCTCCAGCAGCTGAGAAAATCCTTAGTGGCAGCTCATCCAAGAAAACCGTTTATAGACGTTTGCAAGACTGCCAAAATTCCAGCAAGTCTTCATTCAGCCTGCCAATTTCCAGCTGCTGAGATTTTCCTCAGAGGTCCTACACTGCCAACCTAGAGTAACCTGTCTATAAACTTTTCCTGCAGTATTTCATCTCACCGCTAGAGGCAGACAACTCATCTAGGGGTGAGGATACACACACACCTGCAGCTGCACTTCAGTCTGCTGATTTGCAGCCCTTCAGAATGACAGACAATGAACAGAAAATACAGTCAGCAGAAAACCAGTGGCAGGTCCGTTAACACAGCCCCAGGCGAGGAATAAGTTACCTGCCTCTTTGAACAATCCAAATGAGCCAACAAGACAAATCAACCAGCCCAATCAGAGAAGTCATACAGTGGTAAGAATAAATATGCTAACTGTACAGTTTTAGGGCTGCGCGCGTAACCCCCTTTCTCTGATTTGGCCAGCTGTTCGGTCCTGGAATGCGGTCTCCTATTGATTGCAGCCTGAATGCTCCCACACTGGGATGCCAGGATATGTACTAGGCGGGAGGATTGGAGTGGGGTTTGTGCTGGGAGTGGGGATTTGAGAACAGGGGGGTTTGTACTGAGAGGGGGATGGGGGATTTATGCTAGGAGGGGTGATTTGGGGGGTTGTGCTAGGAGGGGGCATTTGGTGGGGGAGAATTTGGAGGAGTTACAACCTAAGATCATTGAACTTTGCCTCACAGACTACATTTCTGGGCTTGTTCACACCAGGTGCAGTGCAGTAACGTGACAAATTGCATGTTTTCCCGTATCGCACAAAAATTTGCTACCTTTGGCAATAGTATGTTTATACCATTATTCCTTAACCACTTCCCGCCTGGTCTATAGCAGAATGACGGCCGGGCGGTGGTTCAGTTATCCTGACTGGGCGTCATATGACGTCCAGCAGGATAACTGCTGGCACGCGTCCGTGGCGATTGGTGGTGCGGTGTGTCAGTCTGACACATGGCTACACCAATCTCAGTAATCTCCTCTGACAGAGGCTCTTTACCACGTGATCAGCCGTGTCCAATCACAGCTGATCACGATGTAAACAGGAAGAGCTGTTTCTCGGCTTTTCCTCACTTGCGTCTGACATACGCGAGTAGAGGAGAGCTGATCGGCTGCTCTCCTGACAGAGGGGGGGGGGGGGGGGTCTGTGCTGATTGTTTATCAGTGCAGCCTCCATCGGATGCCCGCCCAGGACCACCAGGATGCCGCCAGGACCACCAGAATGCTGCCAGGACCACCAGACTCTGTAATGGACACTGAAAGGACCTCTGTTAGAGAAACCCCCTCCAGGTCCCATTAGATTCCTTTGTAGTCTCTAATGGGTCCTGGAGGGGATGCTTTCTAACAGGCTTTCTAATGGACACTGTTAGAGAGAGACCCCCTCCAGTTTCCATAAAAAAAAAAGGCAGAAGTTGTACTTTGTGCAAAATGTAGGGGCGGGTCATGGGTGAGGCCTGACAGGGGGCCCTTGCTTTATTTGGTCCACTCCACCCCCGCACAGATTTGAAAATGGATAATCCATCCACTGGTTGCAGTTTAGGCATACTTTTTTGAACAGTCTGTTAGTTGTCTATATTGCCAAAAATCCATTGGGAGATGCCCCTATGTGCAGAGGCGGCTCTCTAATTAGGCAAACTAGGCGACCGCTTAAGGCCTCGCACTCACAGGGGCCTCGCGGCCGCCTAGTTTGCCTGTGATTAATAGTAATGGCGCCAGCGGCTCCGCATCTCTCCCCCCCGCCGTCGCCGGGACTCCATGGCCCAGGGGCGGACACTGACCAATCAGGCACTGCCTGAAGGCCCCCTTGGCCAATCATGATGGAGCAGTCTGGTGGAGGCACGTGCGAGGAGCAGGACAGCAAGGGTCAGCACCAGACTCCAGGTGCGATCTCAGCAAGGCGCGCGGGACACACACAGCAGCGCAGCCCCATGACTGTGTGTGAAGGGGAAGGAGCTTAAATTGATCCGATCTCATGCCGCCTGGAGTCTGGAGAGAAAGTTAAGTGCCTGAGTCTGACCATGCAGCCCTCCTGTGTGCTCCCGGATAGGAGGAGCGGCGGAGCCGCTGCATATAGAAGAATTGATCATTCCATATTCCTCCTGCAGCCGATGAATGTTTGCAGGGGAGAGCTGAAATGAACATTCACCGGCTGCAGGAGGAATATGGAATGATCAATTCTTCTATATGCAGCGGCTCCGCCGCTCCTCCTATCCGGGAGCACAGGAGGGCTGCATGTTCCTCCTATCCAGCTTTTTTTTTTTGCTGCCCCCTGGCTCCGCCCCCCCATGATCTCCTCCGGCCCGACTCTGCTCTCCACCCCATGATCTCGGCCCCGGGCCCCCCCATGCAATGCTCTGTCCCCCTATGTGCTCCCTTGCTCCGCCCCATGGTCTTTCCCTGTGCTCCCCACCATGCTCTGTCCCCCCCATCTGCTCCCCACCCCTCCATGCTCTCAGTCCCCCCCATCTGCTCCCCACCCCACCATGCTCTGCTCTCAGTCCCCCCCATCTGCTCCCCACCCCACCATGCTCTGCTCTCAGTCCCCCCCATCTGCTCCCCACCATGCTCAGTCCCCCCCATCTCCTCCCCACCATGCTCAGTCCCCCCATCTGCTCCCTACCCCACCATGCTCTGCTCTCAGTCCCCCCATCTGCTCCCCACCATGCTCAGCCCCCCCCCCCATCTGCTCCCCACCCCACCATGCTCTGCTCTCAGTCCCCCCCATCTGCTCCCCACCATGCTCAGTCCCCCCCATCTGCTCCCCACCCCACCATGCTCTGCTCTCAGTCCCCCCCATCTGCTCCCCACCATGCTCATCCCCCCATCTGCTCCCTACCCCACCATGCTCTGCTCTCAGTCCCCCCCATCTGCTCCCCACCATGCTCAGTCCCCCCTTCTGCTTCCTACCCCACCATGCTCTGCTCTCAGTCCCCCCCATCTGCTCCCCACCCCACCATGCTCTCAGTCCCCCCCATCTGCTCCCTACCCCACCATGCTCTGCTCTCAGTCCCCCCCCATCTGCTCCCCACCCCACCATGCTCTCTGCCCTCCCCATCTGCTCCCCACCATGCTCTGCTCTCAGTCCCCCCCATCTGCTCCCCACCATGCTCAGTCCCCCCATCTCCTCCCCACCATGCTCAGTCCCCCCATCTGCTCCCTACCCCACCATGCTCTGCTCTCAGTCCCCCCATCTGCTCCCCACCATGCTCAGTCACCCCCATCTGCTCCCCACCCCACCATGCTCTGCTCTCAGTCCCCCCCATCTGCTCCCCACCATGCTCAGTCCCCCCCATCTGCTCCCCACCATGCTCAGTCCCCCCATCTGCTCCCCACCCCACCATGCTCTGCTCTCAGTCCCCCCCATCTGCTCCCCACCATGCTCAGTCCCCCCATCTGCTCCCTACCCCACCATGCTCTGCTCTCAGTCCCCCCATCTGCTCCCCACCATGCTCAGTCCCCCCCATCTGCTCCCTACCCCACCATGCTCTGCTCTCAGTCCCCCCCCCATCTGCTCCCCACCCCACCATGCTCTCAGTCCCCCCCCATCTGCTCCCTACCCCACCATGCTCTGCCCCCCCATCTGCTCCCCAGCTCCCCCCCCCCCATCTGCTCCCCACCCCACCATGCTCTCTGCCCCCCCCCATCTCCCCCCCATCTGCTCCCCACCATGCTCTGCTCTCAGTCCCCCCCCCATCCCCCCCCCCATCTGCTCCCCACCCCACCATGCTCCCCACCCCCACCATGCTCTCAGTCCCCCCCCATCTGCTCCCCACCATGCTCTGCTCTCAGTCCCCCCCCATCTGCTCCCCACCCCACCATGCTCTCAGTCCCCCCCCATCTGCTCCCCACCTCCCCATGCTCTCTGCCCCCCCATCTGCTCCCCACCCCACCATGCTCTCTGCCCCCCCCATCTGCTCCCCACCATGCTCTGCTCTCAGTCCCCCCCATCTGCCCCCCACCCCACCATCTGCTCCCCCCCCCCACCTCCCCCCCCCACCATGCTCTCCGCCCCCCCATCTGCTCCCCCCCCCCACCTCCCCACCATGCTCTCAGCCCCCCCCATCTGCTCCCCACCCCACCATGCTCTCAGTCCCCCCCCATCTGCTCCCCACCCCACCATGCTCTCAGTCCCCCCCCATCTGCTCCCCACCCCACCATGCTCTCAGTCCCCCCCATCTGCTCCCCACCCCACCATGCCCTCAGTCCCCCCCACCCCACCATGCTCTCAGTCCCCCCCATCTGCTCCCCCCCCCACCATGCTCTCAGTCCCCCCCCATCTGCTCCCCACCCCACCATGCTCTCAGTCCCCCCATCTGCTCCCCACCCCACCATGCTCTCAGTCCCCCCATCTGCTCCCCACCCCACCATGCTCTCAGTCCCCCCCCATCTGCTCCCCACCCCACCATGCTGTCATCCCCACATCTGCTCCCCACCCCACCATGCCCTCAGTCCCCCCCATCTGCTCCCCACCCACCATGCTCTCAGTCCCCCCCCATCTGCTCCCCACCCCACCATGCTCTCAGTTCCCCCCATCTGCTCCCCACCCCACCATGCTCTCAGTCCCCCCCCATCTGCTCCCCACCCCACCATGCTCTCAGTCCCCCCCATCTGCTCCCCACCCCTCCATGCTCTCAGTCCCCCCCATCTGCTCCCCACCCCTCCATGCTCTCAGTCCCCCCATCTGCTCCCCACCCCTCCATGCTCTCAGTCCCCCCCATCTGCTCCCCACCCCACCATGCTCTCAGTCCCCCCCATCTGCTCCCCACCCCACCATGCTCTCAGTCCCCCCCATCTGCTCCCCACCCCACCATGCTCTCAGTCCCCCCCATCTACTCCCCCCCCCCACCCCCCCCCCATCTGCTCCCCGCCATGCTCTCAGTCCCCCCCACCTGCTCTCCCCCCCCACCATGCTCTGACTCTCAGTCAACCCCCCATGCTCTCCACCTCACCTTGCTTTTCAGCTCCCCCAGTGCTCTCTGCTCCCCTCCCTAGTGCTCTCCACCACACCGTGCTCTCCAGTTCCCCTCCATGATCTCCTCCACCCTCTCTGTGCTCTCCACCCCACCATGCTCTTGGTTCCCCCCATGTGCTCCCTTGCTCCACCCCACCATGCTCTTGGTCCCATCATGCTCTCAACCGCCCAACTGCTCTCCACCTCACCTTGCTTTCCAGTGCTCTTCAGCTCCCAGAGTGATTTTTGCCCCCTCCCATATGTTCCCTGGCTCCCCCAGTGCTTTTCACCGCACTGTGCTCTCCGGTCCCCCCACAGTGCTCTCTGCCTGCCCCCCATGCTCTCCACCCCACCGTGCTCTCTAGTCCCCCCCCACTGCTCTCCACCCCTCCATACACTCCACCCCACCATGCTTTCCAGCTCCCCCTCACAGTTCACTTCAGCTCCCCCAGTGCTCTCTGCCCCCCATGTGCTCCCTGGCTCCCCCCAGTGCTTTCCGCTGCACCACGCTCTCTCCGCCCCCCATGTGCTCCCTGGCTCCTCCCTAGTGCTCTCCACCCACCGTGCTCCCCAGCTCCTGTGCTCTCCATTCCCATTCTCTTTGCCCCCCAGTTCTCTCTGCCCCCCCCCACACCAGTGCTCTCTACCCCACCAGTGTTCTCCATCTCCCCCCTACTCTCTGCCCCCCTGCTCTACACCCCCCCAGTGCTCTCAGCCCACCTGCTCTCTACTCCCCCCCAGTGCTCTCCGCCTCACTCACATGCTATCCGACACCCCTGTGCTCTTTCTCTGCCCCCTTCACCCCCTGCAGCTCTGCAAGGTTCCGGTCTCCTTTCTCCCGCCGGCTTCTGCAGGGGATCTGTCAGGATGGAGAGCGGGGAGGGGACCAGTCTCATGGACTGCTCAGTCTAAAATACTTAGGCCCCTTTTTTTTGTCCCAGTCCGGGCCCGGTGGGGAAGGTGAGCAGCATCGGCAGCAAGGACCGATAGCCCTGGAGGGAGAAGAGCTCTGAAGACCTTTCAAGACCAAAGGACAGGCTGACTGGGGCCCAGAAACCAAAGACAGGCAGAAGGTACTGGCGGCCAGGGACCACTCAATCACACAGCAAACAGATCCTCTGGAAGGAGAACACTGTCCCCACACAGAACAGAATGGACCCTGCCTGCTTCTGGCCGTCATGAACATCCTGCTGGCTTGGAAGGTACTGTACCAAGCATCACACCAACCTTCCCACAAACAGGGACTGCAGACTGGGACATGGGACACAGGAGGGGCTGCAGACAGGGACAGGGCTAGGGATCTCTCTATCACCCCTCTCTCTTATCTTGCCCCCTCTCTCCCCCCCTTCCTCTGGCATTGGCTGCATATGTCTGATGGGTGCCCTGGAAGTGGTGCTGATCACCTGTATGCTAGATCTGTGCAGCTTTTTGCAGACATTTTTCTTGCTGGAATAATTTTTCCCATTACGGGCGTGAGTGGGGCCTCATGTGTAAGTTTTGCCTAAGGCCTCACAAAGCCTAGAGCCGCCTCTGCCTATGTGGTGTCTAAAGCTTCGTACACACAATCAGATTTTCGGACGACCGTTCATTCATTTTTTGCTGCATGATAGTCTCATGTCAAAAGTGAAGAGGTTACTCACCATCCGAAAATGTTCGTATGACAGAATACAACGTCAGAAGTGATGTAATGTGTTGAATAGTTTTGTATGTATTATTTAGTTTCTGAGCATGTGTAGTCTTGCTCTTACGATTTTTTTTAGAATGGTCTAAGGTTATCAGTGATGTACCCCAAGGTTCAGTGCTGGGAATTTAACTTTTTAATATCTTTATAAATGATATTGGGTCTGGGATCAAAAGTAACATTTCTGTCTTTGCAGATGACACCAAACTATGCAGTGAAATAACGTCCTTACAGGAGGTCTTCAATTTACAAGCCGACCTCAATGCTCTGTCTAATTGGGCGACTATGTGGCAGATGAGGTTTAATGTTGATAAATGTAAATAGACATGTGCACTGACAAAAAATTTGTTAATTTTCGTTTTCGTTTCATTCGTTTTTTTGCCTTTTCGGAAATTCGGAAAATCGAAATTCGTAAATTTCGGGAATTTTCACATTTCAATTTTGCGGATTTCCGAATTTCGAATTTTCGGATTTCCGAATTTCGAATTTTCGGATTTCTGAATTTCGAATTTTCGGATTTTCGAATTTCCGGATTTTCAGATTTCCGGATTTCCGAATTTCGAATTTTTGGACTTCCGAATGTTGGATTTTCGTTTTTTCGGAATTCTGAATTTTTGGAGATTCGGAACTCCGAATTTCAGAATTTTCGGAAATTCGGGAATTCAAAGATTTGAAAATCCCAAAATTAGAAAATCTGAAAAAAAGAAAGAAAGTAATAACTAACTATTAAATTAACGAGTACGAATTTATCCGAAGTTACGAATTATCTGAAATAACGAATGCCGCATCTAAACAAATGGAACAGAACAAATTAATAATAAATAATTTATAATAAATAATGAATAATAATAAAAAGGTTTTATTATTATTATTATTGTTATTTATTATTATTAGATTGTTACGTTCCATTGGGTTAGATGCGGAATTCGTTATTTCAGATAATTCGTAACTTCGGATAAATTCGTACTCGTTACCTTCACTAACAGACAAATTTGAAAGGGAATTCCAATACCTTTAATAGTTAGGTATTATTTAGAATTAAACAGATTTTCTCTCTTTTTTTCTGATTTTCGAATTTTTGAATTTTCGAATTCGGAAAATCTGAAAATTCAGAAATCCGAAATTCGGAAATCCGAAATTCGGAAATCCGAAATTCGGAAATCCGAAATTTGGAAATCCGAAAATCCGAAATTCGGAAATTCGAAAATCTGAAATTGCGAAATCAAAAATTTTCGAAAATTCGGAAATTCGAAAATTCGTAATTTCGCAAATTCGGAAATTCGGAAATTTAGGAAATTCGTAATTTCGCAAATTTTGAAATTCGGAAATTTTGGAAATTTAAAAATTCGGAAATTCGGAATTAACAAATTTGTCAAAATTCTTTAAAAAACTAATTCGGAACTAAACGAATTGCACATGTCTAAATGTAAAGTTATGCACTTGGGGTCTAAAAATATGCATGCATCATACATACTTTCTTGTATTAAGAGAGGTATGGACTCCAGAGAGAGAGATATCATTTTGCCCCTGTTCAAATCATTAGTAAGACCTCATCTGGAATATGCAGTTCAGTTTTGGGCACCAGTTCTCAAAAAGGATATCGGGGAACTGGAGAAAGTGCAGAGAAGGGCAACCAAACTGATAAGAGGCATGGAGGAGCTCAGCTATGAGGAAAGATTAGAGGAACTGAATTTATTCACTCTTGAGAACAGGAGAATAAGGGGGGATATGATCAGCATGTTCAAATATATAAGGGGTCCATATAGTGAACTTGGTGTTGAGTTATTCACTTTACGGTCAACAAAGAGGACAAGGGGGCACTCTTTACGTCTAGAGGAAAAGAGATTTCATCTCCAAATACGGAAAGGTTTCTTCACAGTAAGAGCTGTGAAAATGTGGAATAGACTCCCTGCAGAGGTGGTTCTGGCCAGCTCAGTAGTTTGCTTTAGGAAAGGCCTGGATACTTTCCTAAATGTACAGAATATAACTGGGTACTAACATTTATAGGTAAAGTTGATCCGGGGAAATCCGATTGCCTCTTGGGGGATCAAGAAGGGATTTTTTCCCCTGCTGTAGCAGATTGGAGCATGCTCTGCTGGTTTTTTTTTTTGCCTTCCTCTGGATCAACTGTGGGTATACAATTGGGTATATTGGATTGTACGATATATTTTTTTTTTATTAATTTTTTTAGGGTTGAACTGGATGGACTTCCCTAAAACGAAAATTGTAAGTTGAGTTCATATCCGACAAAAATGTTAAAGTCTGAACATACAGCTTTTGTTGGACGAAAAAGCATAATCAGCTGTCGAAAGCACTATACTAACGATCCGAAAATCGGCAGATCGTTCGTCAGACGGAAATTTTATTCCGATTTTAATATCTTGTGTATGGGCCTTTAGAGTTTCCAAACATACAATTTTCCCCTCAGGAAAAAAATTATAAAATTTGGTGTTTCCATCTATACCCCGCATTAAAAATATCATATCCATTCCAGGTTCAAATCAAGTAATCCCACCAAATGGGGCTAAGGATGAAGTCGGTTGAACGATCTACCCTTTGCAATTTAACTTGTCCCAAGTTTTTAAAGTTGCTACTGTGATAGGGGAAATTTAATTTGATAGACAATGGTGCACTACTGGAACCCATGGGACCTTCAGATTACATCCCGCCATGTTTTTTTCTAGTGTGACCCATAATTTATAATTTTCGTAACTATCTCAATAACTCTGGTGAGTGTGGTGTCTTATGGGGAGTGGAGAGCACTGTCTACACAGTGATGAAAGACTGAAGGATCGCACAAGTTGTATGGTGTATTGGAAGTTTGACACTGACTGATACATAAAATATTTTTTACAAGCTTTATGAAGATAGCACTGATTGATGCAAGAAATAACCTTTATGAAGTGTATGAAGATATTATTGATGTGAGCACTTTTATTACATCTCCTAGACTCACATAAAACAGCTGGCTGCATATTCAAACAGCTGACACCCTATACTGGTCCCATGTGATTAAGGCCTTAGTTGGCAAGTAAACTTTTTGAAACATAAATTCAAGGACTATTGACTATTGACTATTTGAAAAAACTTTTTATTTTTCTTAACAAACAGAACAATACAGACGCACAAAAGCGCAGCCAACATCTGGCTGTCAACAGGGAAGGGACCCACGCAGGGGTCACAAAGTATTGTCATAGTATCAAAAAGCATTAGAGTATCAATGACTACCTTAGTATAATGACAGCAATGGATTGTCAAGGCTCTTGCTCCATGGGGGGGGGGCAACAATGAGTTAGTTCGCCTAGATTATCCCACAAACCCGGTTTGTACTATAAGGAGGCTAAGGAGGGCCAACATATAACAGAGAAGTCACTTAATTGGTTGCATCAGTGGAGGGTTCCACTAACCACTTACTCCAGACTCTCATGTATATTCGGACAGCCTCTGTGTGTATAGGTGTCCCTGTAAAGGGGTATCACATTATTAACAAGTGATTTCCATGAGCCTATAGAGGGAGGAGTCTTTCGCTTCCAGCACAGAATAATGGATTTCCTGGCATAGAACAGCAGGAGACCCAATAGGGTTCTCTCAGCCACTCTGGGTACCAGGTCCTCCACCAGCCCCAGCAGGCATATTTTTGGGGAAGGAGCAATAGAGATACTTAGCAGATCATTCACCTCTGAAAGAATTTGTGACCAGAAACCTGCAAATTACCGGGCAGGACCAAAAGATATGGATATAGTCACCGGGAGCATGGTCACAGCACCAGCATTCCGGGGAGAGAGAAGACCTCATCTTATGCACCCAAGCGGGAGTAAGGTACGCCCTATGAACAATCTTATATTGAATGAGGCGGTCTCTCAAGGAAACCAGCATTTTAAATGGGAAGTCTCACATGTCCTCCCAATCCTCCGAGTCCATCTCTGGAACATCCCGGCCCCATTGCTGGTGGAGCCTGGACAGCCCAGGTGAAGAGACCCGGAGGAGATGTGCATATAGCACTGAGGTGGGTTTTTTGGAACAATCAAATTGCAAAATCCATTCAAGGTCAGACTGCACCCTTCACCCGACGGGAACTGAGCTCTGAAAGCACGGGACAACTGTAGCTATCTGAATTTGTGTGAGAGCGGGACATTGTGATGAGACATCAGGTGATCAAAGGAGAATATTGTGAGATCTGCAGTGATGTCTGAGAGAGCCTTGATATGGTACCTAGCCCATACCAACCATTTTTATTTTAGGTTCATATTTATTAATGATTTTGCCTGATATTATCCCCAAAGCTGGCAGATACATTTAAGTCAAGTCACTTTTGATTGCCATGACAATTACATTCTCAGCCATCTTGGAGATGGACGCATATTTTGTAGTGAAAGATTCAATAAACTTTCAGTATACATGTCCCACATTGAACATATTCACATAAATCTGTTTATTCATAATATACAGTTATTACAATTTATTTACACAGTGTCTCTGATGAACCCTTTTGTGTTGAATCAGATGTTTGTACTATCTAAAGCTCTGAACATATTTGGAACATTTTGTTCCCTTTTCTTATGTGTGAGTTTTTTTGCGTTATTCTCCTTGATTGTGAAACATTTTTGTTTTTAACCACTTGCCACCAGTATAACATGGATATACTGGGGCAAGGTGGCACTGCTGCGCCGGATCATGTACTAGGTACGTGATCCAACACTTCTGGATCTGGGGCACGCATGCGTTCCTCCGGCAACCCCCTCCCGCAGTAATTAGACACAGCGGGAGCTGATCTGCGGGTTCCGAGGACTTGATGTCTGCCAGCATCCACTGATTATTAGGCAGAGCTCCAGAACGACGATCTGTAAACTATCTATGTAAACAAGGCAGATCACTGTTCTGTCAATACAGAAGGCATGGATCCTGTGTTCCTGTAAAGCAAGAACATGGATCCATGCGTTACCCAAGTAAAAGCATCTCCCACACTGTGCACAAACACTGGCTAGGCACACAGTTAACCTTTTGATCGCCCCTGATGTGTCATTAGCCAGTGTTGTTAGTACAATGACAGTGCATATTTTTAGTACTGATCACTGTGTTAGTGTCACTTGTCCCCAAAAAGTGTTTATAGTGTCAGTTAGTGTCCCTGCTGTCTACCACAATATTGCTGTCCCGCAATCAGTCGCTGATTGTTGCCATTACTAGTATAAATAAATAAATAAAAACATCACATAGTTTGTAGACGCAATACATTTTGCACAAACCAATCAATATAGGCTTATTGGGATTTTTTTAACCAAAAATATGTAGCTGAATACATATTGGCCTAAATTGATGAAGAAATTCGATTTTTTCTTTTTTTTTTATTGGATATGTTTTATAGCAGAAAGAAAAAAATATTATTTTTTTTTTTTTTTTTTTTCAAAATTGATGGTCTATTTCTGTTTCTAGCACAAAAAATAAAAACTGGAGTGGTAATCAGATACCCCCAAAATACATGGTGAGGAACAAAAGGACACAAGTTTTGTTTGAGTACAGCGTCGCAAGACAGCGCAAATTGTCAGTTAAAGTAACGCAGTGCTGTATCGCAAAAAAATGGCCTGGTCATGATGGGGGGTAAGTCTTCCAGAGGTCAAGTGCTTAATAACAAGGACACAACCTTTTTCCTGTAAGTCTTCTGAACACAAGAACATTTCTTTTTTTTTTTTTTTTTTGAACTAAGCACATTCTGAACATCTAAATGACTTCCCTATGTATGTGTTTTCAGGTATTGAAGAGAAGCACTTTGCACATTTTGGACATCTAAATGGCTTCTCACCTGTGTGGACCCTCTGGTGATCATTCAGGTTTGATTTCCGACTAAAACTTTTATTACATTCAGGGCATTGATATGGCTTCACTCCTGTGTGAATCCTCTGATGTGTATAAAGACTGGATATTACTGAGAAGGACTT
This sequence comes from Lithobates sylvaticus, assembly GCA_028564925.1. Lineage (NCBI taxonomy): Eukaryota > Metazoa > Chordata > Amphibia > Anura > Ranidae > Lithobates > Lithobates sylvaticus. Next base: position 72,190,948 of record CM053029.1, read on the forward strand.
GTTACATTCTGAACATCTGAAAGGCTTCTCTCCTGTGTGAATCATCATGTGTCGAGTAAGATGAAATATGCGTGAGAAGGACTTGTTACATTCTGAACATGTGAAAGGCTTCTCTCCTGTGTGAATCATCTGATGTGTTGTGAGGCTTGATTTGATGTAAAAATATTTGTCACATTCAGTACACTGGTACGGCTTCTCTCCTGTGTGAATCATCTTGTGTATAATCAATGAACTATGGTGTAAAAACTGTTGATCACATTCAGAACAATGGTATGTCTTCTCTCCTGTGTGAATCCTCAGGTGCCGAATAAGATGATCCTTTCGTAAGAAGCTCTTGTCACATTCTGAACACATAAATGGCTTTTCCCCTGTGTGAGTCCTCTGATGATAAATTAAATTAGTTTTTGCACTAAAGGATTTGTCACACTCGGTGCAAGAAAATGGCTTTTCACCTGCTCCATCCATCATACTTTTCTGTAAAGCCCTTTTACAATTTCTTCTCTTTCATCCACCTGCAATCAAATTTAAAAAAAATATTTATATAAACGATTGGAATACTAGTAGGGTAGAAATTTAGTAACATGTTGTTGAGAAATGTACAGTTTTAGAAAAATAGAGTTTGTTTCATGTGGAGACTTAGTAGCTAATTAAAGTGGATGTCATAATGTAGAGAATAAGATTTCCTTTCATTTGAGCCCAGTCTTGCCACACAAGTTTACTCGAGGCCTGAGAAATCCTCTTTTATTGTTCAGTTAGAGAAATCTTGACAAAGTCTTGAAAACTTTGTCAAAAACGCCCCCTGTGCTGTGAGTGACAGGTGATTTACATATCATGCACTAGCCTGAGACAGGCACATCCTGTGTAAAAAGTTCACAATTCACATCCCCCTCCCCTCCCCTCCAGCTCTCCCAGGATTTCTGTGTTTTGACTGGATGTTTCTCATCATGGGATACAGTGAACAGTCAACAGACTATAGACAGATAAGTGATTTAGGGGACATGTATGTAGTCAGAGCTGGGCAGAGTAGAACATCCAGTGATCTGATGATAACCTGTCTCAGGCTAGTGCATGAGATATGTAAATCACCTGTCACTCACAGCAAGGGGGCGTTAACTTCCTCGGGGAAGTCAGCACAGCACAGGGATGGTGGGAACCCCTCATAATGAGCACAGCACAGGAATGGTGGGAACCCCTCATAATGAGCATAATGAGTCCGACGACTGACTGCCATATTGAGAAAGGTATTTTTTGCTTTTTAAATTCATCATAACAAACTTTTGTATTTGTTATGAAAAGTTAACGAACCTAATGAAAATTCATATTTCATACGAATCCAAATTGAATTTCGGACACGAATTACGAATTTACGGGTAATACGAAATGGAACGGAACAAAACTAATTTATTGACGGCGCACATGTCTAAATTCTAGCACTAGATCTCCTCTAACTCAAAACTGTTAACCTGTAGAAATTTTTAAATGTCACCTATGGAGATTTTTAAGGGTCAAAGTTTGTCGCCATTCCACGAGCTGGAGCAATTTTGAAGCGTGACATGCTGGGAATCGATTTACTGGGCGTAATATTATCTTTCACAGTATAAAGAAATTGGGCTAACTTTACTGTTGTCTTATTTTTTAAGTAAAAAAAGTGTATTTTTTCCAAAAAATTGCGCTTGTAAGACTGCTGCGCAAATACGGTGTGACATAAAGTATTGTAACAGCCGCCATTTTATTCCCCAGGGTGTGTGAAAAAAATATATATAATGTTTGGGGGTTCTAAGTGATTTTCTAGCAAAAAAAAATGATTTTTAACTTGTAAACAACAAGTGTCAAAAAGTATACTGCGCTAAATGCTAAGAAAATGACATACATACATGCGATAGTTGGTCCACTCCCAGGGGTGAGTGCACATCTACTAGGGGGGGGGGGGGCACCCTATTTAAAGCACTTAAGAAGAACGGAACGGAACGGAAGAAGAACGGAATCATCCATCTATTGCTCAAGTCACAGCATTGTATATTGTTTCACTAGCACAAGAACCTTTTTTTGGGGGACTGTTTGATTAATTTTATTTGTTACCAGTGTATCATTTATTACCTGTATGTCATTTTTTTAGCATTTAGCGTGGTATACTTTTTATTATTTATTAATTGTTCACACCAATTTCACACTGCAGCTGCTTTAATTATGTGGTAAAGCAACTCGTTCACTTTAGCCATATTAACACATACATGAGTTTTTTTTTTCACTTATTTTCATCCTTTGGCGCTTTGGTTCATTTTTATATTTGTAAAGAAACAGAAGCAGGAACCATTGGCTCTTGCTGCTGTCAATCACAGCCAGTGAGGAGGGAGTGGGGGGCTGGGCTGATCATGGACACAAGGGGCTGTCTTAGGAGCGAGTCTGCAAGGGCACCCCCATAGCATGGGGGTTCCATTGGTCAGCACTCAGTGGGGGAGCCATAAGCGCTAGTAGGGGGCCAGGGACCTTATAAGAGGAGGATTGGGGTTGCTCTGAGCAAAACCATTGCACAGAGCATGTCAGGATAACATTTTTTTTTTTTAAATAACGGTTTACAGTCACTTTAATACTTTGAAAGTATCTAGATTAAAAAATATGAGCTTGCAATGAACTACTAGGCACATTTTGAAGGGGAAATGTATTTTCTGTATAGTAGAAAACTAATATTTTTAGTAACATAGTGTAACTTTTCTTAGGATTGGAAACGTGGTTCTTAATGATTAGAGGAATATATTATTAAATATAATAAACAAATACAGCATGGAAATACAATAGTACACCACTCAGTTATTAATGAAAGGAACTATTTAACTTGATAAAAATGTATGGGAAACTAAAAAAATGTTAGTGGAAATTAATTTATCTTACGTGGTATGATGTAGTATTGGGATCCTTCAGCTGCTCCTTGTTCTCTTCATCAACTGTAAACCTTCTACTTGTCTGAGCTTTGCTTCACTTTATATTCATTCCACCCCCATTCACTAACATGAGACGACTTTGGATTGCCTGTAGGGAATTATTCAGAACAATGTAAGGTGTGTTTCCTATTGTTTAGAGGTATATTTGCATTTTCATTTGTATTCAAGTTATTGCTCCAGTCAGGTGACAAGTTTGGAGGGAAGACAATAGGAGGGAATGCAAATGTGAAATCCATGGTTCACACTCTCATTAGCATTTATAAGAGACAATACTGTGATTGTAATGACAATGCCAGAGGAAGCTGCAGAGGGTATACAGATACTTGTAGACATTTGTCAGGTGCCAAAATGTAATTAACAAATCAGACATTGTTAAAACCATTGAAAATTGGATAAATGATACATTGTACACCAAAACAAATGCATTGTATCAAAGTTTTATCTGTCATATTTCCTGTGTATAGAGAATCATTAATGGTGGTTTCAACATGTTTCGCTCTTGCACTTCATCAGGAAACCACTTAGAAATTAATGCAAATCATTCCAACCACTTGGATAAATAAGAGTGCGCAAGGGTCAAACCCAAGGGGAACCCCACATGAATCTGTGGATCCTGTGCACCCCACCCAAAGGGAAGCACAGAGTGAACCACAGAAGGAGATAATCAGGAGGTGTGTAATGACAAAACAGAGGGGTACAACCAAGAACACACAGGGGCACTCAAAGATGTCTATCAAATTCTAAAACCCATGGAACTTTGTTAGCACAAGGTGGCTGTTCATGCATGAGAGTCCCCTGATTCCAACCTATATATTTTTTTCATTTTGGATAGCGTAGAGAATGCTAGAAACCTTATCATTTTCTGGTCTGTTTTGCATAAGGTATATTTACTTACATACTTTTAAATCACTTTCCTGTAATGAAAATACAACAAGATGATCAAATATTTTCAAAGTGAAATATATTATATATTATATCACTTTCAATGTCACTGTCAGCTGTACCCATTGAAAGATTTCCCATGAACTCCTGTTCCAATTTTAACCATACACATTTGGGTTTCCCATTATTTTCTATTCTTTTGACAATGGCCTCTCATTGAGAGCAATACAATTTGATAGGGATTCTACTCTTTGGCAAAATCTAACATGTTTTGGTTTCAGATATACTTGAAAATTCTGTTTGCACATAAAAATTTCTATTCACAGAGAATAAAATAAACCAATTGCACCTCATGTATTTAATTATATAAATTCATTTTGAAAGGTGGGACTTAATGATTAAGGAAATGTATTCTTAAATATAAAAATGTAATACAGCATGATAATACAATAATACAAACACCCATATGCAAATGACAAGGATTATTTAATTTCATAAAAATGTATAAGAACAAAAAAATGTAAATGGAAAGTTCTATATCTTACCTGGTATGGTGTAATATTGGGAACCTTTAGCTGCTCCTTGTTCTCGTTATTTGCCAGTAATCTTTCTACCTGTCTGAGTTCTGCTTCACCTTATATTCACTTCACCCCCATTCACTAACATGAGGCAGCTTTGGATTGGCTAAAAGGATCTATTCGGAACAATGTAAGGTGTGTTTCCAATCGCCTAAATGTCTACATCTCTTTTTATTTGTATTTATTGCTCCAGTGATGTGACAAGTTCATTAACATTTGAAGGTTTGGAGGGAAAACAATAGCAGGGAATGTATATATAAAATCCATGATTTGAACTTATCATTAGCATTTATAAGAGATAATACTGTGATTGTAATATCAATGACAAAGGAAGCTGTAGAGGGTATACAGATACTTGTAGACATTTGTGACTTTACAGTTTCATGTTATAGTATTGGTACTTAGTACTTTCATTCTGCTATTATACTGTTTCTATAATACTCTATTTGATGATTTTTAGGTGACAGGTTCTCTTTAATGAGACACCAGGGGCCTAAAATACTCCTGTTGTCTCACCTGTCCTCCAATGAATCTAATGCAGTTCAATGTGCTTGGAAAAGTAGCACAAAAGTGTGATCTAGTGGCTGGGAAAATTGACATGGGGGCCTGGAAGTGACATTTTGCTTCCAGGTGAGTAAGAGGAAGGGGAAGGGAGAGATGTTTGCATGCATCTCTACTCTCTACCCTGTGGTAGCTACCATGCCTCTCCCGAGTGTGATGATGAGCGCAGACTACCCGGGTCACATGGTGGGGGGTACAGAGAATGTGTTTCATTCCCTACTGTCACCTTCATATGATGTACACATGCATTGCAGGTGAAGGAAGTAACAGGAAGGGGCCTCACTTCATGAGTACATTTACCATCAGCACAGAAAAAGGCTTTAATAAATATATATTTTTCCTCCACTTAGGATTTTTAATAAAAACTATGCTGTTTACTTAAAACAAAATATATATTCCTAAAATGTTCATGTGTATAGTAATTGGGACTTACAGGGGCAAAGTGACACAATGGATACCAAGGACAGAGCAATATATTTTACAGAGGACCATTAGAGGCTCAAATCAGAAAGTAAAAAAAAAACAGGAGAAGGATCCTTATTTTCAAAATGTTATTTTCAGTGGTGACCAATGGGAAGTAAAAATGACAGTCACAAAACTGAAAATAAATATTCTTACCCTTGTGTAAAGCTTTATGAATTGAACGTAATACTATTAGATTGTCTTGTAGGCACTAGGCAGAATACTTTAATAATTTACCACAGAAAAATAAGTCAGATTTGTTTGGAAATTGATTTTAACTAAACATGTACAGAATGCTTGACTCAATAGAACATCCAAAAATCCAGAAGGCTGCACTTCTGAACAGTTTAGTCATGAGTAAACACTGATATAGTGTGAAATACCTTAATTTTTTGATGTCCCCACGGCGTCATAGTGCTGTATTGGAATGCTTTTACTACCGCAATAAAGATTAGATGTTTTTCAGAAGTGCACCCGTCCAGATTTTTGGATGTTATATTGTGCACAGTTGGATGAACTTGAATACTTGAGGATTGTGGAGGACAGTGATGGTGGACCCACTTGGAGTAACAGTTTATCTAAATTCATGCTTGGCTGTTTAATTAAGAACTCAGCAGGAATCTAAAGATAGTTTGGCCTGTTGATGGGTGGATTATACCTGAGCATCCAACTGTGTCTACCTATATAGCATGAGATATAGAGAATAAACTATGATGAATGTTCTCTAATAATAAATTCATTAATAATTGTATTCTGTGAAGAAATTCCTATTTATATTTTGTGGCCTTGCATTTGTGGTGTGGACAAAGAACCACCAAAGTCCCCAAAGTACCAAAACAAATTTTGTATTATTCGTGTCACAGGCCCAAACAGGTTCTTCAAACAAAGGAAATGTAAAAACAGAAGGGCCACTTAAAGGATGTCATACATATTGTATGGCTCTGTGCTTGGGTGTTGGTCTATTTGTTTTGTTTTCTTTGTTATAATCTTTTTTTTTATGTTAATCTCTGACCATTATCAGATTTGGATTAGTATGACAAGGTATATTGAACACATTACTTGTTTTATATTCTGATATACATTTAGAATAAGAACCTTTAGGCTTTAGGAACCTTTAACCATAAACATAACAATTTTTTTGTTAAGTTTCAGGAAAGAAGTTTCCATTGTGTTCTCTAAGTAAGGGGGCAGCAGAAGCTGTTTTTAAAACTGCATTTTTTTCAGAAGCAATGGTTTTAATAACGTTTAAAGTGAAACAATAAACAATGAAATATTCCTTGAAAGATCGTGCCTGGGAGTTGTCCTTAGTATGCCTGTAAAGTAGCGCATCTTTCTCGTGTTTAGAACAATACCACAGCAAAATTACATTTCTAAAGGAAAAAAAGTATTTCAAAACTGATCGCGGCTGTAATGTATTTTCGGATACCGGCAATATACATAAAAATCATTGAAATCATTGGGGACCTGGGTCCTGCCCCAGGAGACATGTATCAATGCAAAAAAAGTTTTAAAAACGGCTGGTTTTTCAGGAGCAGTGATTTTAATAATGCTTAAAAGTGAAACAATAAAAATGAAATATTCCTTTAAATATCGTGCCTGGGGGGTCTCCTTAGTATGCCTGCATAGAAGCACATTTTTCCCATGTTTAGAACAATACCACAGCAAAATTACATTTCTAAAGGAAAAAAAGTCATTTAAAACTGATCACAGCTGTGAAGTATTGTTGGATCTCTGCAATATAGAAAAAATGAATTGAAAAAAGGTGGCATGGGTCCCCCCCAGTCCATTACCAGGCCCTTTGGGTCTGGTATGAATATTAATGGGAACCCTGCACAATAATAAAAATAAAAATTTGTGGGGATGCCCCCAAAATCCATACCAGGCCCTTCGGGTCTGGTATGGATATTAAGGGGAACCCTGCGTCAATTTTTTTTAAATTGCATAGGGGTCCCCCCAAAATCCATACCAGACCCTTATCTGAGCTCGCAACCTGGCAGGCTGCAGGAAAAGAGGAGGGACAAGGGAGTGGCCCCCCTCCTGAACTGTACTAGGCCACATGCCCTCAACATGGGAAGGATGTTTTGTGGTCACCCACAGCAGGGCCAGGGTGCCAGCCAACCACCCACGGTGACCCACCCACAGCAGGGCCAGCCAGCCACCCATGGTGACCCAGCCACAGCAGAGTGCCAGCCAGCCTACCTACAGAGGACATGGGAGCCAGCCAGGCACAGAGGACGCGGTAGCACGCCACAGCTACAGTACCCATAGTTAAGGTAAGAGGAGCACTACACAATGCCAATTGTATTTCTACTTTGTGAGAAGTTGGGCCAGGGGTGAGAGTCATAGCACAAGGAGGGGGTCCCTTGAGGACCAGAGTGAATCTAATAGGACCTGGGGGGACTCTCTTTAACTGACTCTATAATGGACACTGAAAGGACCTCTGTTAGAGAGACCCCCCTCCAGGTCCCATTAGACTCTGTTGTAGACTTTAATGGGGCCTGGACAGTTCTAACAGACTGTCTAATGGACACCTCCAGGTCCCATAAAAAAAAGGCAGAAGTTGTACTTTGTGCAAAATGTAGGGGCTTTTCATGGGTGGGCCCTTGCTTTATTTGGTCCAGTCCACCCCCGCACAGATTTGAAAATCCATTGGGAGATGCCCCTATGTAGTGTCTAAAGCCTCCATCACACCGAATACAACGTCAGAAGTGATGTAATGTGTTGAATAGTTTTGTATGTGTTATTTGGTTTCTACAGGCGTACATTTTTTAACAGTCTGTTAGTTGTCTTTAGTGCCAAAAATCCATTGGGAGATGCCCCTATGTAGAGTCTAAAGCCTCGTATGCACGATCAGATTTTCGGACGACCATTCATCCTTTTTTTTGTTGCATGATAGTTTCATGTTGAAAGTGAAGAGGTTACTCACCATACGAAAATTTTCGTACGACAGAATACAACGTCAGAAGTGATGTAATTTGTTGAATAGTTTTGTATGTGTTATTTTGTTTCTGAGCATGCGTAGTCTCGCTCTTACGTTTTTTTTTGGACAAAAACCGTACTATTTAAATGAAAAGTGGACGTTGAGTTCATATCCGACAAAAATGTTATAGTCTGAACATACAGCTGTTGTTGGATAAAAAAGCATAATCAGCTGTCTAAAGCACTATACTAACGATCAGAAAAATCGGCAGATCGTTCGTCGGGCAGAAATTTTATTCCGATTTTAATATCTTGTGTATGGGCCTTTAGAGTTTCCAAACATACAATTTTCCCCTCAGGAAAAAAAATTATAAAATTTGGTGTTTCCATCTATACCCCGTAATATCATATCCATTCCAGGTTCAAACCAAGTAATTTCACCCAATGGGGCTAAGGATGAAGTCGGTTGAACCATCTACCCTTTGCAATTTAACTTGTCCCAAGTTTTTAAAGTTAAAAAGAAATTTAATTTGATAGACCATGGTGCACTACTGGAACCCATGGGGCCTTCAGATTACATCCCGCCATGGTTTTTTTCTAGTGTGACCCATAATTTATCATTTTCGTAACTCTCTCAATAACTCTGTTGAGTGTGGTGTCTTATGGGGAGTGGAGAGCACTTTCTACACAGTGATGAAAGACTGAAGGATCGCACAAGTTGTATGGTGTATTGGAAGTTAGACACTGACTGATACATAAAATATTTTTTGCAAGCTTTATGAAGATAGCACTGATTGATGCAAGAAATAACCTTTATGAAGTGTATGAAGATATTATTGATGTGAGCACTTTTATTACACCGGGAGCATGGTCACAGCACCAGCATTCCGGGGAGAGAGAAGACCTCATCTTATGCACCCAAGCGGGAGTAAGGTACGCCCTATGAACAATCTTATATTGAATGAGGCGGTCTCTCAAGGAAACCAGCATTTTAAATGGGAAGTCTCACATGTCCTCCCAATCCTCCGAGTCCATCTCTGGAACATCCCGGCCCCATTGCTGGTGGAGCCTGGACAGCCCAGGTGAAGAGACCCGGAGGAGATGTGCATATAGCACTGAGGTGGGTTTTTTGGAACAATCAAATTGCAAAATCCATTCAAGGTCAGACTGCACCCTTCACCCGACGGGAACTGAGCTCTGAAAGCACGGGACAACTGTAGCTATCTGAATTTGTGTGAGAGCGGGACATTGTGATGAGACATCAGGTGATCAAAGGAGAATATTGTGAGATCTGCAGTGATGTCTGAGAGAGCCTTGATATGGTACCTAGCCCATACCAACCATTTTTATTTTAGGTTCATATTTATTAATGATTTTGCCTGATATTATCCCCAAAGCTGGCAGATACATTTAAGTCAAGTCACTTTTGATTGCCATGACAATTACATTCTCAGCCATCTTGGAGATGGACGCATATTTTGTAGTGAAAGATTCAATAAACTTTCAGTATACATGTCCCACATTGAACATATTCACATAAATCTGTTTATTCATAATATACAGTTATTACAATTTATTTACACAGTGTCTCTGATGAACCCTTTTGTGTTGAATCAGATGTTTGTACTATCTAAAGCTCTGAACATATTTGGAACATTTTGTTCCCTTTTCTTATGTGTGAGTTTTTTTGCGTTATTCTCCTTGATTGTGAAACATTTTTGTTTTTAACCACTTGCCACCAGTATAACATGGATATACTGGGGCAAGGTGGCACTGCTGCGCCGGATCATGTACTAGGTACGTGATCCAACACTTCTGGGGCACGCATGCGTTCCTCCGGCGTTCCTCCGGCAACCCCCTCCCGCAGTAATTAGACACAGCGGGAGCTGATCTGCGGGTTCCGAGGACTTGATGTCTGCCAGCATCCACTGATTATTAGGCAGAGCTCCAGAACGACGATCTGTAAACTATCTATGTAAACAAGGCAGATCACTGTTCTGTCAATACAGAAGGCATGGATCCTGTGTTCCTGTAAAGCAAGAACATGGATCCATGCGTTACCCAAGTAAAAGCATCTCCCACACTGTGCACAAACACTGGCTAGGCACACAGTTAACCTTTTGATCGCCCCTGATGTGTCATTAGCCAGTGTTGTTAGTACAATGACAGTGCATATTTTTAGTACTGATCACTGTGTTAGTGTCACTTGTCCCCAAAAAGTGTTTATAGTGTCAGTTAGTGTCCCTGCTGTCTACCACAATATTGCTGTCCCGCAATCAGTCGCTGATTGTTGCCATTACTAGTATAAATAAATAAATACAAACATCACATAGTTTGTAGACGCAATACATTTTGCACAAACCAATCAATATAGGCTTATTGGGATTTTTTTAACCAAAAATATGTAGCTGAATACATATTGGCCTAAATTGATGAAGAAATTCGATTTTTTCTTTTTTTTATTGGATATGTTTTATAGCAGAAAAAAAAAAATATTATTATTTTTTATTTTTTTTTCAAAATTGATGGTCTATTTCTGTTTCTAGCACAAAAAATAAAAACTGGAGTGGTAATCAGATACCCCCAAAATACATGGTGAGGAACAAAAGGACACAAGTTTTGTTTGAGTACAGCGTCGCAAGACAGCGCAAATTGTCAGTTAAAGTAACGCAGTGCTGTATCGCAAAAAAATGGCCTGGTCATGATGGGGGGTAAGTCTTCCAGAGGTCAAGTGCTTAATAACAAGGACACAACCTTTTTCCTGTAAGTCTTCTGAACACAAGAACATTTCTTTTTTTTTTTTTTTTGAACTAAGCACATTCTGAACATCTAAATGACTTCCCTATGTATGTGTTTTCAGGTATTGAAGAGAAGCACTTTGCACATTTTGGACATCTAAATGGCTTCTCACCTGTGTGGACCCTCTGGTGATCATTCAGGTTTGATTTCCGACTAAAACTTTTATTACATTCAGGGCATTGATATGGCTTCACTCCTGTGTGAATCCTCTGATGTGTATAAAGACTGGATATTACTGAGAAGGACTTGTTACATTCTGAACATCTGAAAGGCTTCTCTCCTGTGTGAATCATCATGTGTCGAGTAAGATGAAATATGCGTGAGAAGGACTTGTTACATTCTGAACATGTGAAAGGCTTCTCTCCTGTGTGAATCATCTGATGTGTTGTGAGGCTTGATTTGATGTAAAAATATTTGTCACATTCAGTACACTGGTATGGCTTCTCTCCTGTGTGAATCATCTTGTGTATAATCAATGAACTATGGTGTAAAAACTGTTGATCACATTCAGAACAATGGTATGTCTTCTCTGCTGTGTGAATCCTCAGGTGCCGAATAAGATGATCCTTTCGTAAGAAGCTCTTGTCACATTCTGAACACATAAATGGCTTCTCCCCTGTGTGAGTCCTCTGATGATAAATTAAATTAGTTTTTGCACTAAAGGATTTGTCACACTCGGTGCAAGAAAATGGCTTTTCACCTGCTCCATCCATCATACTTTTCTGTAAAGCCCTTTTACAATTTCTTCTCTTTCATCCACCTGCAATCAAATTTAAAAAAAATATTTATATAAACGATTGGAATACTAGTAGGGTAGAAATTTAGTAACATGTTGTTGAGAAATGTACAGTTTTAGAAAAATAGAGTTTGTTTCATGTGGAGACTTAGTAGCTAATTAAAGTGGATGTCATAATGTAGAGAATAAGATTTCCTTTCATTTGAGCCCAGTCTTGCCACACAAGTTTACTCGAGGCCTGAGAAATCCTCTTTTATTGTTCAGTTAGAGAAATCTTGACAAAGTCTTGAAAACTTTGTCAAAAACGCCCCCTTGCTGTGAGTGACAGGTGATTTACATATCATGCACTAGCCTGAGACAGGCACATCCTGTGTAAAAAGTTCACAATTCACATCCCCCTCCCCTCCCCTCCAGCTCTCCCAGGATTTCTGTGTTTTGACTGGATGTTTCTCATCATGGGATACAGTGAACAGTCAACAGACTATAGACAGATAAGTGATTTAGGGGACATGTATGTAGTCAGAGCTGGGCAGAGTAGAACATCCAGTGATCTGATGATAACCTGTCTCAGGCTAGTGCATGAGATATGTAAATCACCTGTCACTCACAGCAAGGGGGCGTTAACTTCCTCGGGGAAGTCAGCACAGCACAGGGATGGTGGGAACCCCTCATAATGAGCACAGCACAGGAATGGTGGGAACCCCTCATAATGAGCATAATGAGTCCGACGACTGACTGCCATATTGAGAAAGGTATTTTTTGCTTTTTAAATTCATCATAACAAACTTTTGTATTTGTTATGAAAAGTTAACGAACCTAATGAAAATTCATATTTCATACGAATCCAAATTGAATTTCGGACACGAATTACGAATTTACGGGTAATACGAAATGGAACGGAACAAAACTAATTTATTGACGGCGCACATGTCTAAATTCTAGCACTAGATCTCCTCTAACTCAAAACTGTTAACCTGTAGAAATTTTTAAATGTCACCTATGGAGATTTTTAAGGGTCAAAGTTTGTCGCCATTCCACGAGCTGGAGCAATTTTGAAGCGTGACATGCTGGGAATCGATTTACTGGGCGTAATATTATCTTTCACAGTATAAAGAAATTGGGCTAACTTTACTGTTGTCTTATTTTTTAAGTAAAAAAAGTGTATTTTTTCCAAAAAATTGCGCTTGTAAGACTGCTGCGCAAATACGGTGTGACATAAAGTATTGTAACAGCCGCCATTTTATTCCCCAGGGTGTGTGAAAAAAATATATATAATGTTTGGGGGTTCTAAGTGATTTTCTAGCAAAAAAAAAATGATTTTTAACTTGTAAACAACAAGTGTCAAAAAGTATACTGCGCTAAATGCTAAGAAAATGACATACATACATGCGATAGTTGGTCCACTCCCAGGGGTGAGTGCACATCTACTAGGGGGGGGGGGGCACCCTATTTAAAGCACTTAAGAAGAACGGAACGGAACGGAAGAAGAACGGAATCATCCATCTATTGCTCAAGTCACAGCATTGTATATTGTTTCACTAGCACAAGAACCTTTTTTTGGGGGACTGTTTGATTAATTTTATTTGTTACCAGTGTATCATTTATTACCTGTATGTCATTTTTTTAGCATTTAGCGTGGTATACTTTTTATTATTTATTAATTGTTCACACCAATTTCACACTGCAGCTGCTTTAATTATGTGGTAAAGCAACTCGTTCACTTTAGCCATATTAACACATACATGAGTTTTTTTTTCACTTATTTTCATCCTTTGGCGCTTTGGTTCATTTTTATATTTGTAAAGAAACAGAAGCAGGAACCATTGGCTCTTGCTGCTGTCAATCACAGCCAGTGAGGAGGGAGTGGGGGGCTGGGCTGATCATGGACACAAGGGGCTGTCTTAGGAGCGAGTCTGCAAGGGCACCCCCATAGCATGGGGGTTCCATTGGTCAGCACTCAGTGGGGGAGCCATAAGCGCTAGTAGGGGGCCAGGGACCTTATAAGAGGAGGATTGGGGTTGCTCTGAGCAAAACCATTGCACAGAGCATGTCAGGATAACATTTTTTTTTAAATAACGGTTTACAGTCACTTTAATACTTTGAAAGTATCTAGATTAAAAAATATGAGCTTGCAATGAACTACTAGGCACATTTTGAAGGGGAAATGTATTTTCTGTATAGTAGAAAACTAATATTTTTAGTAACATAGTGTAACTTTTCTTAGGATTGGAAACGTGGTTCTTAATGATTAGAGGAATATATTATTAAATATAATAAACAAATACAGCATGGAAATACAATAGTACACCACTCAGTTATTAATGAAAGGAACTATTTAACTTGATAAAAATGTATGGGAAACTAAAAAAATGTTAGTGGAAATTAATTTATCTTACGTGGTATGATGTAGTATTGGGATCCTTCAGCTGCTCCTTGTTCTCTTCATCAACTGTAAACCTTCTACTTGTCTGAGCTTTGCTTCACTTTATATTCATTCCACCCCCATTCACTAACATGAGACGACTTTGGATTGCCTGTAGGGAATTATTCAGAACAATGTAAGGTGTGTTTCCTATTGTTTAGAGGTATATTTGCATTTTCATTTGTATTCAAGTTATTGCTCCAGTCAGGTGACAAGTTTGGAGGGAAGACAATAGGAGGGAATGCAAATGTGAAATCCATGGTTCACACTCTCATTAGCATTTATAAGAGACAATACTGTGATTGTAATGACAATGCCAGAGGAAGCTGCAGAGGGTATACAGATACTTGTAGACATTTGTCAGGTGCCAAAATGTAATTAACAAATCAGACATTGTTAAAACCATTGAAAATTGGATAAATGATACATTGTACACCAAAACAAATGCATTGTATCAAAGTTTTATCTGTCATATTTCCTGTGTATAGAGAATCATTAATGGTGGTTTCAACATGTTTCGCTCTTGCACTTCATCAGGAAACCACTTAGAAATTAATGCAAATCATTCCAACCACTTGGATAAATAAGAGTGCGCAAGGGTCAAACCCAAGGGGAACCCCACATGAATCTGTGGATCCTGTGCACCCCACCCAAAGGGAAGCACAGAGTGAACCACAGAAGGAGATAATCAGGAGGTGTGTAATGACAAAACAGAGGGGTACAACCAAGAACACACAGGGGCACTCAAAGATGTCTATCAAATTCTAAAACCCATGGAACTTTGTTAGCACAAGGTGGCTGTTCATGCATGAGAGTCCCCTGATTCCAACCTATATATTTTTTTCATTTTGGATAGCGTAGAGAATGCTAGAAACCTTATCATTTTCTGGTCTGTTTTGCATAAGGTATATTTACTTACATACTTTTAAATCACTTTCCTGTAATGAAAATACAACAAGATGATCAAATATTTTCAAAGTGAAATATATTATATATTATATCACTTTCAATGTCACTGTCAGCTGTACCCATTGAAAGATTTCCCATGAACTCCTGTTCCAATTTTAACCATACACATTTGGGTTTCCCATTATTTTCTATTCTTTTGACAATGGCCTCTCATTGAGAGCAATACAATTTGATAGGGATTCTACTCTTTGGCAAAATCTAACATGTTTTGGTTTCAGATATACTTGAAAATTCTGTTTGCACATAAAAATTTCTATTCACAGAGAATAAAATAAACCAATTGCACCTCATGTATTTAATTATATAAATTCATTTTGAAAGGTGGGACTTAATGATTAAGGAAATGTATTCTTAAATATAAAAATGTAATACAGCATGATAATACAATAATACAAACACCCATATGCAAATGACAAGGATTATTTAATTTCATAAAAATGTATAAGAACAAAAAAATGTAAATGGAAAGTTCTATATCTTACCTGGTATGGTGTAATATTGGGAACCTTTAGCTGCTCCTTGTTCTCCTTATCTGCCAGTAATTTTTCTACCTGTCTGAGTTCTGCTTCACCTTATATTCACTTCACCCCCATTCACTAACATGAGGCAGCTTTGGATTGGCTAAAAGGATCTATTCAGAACAATGTAAGGTGTGTTTCCAATCGCCTAAATGTCTACATCTCTTTTTATTTGTATTTATTGCTCCAGTGATGTGACAAGTTCATTAACATTTGAAGGTTTGGAGGGAAAACAATAGCAGGGAATGTATATATAAAATCCATGATTTGAACTTATCATTAGCATTTATAAGAGATAATACTGTGATTGTAATATCAATGACAAAGGAAGCTGTAGAGGGTATACAGATACTTGTAGACATTTGTGACTTTACAGTTTCATGTTATAGTATTGGTACTTAGTACTTTCATTCTGCTATTATACTGTTTCTATAATACTCTATTTGATGATTTTTAGGTGACAGGTTCTCTTTAATGAGACACCAGGGGCCTAAAATACTCCTGTTGTCTCACCTGTCCTCCAATGAATCTAATGCAGTTCAATGTGCTTGGAAAAGTAGCACAAAAGTGTGATCTAGTGGCTGGGAAAATTGACATGGGGGCCTGGAAGTGACATTTTGCTTCCAGGTGAGTAAGAGGAAGGGGAAGGGAGAGATGTTTGCATGCATCTCTACTCTCTACCCTGTGGTAGCTACCATGCCTCTCCCGAGTGTGATGATGAGCGCAGACTACCCGGGTCACATGGTGGGGGGTACAGAGAATGTGTTTCATTCCCTACTGTCACCTTCATATGATGTACACATGCATTGCAGGTGAAGGAAGTAACAGGAAGGGGCCTCACTTCATGAGTACATTTACCATCAGCACAGAAAAAGGCTTTAATAAATATATATTTTTCCTCCACTTAGGATTTTTATTAAAAACTATGCTGTTTACTTAAAACAAAATATATATTCCTAAAATGTTCATGTGTATAGTAATTGGGACTTACAGGGGCAAAGTGACACAATGGATACCAAGGACAGAGCAATATATTTTACAGAGGACCATTAGAGGCTCAAATCAGAAAGTAAAAAAAAAACAGGAGAAGGATCCTTATTTTCAAAATGTTATTTTCAGTGGTGACCAATGGGAAGTAAAAATGACAGTCACAAAACTGAAAATAAATATTCTTACCCTTGTGTAAAGCTTTATGAATTGAACGTAATACTATTAGATTGTCTTGTAGGCACTAGGCAGAATACTTTAATAATTTACCACAGAAAAATAAGTCAGATTTGTTTGGAAATTGATTTTAACTAAACATGTACAGAATGCTTGACTCAATAGAACATCCAAAAATCCAGAAGGCTGCACTTCTGAACAGTTTAGTCATGAGTAAACACTGATATAGTGTGAAATACCTTAATTTTTTGATGTCCCCACGGCGTCATAGTGCTGTATTGGAATGCTTTTACTACCGCAATAAAGATTAGATGTTTTTCAGAAGTGCACCCGTCCAGATTTTTGGATGTTATATTGTGCACAGTTGGATGAACTTGAATACTTGAGGATTGTGGAGGACAGTGATGGTGGACCCACTTGGAGTAACAGTTTATCTAAATTCATGCTTGGCTGTTTAATTAAGAACTCTGCAGGAATCTAAAGATAGTTTGGCCTGTTGATGGGTGGATTATACCTGAGCATCCAACTGTGTCTACCTATATAGCATGAGATATAGAGAATAAACTATGATGAATGTTCTCTAATAATAAATTCATTAATAATTGTATTCTGTGAAGAAATTCCTATTTATATTTTGTGGCCTTGCATTTGTGGTGTGGACAAAGAACCACCAAAGTCCCCAAAGTACCAAAACAAATTTTGTATTATTCGTGTCACAGGCCCAAACAGGTTCTTCAAACAAAGGAAATGTAAAAACAGAAGGGCCACTTAAAGGATGTCATACATATTGTATGGCTCTGTGCTTGGGTGTTGGTCTATTTGTTTTGTTTTCTTTGTTATAATCTTTTTTTTTATGTTAATCTCTGACCATTATCAGATTTGGATTAGTATGACAAGGTATATTGAACACATTACTTGTTTTATATTCTGATATACATTTAGAATAAGAACCTTTAGGCTTTAGGAACCTTTAACCATAAACATAACAATTTTTTTGTTAAGTTTCAGGAAAGAAGTTTCCATTGTGTTCTCTAAGTAAGGGGGCAGCAGAAGCTGTTTTTAAAACTGCATTTTTTTCAGAAGCAATGGTTTTAATAACGTTTAAAGTGAAACAATAAACAATGAAATATTCCTTGAAAGATCGTGCCTGGGAGTTGTCCTTAGTATGCCTGTAAAGTAGCGCATCTTTCTCGTGTTTAGAACAATACCACAGCAAAATTACATTTCTAAAGGAAAAAAAGTATTTCAAAACTGATCGCGGCTGTAATGTATTTTCGGATACCGGCAATATACATAAAAATCATTGAAATCATTGGGGACCTGGGTCCTGCCCCAGGAGACATGTATCAATGCAAAAAAAGTTTTAAAAACGGCTGGTTTTTCAGGAGCAGTGATTTTAATAATGCTTAAAAGTGAAACAATAAAAATGAAATATTCCTTTAAATATCGTGCCTGGTCTCCTTAGTATGCCTGCATAGAAGCACATTTTTCCCATGTTTAGAACAATACCACAGCAAAATTACATTTCTAAAGGAAAAAAAGTCATTTAAAACTGATCACAGCTGTGAAGTATTGTTGGATCTCTGCAATATAGAAAAAATGAATTGAAAAAAGGTGGCATGGGTCCCCCCCAGTCCATTACCAGGACCTTTGGGTCTGGTATGAATATTAATGGGAACCCTGCACAATAATAAAAATAAAAATTTGTGGGGATGCCCCCAAAATCCATACCAGGCCCTTCGGGTCTGGTATGGATATTAAGGGGAACCCTGCGTCAATTTTTTTAAAATTGCATAGGGGTCCCCCCAAAATCCATACCAGACCCTTATCTGAGCTCGCAACCTGGCAGGCTGCAGGAAAAGCGGAGGGACGAGGGAGTGGCCCCCCTCCTGAACTGTACTAGGCCACATGCCCTCAACATGGGAAGGATGTTTTGGGGTCACCCACAGCAGGGCCAGGGTGCCAGCCAACCACCCACGGTGACCCACCCACAGCAGGGCCAGCCAGCCACCCATGGTGACCCAGCCACAGCAGAGTGCCAGCCAGCCTACCTACAGAGGACATGGGAGCCAGCCAGGCACAGAGGACGCGGTAGCACGCCACAGCTACAGTACCCATAGTTAAGGTAAGAGGAGCACTACACAATGCCAATTGTATTTCTACTTTGTGAGAAGTTGGGCCAGGGGTGAGAGTCATAGCACAAGGAGGGGGTCCCTTGAGGACCAGAGTGAATCTAATAGGACCTGGGGGGACTCTTTATAACCGACTCTATAATGGACACTGAAAGGACCTCTGTTAGAGAGACCCCCCTCCAGGTCCCATTAGACTCTGTTGTAGACTTTAATGGGGCCTGGACAGTTCTAACAGACTGTCTAATGGACACCTCCAGGTCCCATAAAAAAAAGGCAGAAGTTGTACTTTGTGCAAAATGTAGGGGCTTTTCATGGGTGGGCCCTTGCTTTATTTGGTCCAGTCCACCCCCGCACAGATTTGAAAATGGAAAAATCATCCACCGGTTGCAGTTTAGGCGTACATTTTTTAACAGTCTGTTAGTTGTCTTTAGTGCCAAAAATCCATTGGGAGATGCCCCTATGTAGAGTCTAAAGCCTCGTATGCACGATCAGATTTTCGGACGACCATTCATCCTTTTTTTTGTTGCATGATAGTTTCATGTTGAAAGTGAAGAGGTTACTCACCATACGAAAATTTTCGTACGACAGAATACAACGTCAGAAGTGATGTAATTTGTTGAATAGTTTTGTATGTGTTATTTTGTTTCTGAGCATGCGTAGTCTTGCTCTTACGTTTTTTTTTGGACAAAAACCGTACTATTTAAATGAAAAGTGGACGTTGAGTTCATATCCGACAAAAATGTTATAGTCTGAACATACAGCTGTTGTTGGATAAAAAAGCATAATCAGCTGTCTAAAGCACTATACTAACGATCAGAAAAATCGGCAGATCGTTCGTCGGGCAGAAATTTTATTCCGATTTTAATATCTTGTGTATGGGCCTTTAGAGTTTCCAAACATACAATTTTCCCCTCAGGAAAAAAAATTATAAAATTTGGTGTTTCCATCTATACCCCGTAATATCATATCCATTCCAGGTTCAAACCAAGTAATTTCACCCAATGGGGCTAAGGATGAAGTCGGTTGAACCATCTACCCTTTGCAATTTAACTTGTCCCAAGTTTTTAAAGTTAAAAAGAAATTTAATTTGATAGACCATGGTGCACTACTGGAACCCATGGGGCCTTCAGATTACATCCCGCCATGGTTTTTTTCTAGTGTGACCCATAATTTATCATTTTCGTAACTCTCTCAATAACTCTGTTGAGTGTGGTGTCTTATGGGGAGTGGAGAGCACTTTCTACACAGTGATGAAAGACTGAAGGATCGCACAAGTTGTATGGTGTATTGGAAGTTAGACACTGACTGATACATAAAATATTTTTTGCAAGCTTTATGAAGATAGCACTGATTGATGCAAGAAATAACCTTTATGAAGTGTATGAAGATATTATTGATGTGAGCACTTTTATTACATCCCCTAGACTCACATAAAACAGCTGGCTGCATAATCAAACAACTGATTCACCGTATACTGGTCCCGTGTGATTGAGGCCTTAGTTGGCAAGTAAACTTTTTGAAACAAATTCAAAGACTATTGACCATTTATTTTTTTATTTTTTTAAAACTTTTTATTTTTCTTAACAAACAGAACAATACGGACGCACAAAAGCACGGCCAACATCTGGCTGTCAACAGGGAAGGGACCCACGCAGGGGTCACAAAGTATTGTCATAGTATCAAAAAGCATTAGAGTATCAATGACTACCTTAGTATAACGACAGCAATGGATTGTCAAGGATCTTGCTCCAGGGGGGGGGGAGCAACAATGAGTTAGTTCACCTAGATTATCCCACAAACCCGGCTTGTACTATAAGGAGGCTAAGGAGGGCCAACATATAACAGAGAAGTCACTTAATTAGTTGCATCAGTGGAGGGTTCCGCTAACCACTTACTCCAGACTCTGTCATGTTTTTTCGGACAGCCTCTGTGTGTATAGGTGTCCCTGTAAAGGGGTATCACATTATTAACAAGTGATTTGTATAAGCCTATAGAGGGAGGAGTCTTTCGCTTCCAGCACAGAACAATGGATTTCCTGGCATAGAACAGCAGGAGACCCTATAGAGTTCTCTCAGCCACTCTGGGTACCAGGTCCTCCACCAGCCCCAGCAGGCATATTTTTGGGGAAGAAGCAATAGAGATACTTAGCAGATCATTCACCTCTGAAAGAATTTGTGACCAGAAACCTGCAATTACTGGGCAGGACCAAAGATATGGATATAGTCCCCGGGGGCATGGTCACAGCGCCAGCATTCCGGGGAGAGAGAAGACCTCATCTTATGCACCCGAGCGGGAGTAAGGTACGCCCTATGAACAATCTTATATTGAATGAGGCGGTCTCTCAAGGAAACCAGTATTTGAAATGGGAAGTCCCACACGTCCTCCCAATCCTCCGAGTCCATCTCCGGAACATCCCGGCCCCATTGCTGGTGGAGCCTGGACAGCCCAGGAGAAGAGACCCGGAGGAGATGTGCATATAGCACTGAGGTGGGTTTTTCGGAACAATCAAATTGCAAAATCAGCTCAAGGTCGGACTGCACCATCTGGCCTTCACCGACGGAAACTGAGCTCTGAAAGCATGGGACAACTGTAGATATCTGAATTTGTGTGAGAGAGGGACATTGTGATGAGACATCAGGGGATCAAAGGAGAATATTGTGAGATCTGCAGTGATGTCTGAGAGAGCCTTGATATGGTACCTAGGCCATACCAACCATTTTTATTTTAGGTGCATATTTATTAATGATTTTGCCTGATATTATCCCCAAAGCTGGCAGATACATTTAAGTCAAGTCACTTTTGATTGCCATGACAATTACATTCTCAGCCATCATGGAGATGAAAGATTTTGTAGTGAAAGATTCAATAAACTTTCAGTATACACGTCCCACAATCAACATATTCACATAAATCTGTTTATTCATAATATACAGTTATTACAATTTATTTACACAGTGGCTCTGATGAACCCTTTTGTGTTGAATCAGATGTTTGTACTATCTAAAGCTCTGAACATATTTGGAACATTTAGTTCCCTTTTCTTATGTGTGAGTTTTTTTGTGTTATTCTCCTTGATTGTGAAACATTTTTGTTTTTAACCACTTTCCACCAGTATAACATAGATATACTGGGGCAAGGTGGCACTGCTGCGCCGGATCATGTACTAGGTGATCCAACACTTCTTGATCTGGGGCACGCATGCGTTCCACCGGGAACCCCCTCCCGCAGTGATTAGACACAGCGGGAGCTGATCTGCGGGTTCCGGTGACTTGATGTCTGTCAGCATCCACTGATAATTAGGCAGAGCTCCAGAACGACGATCTGCCTATGTAAACAAGGCAGATCGCTGTTCTGTCAATACAGAAGACATGGATCCTGTGTTCCTGTAAAGCAAGAACATGGATCCATGTGTTACCCAAGTAAAAGCATCTCCCACACTGTGCACAAACACTGGCTAGGCACACAGTTAACCTTTTGATCGCCCCCGATATGTCATTAGCCAGTGTTAGTACAATGACGGTGCATATTTTTAGTACTGATCACTGTATTAGTGTCACTGGTCCCCAAAAAGGGTTTATAGTGTCAGTTAGTGTCCCTGCTGTCCGCCACAATATTGCTGTCCCGCAATCAGTCGCTGATTGTTGCCATTACTAGTATAAATAAACAAAAATATAACATAGTTTGTAGACGCAATACATTTTGCACAAACCAATCAATATACGCTTATTGGGATTTTTTAACCAAAAATATGTAGCCGAATACATATTGGCCTAAATTGATGAAGAAATACTATTTTTTTATTTTTTTTTATTGGATATGTTTTATAGCAGAAAGAAAAAAATATTGTTTTTTTTTTTTTTTCAAAATTGATGGTCTATTTCTGTTTATAGCACAAACAATAAAAACTGGAGTGGTAATCAGATACCCCCAAAATAAATGGTGAGGAACAAAAGGACACAAGTTTTGTTTGAGTACAGTGTCGCAAGACAGCGCAAAATGTCAGTTAAAGTAACGCTGTGCTGTATCGCAAAAAATGGCCTGGTCATGATGGGGGGTAAGTCTTCCAGAGGTCAAGTGGTTAATAACAAGGACACAACCTTTTTCCTGTAAGTCTTCTGAACACAAGAACATTTCTTTTTTTTTTTTTTTGAACTAAGCACATTCTGAACATCTAAATGACTCCCCTATGTATGTGTTTTCAGGTATTGAAGAGAAGCACTTTGCACATTTTGAACATATAAATGGCTTCTCACCTGTGTGGACCCTCTGGTGATCATTCAGGTTTGATTTCTGTCTAAAACCTTTATTACATTCAGGGCATTGATATGGCTTCTCTCCTGTGTGAATCCTCTGATGTGTATAAAGACTGGATATTACTGAGAAGCACTTGTTACATTCTGAACATCTGAAAGGCTTCTCTCCTGTGTGAATCCTCTGATGTTTCATAAGATTGGATTTATTGCTAAAATATTTATTGCATTCAGAGCATTGATGTGGCTTCTCTCCTGTGTGAATCCTCTGATGTTTACAAAGGTTGGATATTACTGAAAAGCACTTGTTACATTCTGAACATCTGAAAGGCTTCTCTCCTGTGTGAATCATCTGATGTGTTGTGAGGCTTGATTTTCTGGAAAAATATTTGTCACATTCAGTACACTGGTACGGCTTCTCTCCTGTGTGAATCATCTTGTGTATAATCAATGAACTATGGTGTGAAAACTGTTGATCACATTCAGAACATTGATATGTCTTCTCTCCTGTGTGAGTCCTCAGGTGCCGAATAAGACCATCCTTTCGTAAGAAGCTCTTGTCACATTCTGAACACATAAATGGCTTTTCCCCTGTGTGAGTCCTCTGATGATAAATTAAATTCGTTTTTGCTTTAAAGAATTTGTCACACTCGGTGCAAGAAAATGTCTTTTCACCTGCTCCATCCATCATACTTTGCTGTGAAGCCCTTTTACAATTTCTTCTCTTTCATCCACCTGCAATCAAATTAAAAAAAATATATTTATATAAACGATTGGAATACTAGTAGGGTAGAAATTTAGTAACATGGTGTTGAGAAATGTGCAGTTTTAGAAAAATGGAGTTTGTTTCATGTGGAGACTTAGTAGCTAATTAAAGTTTATGTAAACCCAAAATTTTTTAACTTGATAAAAATGTATGGGAAACGAATTTTTTTTTGTGGAAATTCATTTATCTTACGTGGTATGATGTAGTATTGGGATCTTTCAGCTGCTCCTTGTTCTCTTCATCAACTGTAAACCTTCTACTTGTCTGAGCTTTGCTTCACCTTATATTCATTCCACCCCCATTCACTTACATGAGACTACTTTGGATTGGCTGTAGGGAATTATTCAGAACAATGTAAGGTGTGTTTCCTATTGTTTAGAGGTCGATTTGCATTTTCATTTGTATTCAAGTTATTGCTCCAGTCAGGTGACAAGTTTGGAGGGAAGACAATAGGAGGGAATGTAAATGTGAAATCCATGGTTCACATCCTCATTAGCATTTATAAAGAGACAATACTGTGATTGTAATGACAATGACAGAGGAAGCTGTAGAGGGTATACAGATACTTGTAGACATTTGTCAGGTGCCAAAATGTAATTTACAAATTAGACATTGTTAAAACCATTGAAAATTGGATAAATGATACATTGTACCCCAAAACAAATGCATGTAATGCATTGTATTTTATCTGTCATATTTCCTGTGTATAGAGAATCATTAATGGTGGTTTCAACATGTTTCGCTCTTGCACTTCATCAAGAAACCACTTAGAAATTAATGCAAACCATTCCAACCACCCACTTGGATAAATCAGAGTATGCAAGGATCCAACCCAAAGGGAACCCCAAATGAATCTGTGGATCCTGTGCACCCCACCCAAAGGGAAGCACAGAGTGAACCACGGGAGGAGATAATAAGGAGGTGTGTAATGTCAAAACAGAGGGGTACAACCAAGAACACACAGGGGCACTCAAAGATGTCTATCAAATTCTAAAACCCATGGAACTTTGTTAGCACAAGGTGGCTGTTCATGCATGAGAGTCCCCTGATTCCAGCCTATATTTTTTTTCATTTTGGATAGCGTAGAGAATGCTACAACCCTTATCATTTTCTGGTCTGTTTTGCATAAGGTATATTTACTTACATACTTTTAAATCACTTTCCTGTAATGTAAATACAACAAGATGATCAAATATTTTCAAAGTGAGAGGAAATCCTCTCTTAGATAGTTATCACTTTCAATGTCACTGTCAGCTGTATCCATTGAAAGATTTCCCATAAACTCCTGTTCCAATTTTAACCATACACATTTGGATTTCCCATCATTTTCTATTCTTTTGACAATGGTCTCTCATTGAGAGCAATACAGTTTGATAGGGATTCTACTCTTTGGCAATATCTAACATGTATTCGCTTCAGATATACTTGAAAATTCTGTTTGCACATAAAAATTTCTATTCACAGAGAATCAAATAAACCAATTGCACCTCAGGTATTTGATTATATCAATTCCCTTTGAAAGGTGGGACTTAATGATTAAGGAAATGTATTCTTAAATATAAAAATGTAATACAGCATGATAATACAATAATACAACACCCGCAAATGACAAGGATTATTTAATTTCATAAAAATGTATAAGAACAAAAAAATGTAAATGGAAAGTTCTATATCTTACCTGGTATGGTGTAATATTGGGAACCTTTAGCTGCTCCTTGTTCTCCTTATCTGCCAGTAATCTTTCTACCTGTCTAAGTTCTGCTTCACCTTATATTCACTTCACCCCCATTCACTAACATGAGGCAGCTTTGGATTGGCTAAAAGGATCTATTCAGAACAATGTAAGGTGTGTTTCCAATCGCCTAAATGTCTACATGTCTTTTTATTTGTATTCAAGTTATTGCTCCAGTGATGTGACAAGTTCATTAACATTTGAAGGTTTGGAGGGAAAACAATAGCTGGGAATGTATATATAAAATCCATGATTTGAACTTATCATTAGCATTTATAAGAGATAATACTGTGATTGTAATATCAATGACAGAGGAAGCTATAGAGGGTATACAGATACTTGTAGACATTTGTGACTTTACAGTTTTATGTTATAGTATACTTGGTACTTTCATTCTGCTATTATACTGTTTCTATAATACTCTATTTGAGGATTTTTAGGTGACAGGTTCTATTTAATGAGACATCAGGGGCCTAAAATACTCCTGTTGTCTCACCTGTCCTCCAATGAATCTAATGCAGTTCAATGTGCTTGGAAAAGTAGCACAAAAGTGTGATCTAGTGGCTGGGAAAATTGACACGGGGGCCTGGAAGTGACATTTTGCTTCCAGGTCAGTAAGAGGAAGGGGAGGGGAGAGATGTTTGCATGCATCTCTACTCTCTACACTGTGGTAGCTACCATGCCTCTCCCGAGTGTGATGATGAGTGCAGACTACCCGGGTCACATATTGGGGGGTACAGAGAATGTGTTTCATTCCCTACTGTCACCTTCATATGATGTACACATGCATTGCAGGTGAAGGAAGTAACAGGAAGGGGCCTCACTTCATGAGTAAATTTACCATCAGCACAGAAAAAGGCTTTAATAAATATATATTTTTCCTCCACTTAGGATTTTTATTAAAAACTATGCTGTTTACTTAAAACAAAATATATATTCCTAAAATGTTCATGTGTATAGTAATTGGGACTTACAGGGGCAAAGTGACACAATGGATACCAAGGACAGAGCAATATATTTTACAGAGGACCATTAGAGGCTCAAATCAGAAAGTTAAAAAAAAACAGGAGAAGGATCCTTATTTTCAAAATGTTATTTTCAGTGGTGACCAATGGGAAGTAAAAATTACAGTCACAAAACTGAAAATAAATATTCTTACCCTTGTGTAAAGCTTTATGAATTGAACGTAATATTATTAGATTGTCTTGCAGGCACTAGGCAGAATACTTTAATAGTTTACCACAGAAAAATAAGTCAGATTTGTTTGGAAATTGATTTTAACTAAACATGCACAGAATGCTTGACTCAATAGAACATCCAAAAATCCAGACGGCTGCACTTCTGAACAGTTTAGCCATGATGAGTAAACACTGATATAGTGTGAAATACCTTAATTTTTCGATGTCCCCATGGTGTCATAGTGCTGTATTGGAATGCTTTTACTACCGCAATAAAGATTGGATGTTTTTCAGAAGTGCACCCGTCCAGATTTTTGGATGTTATATTGTGCACAGTTGGATGAACTGGACAAGCACTTGAATACTTGAGGATTGTGGAGGACAGTGATGGTGGACCCACTTGGAGTAACAGTTTATCTAAATTCATGCTTGGCTGTTTAATTAAGAACTCAGCAGGAATCTAAAGATAGTTTGGCCCGTTGATTGGTGGATTATACCTGAGCATCCAACTGTGTCTACCTATATAGCATGAGATATAGAGAATAAACTATGATAAATGTTCTCTAATAATAAATTCATTAATAATTGCATTCTGTGAAGAAATTCCTATTTATATTTTGTGGCCTTGCATTTGTGGTGTGGACAAAGAACCACCAAAGGCCCCAAAGTACCGAAACAAATTTTGTATTATTTGTGTCACAGGCCCAAACAGGTTCTTCAAACAAAGGAAAATGTAAAAAACAGAAGGGCCACTTAAAGGATGTCATACGTATTGTATGGCTCTGTGCTTGGGTGTTGGTCTATTTGTTTTGTTTTCTTTGTTATAATCTTTTTTATTATGTTAATCTCTGACCATTATCAGATTTGGATTAGTATGACAAGGTATATTGAACACATTACTTGTTTTATATGCTGTTTACTTAAAACAAAATATATATTCCTGATATGTTCATGTGTATAGTAATTGGGACTTACAGGGGCAAAGTGACACAATGGACACCAAGGACAGAGCAATATATTTTACAGAGGACCATTAGAGGCTCAAATCAGAAAGTTAAAAAAAAACAGGAGAAGGATCCTTATTTTCAAAATGTTATTTTCAGTGGTGACCAATGGGAAGTAAAAATGACAGTCACAAAACTGAAAATAAATATTCGTACCCTTGTGTAAAGCTTTATGAATTGAACATAATACTATTAGATTGTCTTGCAGGCACTAGGCAGAATACTTTAATAATTTACCACAGAAAAATAAGTCAGATTTGTTTGGAAATTGATTTTAACTAAACATGTACAGAATGCTTGACTCAATAGAACATCCAGAAATCCAGACGGCTGCACTTCTGAACAGTTTAGTCATGAGTAAACACTGATATAGTGTGAAATGCCTTAATTTTTCGATGTCCCCACGGTGTCATAGTGCTGTATTGGAATGCTTTTACTACCGCAATAAAGATTGGATGTTTTTCAGAAGTGCACCCGTCCAGATTTTTGGATGTTATATTGTGCACAGTTGGATGAACTGGACAAGCACTTGAATACTTGAGGATTGTGGAGGACAGTGATGGTGGACCCACTTGGAGTAACAGTTTATCTAAATTCATGCTTGGCTGTTTAATTAAGAACTCAGCAGGAATCTAAAGATAGTTTGGCCTGTTGATGGGTGGATTATACCTGAGCATCCAACTGTGTCTACCTATATAGCATGAGATATAGAGAATAAACTATGATGAAATTCCTATTCATATTTTGTGGCCTTGAATTTGTGGTGTGGACAAAGAACCACCAAAGTCCCCAAAGTACCGAAACAAATTTTGTATTATTTGTGTCACAGGCCCAAACAGGTTCTTCAAACAAAGGAAATGTAAAAAACAGAAGGGCCACTTAAAGGATGTCATACATATTGTATGGCTCTGTGCTTGGGTGTTTTTTATTATGTTTTTTATTATGTTAATCTCTGACCATTATCAGATTTGGATTAGTATGACAAGGTATATTGAACACATTACTTGTTTTATATTCTGATGTACATTTAGAAAAAGAACCTTTAGGCTAGGCTGGCCATAAACATAACATTTTTTTTTGTTAAGTTTCAGGAAAGAAGTTCCATTGTGTTCTGTAAGTAAGGGGGCAGCAGAAGCTGTTTTTAAAACTGCAGTTTTTTCAGGAGCAATGATTTTAATAACGCTTAAAGTGAAACAATAACAAATGAAATATTCCTTGAAAAATCGTGCCTGGGAGTTGTCCTTAGTATGCCTGTAAAGTAGCACATCTTTCTCGTGTTTAGAACAATACCACAGCAAAATTACATTTCTAAAGGAAAAAAAGTAATTTAAAACTGATCGCGGCTGTAATGTATTTTTGGATACTGGCAATATAGATAAAAATCATTGAAAAAGACGGTGTGGGGACCTGGGTCCTGCCCCAGGAGACATGTATCAATGCAAAAAAAGTTTTAAAAACAGCTGTTTTTTCAGGAGCAGTGATTTTAATAATGCCCAAAGTGAAACAATAAAAATGAAATATTCCTTTAAATATCGTGCCTGGGGGGTCCCCTTGGTATGCCTGTATAGTAACACATTTTTCCCATGTTTAGAACAATACCACAGCAAAATTACATTTCTAAAGGAAAAAAAGTCATTTAAAACTGATCACAGTAGTGAAGTATTGTCGAATCTGTGCAATATAGAAAAAATGAATCGAAAAAAAGTGGCATGGGCCCCCCCCCCCAAGTCCATTACCAGGCCCTTTGGGTCTGGTATGAATATTAATGGGAACCCTGCACAATAATAAAAATAAAAATTAAAAATTTGTGGGGAACCCTGCACCAAAATAAAAAAATGGCATAGGGGTCCCCCAAAATCCATACCAGACCCTTATCTGAGCATGCAACCTGGCAGGCTGCAGGAAAAGAGGAGGGACGAGGGAGTGGCCCCCCTCCTTAACTGTACTAGGCCACATGCCCTCAACATGGGAAGGATGTTTTGGGGTCACCCACAGCAGGGCCATGGTGCCAGCCAACCACCCACGGCGACCCACCCACAGCAGGGCCAGCCAGCCAGCCACCCATGGTGACCCAGCCACAGCAGTGTGCCAGCCAGCCTACCCACAGAGGATGTGAGAGCCAATGACAATGACAATTGTATTTCTACTTTGTGAGAAGTTGGGCCAGGGGTGAGAGTCATGGCACAAGGAGGGGGTCCCTTGAGGACCAGAGTGAATCTAATAGGAACTGGGGGGACTCTTTATAACCGACTCTATAATGGACACTGAAATGACCTCTGTTAGAGAGACCCCCCTCCAGGTCCCATTAGACTCTGTTGTAGACTTTAATGGGGCCTGGACAGTTCTAACAGACTGTCTAATGGACACCTCCAGGTCCCATAAAAAAAAGGCAGAAGTTGTACTTTGTGCAAAATGTAGGGGCTTTTCATGGGTGGGCCCTTGCTTTATTTGGTCCAGTCCACCCCCGCACAGATTTGAAAATGGAAAAATCATCCACTGGTTGCAGTTTAGGCGTACATTTTTTAACAGTCTGTTAGTTGTCTTTAGTGCCAAAAATCCATTGGGAGATGCCCCTATGTAGTGTCTAAAGCCTCGTATGCACGATCAGATTGTCGGACGACCGTTCATCCTTTTTTGTTGCATGATAGTCTCATGTTGAAAGTGAAGAGGTTTTGTACGACAGAATACAATGTCAGAAGTGATGTGATGTGTTGAATAGTTTTGTATGGGTTATTTTGTTTATGAGCATGCGTCGTCTTGCTCTTACGTTTTTTTTGGACAAAAACCGTACTAATTAAATGAAAATTGGACGTTGAGTTCATATCCGACAAAAATGTTATAGTCTGAACATACAGCTGTTGTTGGATAAAAAAGCATAATCAGCTGTCGAAAGCACTATACTAACGATCCGAAAAATCGGCAGATCGTTCGTCGGGCGGAAATTTTATTCAAATTTTAATATCTTGTGTATGGGCCTTTAGAGTTTCCAAAGATACAATTTTCCCCTCAGGAAAAAAAATTATAAAATTTGGTGTTTCCATCTATACCCCGCAATATCATATCCATTCCAGGTTCAAACCAAGTAATTTCACCCAATGGGGCTAAGGATGAAGTCGGTTAAACCATCTACCCTTTGCAATTTAACTTGTCCCAAGTTTTTAAAGTTAAAAAGAAATTTAATTTGATAGACCATGGTGCACTGGAACCCATGGGGCCTTCAGATTACATCCCGCCATGATTTTTTTCTAGTGTGACGCATAATTTATCATTTTCGTAACTCTCTCAATAACTCTGGTGAGTGTGGTGTCTTATGGGGAGTGGAGAGCACTTTCTATACAGTGATGAAAGACTGAAGGATCGCACAAGTTGTATGGTGTATTGGAAGTTAGACACTGAATGATACATAAAATATATTTTACAAGCTTTATGAAGATAGCACTGATTGATGCAAGAAATAACCTTTATGAAGTGTATGAAGATATTATTGATGTGAGCACTTTTATTACATCCCCTAGACTCATATAAAACAGCCGGCTGCATAATCAAACAACTGATTCACCGTATACTGGTCCCATGTGATTGAGGCCTTAGTTGGCAAGTAAACTTTTTGAAACATAAATTCAAGGACTATTGGCCATTTTTATTTTAGGTGCATATTTATTAATGATTTTGCCTGATATTATCCCCAAAGCTGGCAGATACATTTAAGTCAAGTCACTTTTGATTGCCACGACAATTACATTCTCAGCCATCTTGGAGATGGATGCATACTTTGTAGTGAAAAGTTAAATAAACTTTCAGTATACACTTCCCACATTCAACATATTCACATAAATCGTTTGATCAGTTAGCCAAATGTTTATTCATAATATACAGTTATTACAATTTATTTTCACAGTGGCTCTGATGAACCCTTTTGTGTTGAATCAGATGTTTCTGCTATCTAAAGTTCTGATTAGATTTGGAACATTTTGTTTCCTTTTCTTATGTGGGAGTTTTTATGCGTTATTCTCCTTGATTGTGAAACATTTTTGTTTTTAACCACTTGCCACCAGTACAACATAGATATACTGGGGCAAGGTGGCACTGCTGCGCCGGATCATGTACTAGGTACGTGATCCAACACTTCTGGATCTGGGGCACGCATGCGTTCCACCGGCAACCCCCTCCCGCAGTGATTAGACACAGCGGGAGCTGATCTGCGGGTACAGAGGACTTGATGTCTGCCGGCATCCACTGATCATTAGGCACAGCACCAGAACGACGATCAGCCTGAGTAAACAAGGCAGATCGCCATTCTGTCAGTACAGGAGGCATGCACCCTGTGTTCCTGTAAAGCAAGAACATGGATCCATGCCATCCCCTAGTAAAATCATCTCCCACACTGTGCACAAACACTGGCTAGGCACACAGTTAACCTTTTGATCGCCCCTTATGTGTCATTAGCCAGTGTCCTTAGTACAATGACAGTGCATATTTTTAGCACTGATCACTGTATTAGTGTCACTGTTCCCCAAAATGTGTCAAAAGTGTCAGTTAATGTCCCGACTGGCCGCCACAATGTCGCAGTCCCACAGTTACCACCATTACTAGTATAACAAATAAATAAACAAAAACATCTCATAGTTTGTAGATGCAATACATTTTGCACAAACCAATCAATATACGCTTATTCTGATTTTTTTAACCAAAAATATGTAGCAGAATACATATTGGCCTAAATTGATGAAGAAATACAAATTTTTCTTTTTTTTAAATTGTATATGTTTTATAGCAGAAATAAAAAAAATATTGTTTTTTTTTTCTAAATTGTTGGTCTATTTCTGTTTATAGCACAAAAAAGAAAAAACGGAGTGGTAATCAAATTCCCCCCAAAATAAATGGTGAGGAACAAAAGGACACAAGTTTTGTTTGAGTACAGCGTTGCAAGACAGCGCAAATTGTCAGTTAAGGTTAACGCAGTGCTGTATTGCAAAAAATGGCCTGGTCATGATGGAGGGTAAATCTTCCCGAGGTCAAGTGGTTAATAACAAGGACACAACCTTTTTCCTGTAAGTCTTCTGAACACAAGAACATTTTTTTATTTATTTATTTATTTTTTTAAACTAAGCACATTCTGAACATCTAAATGACTTCCCTATGTATGTGTTTTCAGGTATTGAAGAGAAGCATTTTGCACATTTTGGACATCTAAATGGCTTCTCACCTGTGTGGACCCTCTGGTGATCATTCAGGTTTGATTTCTGACTAAAACCTTTATTACATTCAGAGCATTGATATGGCTTCTCTCCTGTGTGAATCCTCTGATGTTTACAAAGATTGGATATTACTGAGAAGCACTTGTTACATTCTGAACATGTGAAAGGCTTCTCTCCTGTGTGAATCCTCTGATGATTTGTGAGGCTTAATTTTCTGTAAAAATATTTGTCACATTCAGTACACTGGTACGGCTTCTCTCCTGTGTGAATCATCTTGTGTATAATCAATGAACTATGGTGTGAAAACTGTTGATCACATTCAGAACATTGATATGGCTTTTCTGCTGTGTGAATCCTCAGGTGCCGAATAAGAACATCCTTTCGTAAGAAGCTCTTGTTACATTCTGAACACATAAATGGCTTCTCCCCTGTGTGTGTCCTCTGGTGATAAATTCAATACTTTTTTGCTCTAAAGGATTTGACACACTTGGTGCAAGAAAATGTATTTTCACCTGCTCCATCCATCATATTTTGCTGTGAAGCCCTTTTACAATTTCTTCTCTTTCATCCACCTGTAATCAAATTTAAAAAAATATTTATATAAACGATTGGAATACTAGTAGGGTAGAAATTTAGTAACATGGTGTTGAGAAATGTGCAGTTTTAGAAAAATAGAGTTTGTTTCACGTGGAGACTTAGTAGCTAATTAAAGGTGGAAAGTGGATTTTGCTATCCACTTTTGCTTAAAAATGGCTAGGTTGCAACCCATTGTAATCTGCATGTTGTAGCTCATTAATAATATACAGGCTGCAGTTTGGAGGCTGTTGTAGCTCATAGACTTTTCTCTGCTCAAAGTAGCACAGAGAACTTTGCGATACATGACTTTCACAGGTCACACTTTATAAGGCCCCACTCACAATTGGCAATTTTGAAGTGCTGACATTTCTGCCCATGATGCCAAATCACGTGGCATCCATGACAAAACACACAACATGCGTATGGATGCCATTAACACTTAATGCCACCCCAAACGGAGTGGGATTTTGCATGATAGAATTGTGAAAAATATTTTAGAACGAAATAAACATCAATTAATATAATGTAATAGTATGTAAATATTTTTGAGTCCGTTAAATATGCAAAAAAAAATAAAAATTCACAACTGCACTTTCATTTGGACCGAATTCAGACTGAACCCAGCTCATCCCAAGTCATAATTACCAATAATGGAGGGAAATGTTTGCATTCATTTAGTGAATATTATTAAAGCAGTTCTTTACTCACATTGTAAGAAATAAAATAAAGCCACTTTGAACAGTTTTGAAGTGGCAATTAAAAAACAAATTTTTACTTTTTTAAATGCAGGCTTTTGTTGTTGTAAATATCTTTGGTGTTTTTAGACTCTGGGCTCCTCCCCCTGTGGAAATTAGGGACAAAGAATACCTGCCACACATGATGATGCACAGGCAGGCCCTGTGTCTATGCACTGAATGCTCTACTCAAACATTTTTGTTTAAAATGAAAAAAAAAAAATCCTTTCTCCTAAGATCCCATTAGATTTTGCAAAATCTCACAATTAGCAGTTGAGATCTCCCTGGAAGGCTTTGGTGAAGTAGCCTTCCCAGGCAGCAGCTGTTAATGTTACAATTGCCCAAAGCAGACAGTATTAAAACACTGATATGTTTCTACCTTTCTACACTATTCAACATTAAGAGAAATGCCTAACATATACTTCAAATTTCAGTTTTGCACTTTGTTATGTCCAATTTAATCACTTACGGCAAACCGCCGTAGCTGTACTCCGGTACTTTGACGCTAAATACCATTGTTATGGCAGAAGTTAGCTGAATATGAAAACGGTGTTCATACCATACATGTGAGATATCGCCACGATTGTTAGAGTGAGAGCAATAATTCTAGTAGACATGTGCGATTCATTTTGTACGAATCGAAAATTAGTACGAGTTTCCGAAAATTCGTCCATTCAGAAACATCCGAAATACAAATTGCTATGCTTCCGAATTTTATACTAAATTTTGTTGACGAATTTCGGATTGAAATTCAGTTACAATGGAAACGTGACTGGTGTTTTGTTGACCAATCAGAGGTTTTCTTCTGCTGCTGAGTGAGGGTTGGGAAAATTACCTTTTTTAATATGGGAGTGGGAGACTGGTAATGGTAGTCGATGGGAGATTCAGAATCGGACAAAATAAGAATGTTCGTTAACTTCCTCAGGGAAGTCAGCACAGCACAGGGATGGTGGGAGCCCCTCATAATGAGCATAATGAGTCCGACGACCGACTGCCATATTGAGAAAGGTATTTTTTGCTTTTTAAAATCATAATGAACGTTTATATTTGTTATGAAAAGTTAACGAACCTAATGAAACTTCGTATTTCATATGAATCCAAATTGAATTTCGGACACGAATTACGAATTTACGGGTAATACGAAATGGAACGGAACAAAACAAATTTATTGACGGTGCACATGTCTAAATTCTAGCACTAGATCTCCTCTAACTCAAAACTGTTAACCTGTAGACATTTTTAAATGTCACCTATGGAGATTTTTAAGGGTCAAATTTGTCGCCATTCCACGAGTGGGAGCAATTTTGAAGCGTGACATGTTGGGAATCAATTTATTGGGCGTAATATTGTTAAGTCAAAAAGTGTATTTTTTCTAAAAAATTGCGCTTGTAAGACCGCTGCGCAAATACGGTGTGACATAAAGTATTGTAACAACCGCCATTCTATTCTCCAGGGTGTCTGAAAAAAATATATATAATGTTTGGGGGTTCTAAGTGATTTTCTAGCAAAAAAAATATTTTTATCTTGTAAACAACAAGTGTAAAAAAGAGGCTCTGTCCTTAAGTGGTTATGTTAACAAAAATTGAAGATCAGTTGTTTTTAAAGTGGTTCTAAAGGCTGAAGTGTTTTTTTCACCTAAATGTATTCTGTGCATTAAGGTAAAAAACTTTCTGAGTGCCGCTCCCCAGCCCACCCAATCTTAATCCAGCGATGTGCACGAGTACAGCAGCTCTTTTCCTCCTCATAGGCTTAGAAACAGAAGCAGGAACCATTGGCTCCTGCTGCTGTCAATCACAGCCAGTGAGGAGGGAGTGGGGGGCTGGGCTGATCAGCGCCCTGTGTGTCTATGGACACAAGGGGCGGTCTTAGGAGCGAGTCTGCTAGGGCACCCCCATAGCATGGGGGTTCCATTGGTCAGCACTCAGTGGGGGGGGGAGCCAGAAGCGCTAATAGGGTGCCAGGGACCTTATAAGAGGAGGATTGGGGTTGCTCTGAGCAAAACCATTGCACAGAGCATGTCAGGATAAATTTTTTTTTAAATAACGGTTTACAGTCACTTTAATACTTTGAAGGTATCTAGATTAAAAAATATGAGCTTGCAATGAACTGCTAGGCAAATTTTGAAGGGGAAATGTATTTTCTGTATAGTAAAAAACAAATATTTTTAGTAACATAGTGTAACTTTTCTTAGGATTGGAAACGTGGTTCTTAATGATTAGAGGAATATATTATTAAATATAATAAACAAATACAGCATGAAAATACAATAGTACACCACTCAGTTATTAATGAAATGAACTATTTAACTTGATAAAAATGTATGGGAAACTAAAAAAATGTTAGTGGAAATGAATTTATCTTACGTGGTATGATGTAGTATTGGGATCCTTCAGCTGCTCCTTGTTCTCTTCATCAACTGTAAACCTTCTACTTGTTTGAGCTTTGCTTCACCTTATATTCATTCCACCCCCATTCACTAACATGAGACGACTTTGGATTGGCTGTAGGGAATTATTCAGAACCTTGTAAGGTGTGTTTCCTATTGTTTAGAGGTCTATTTGCATTTTCATTTGTATTCAAGTTATTGCTCCAGTCAGGTGACAAGTTTGGAGGGAAGACAATAGGAGGGTATGTAAATGTGAAATCCATGGTTCACACTCTCATTAGCATTTATAAGAGACAATACTGTGATTGTAATGACAATGCCAGAGGAAGCTGTAGAGGGTATACAGATACTTGTAGACATTTGTCAGGTGCTAAAATGTAATTTACAAATCAGACATTGTTAAAACCATTGAAAATTGGAAAAATTATACATTGTACCCCAAAACAAATGCATTGGATCTAAGTTTTATTTGTCATATTTCCTGTGTATAGAGAATCATTAATGGTGGTTTCAACATGTTTTGCTCTTGCACTTCATCAGGAAACCACTTAGAAATGAATGCAAACCATTCCAACCACTTGGATAAATAAGAGTGCGCAAGGGTCCAACCCAAGCGGAACCCCAAATGAATCTGTGGATCCTGTGCACCCCACCCAAAGGGAAGCACGAGTGAACCACAGAAGGAGATAATCAGGAGGGGTGTAATGTCAAAACAGAGGGGTACAACCAAGAACACACAGGGGCACTCAAAGATGTCTATCAAATTCTACAACCCATGGAACTTTGTTAGCACAAGGTGGCTGTTCATGCATGAGAGTCCCCTGATTCCCCTGAATCCTACCAGCAGCACTGCCATCCTGCTTCTCCCCGCTCCGAGACCACCACCATCGGACTCAGGGAGACATCAGCTACCCCCGGCTGGGCTGGGCACATTTTTGAGCCTACGATGGTTAGAAGGGGTGCGGGAGCTAAATCCATGCCGGACACCCCCGGCCAAGATGGCGGCCTCCCGCCCCGATCGGCCAAGGAAGCAGCACAGCGCCTGTTTGGGAGAAATAATAATACCCCTAAAGATCCAATGGCATCCCAGCACATGGACTACGGAGATAAGCACAGCGACCCAGAAACAGGATCGCTAGCTGGTGTCCCTAAACTCCTGGATGAACACCAGGCCTCTGCACATGTGAGTACAGGCCGGCAGGCCTCAAAAATGGCGGCAGTGTCTCCGCAGGGGGTTGATGATCTAGAGCCCACATTAAGGGACATATTTGCAGCAGTAAACACATGTAATACTTCCATTGCTGATTTAATGGGGGAGGTGAAAGGCATGAAGGTGGAAATGACCATGGTCAGGCACGACATGCAAAAATGAAGGGAGCGCACTTCTGCATTAGAGGGTCGTCTGGGCACTATAGAAGACGAATGGCAGCCCCTACAGAGAGATGTTGATCGCATACATGATTTGGCGCATGCCAACGCGGCCCGTTTAAAAGATATGGAAAACCGCCTGCGCAGAAACAATATAAAAAAATTATAAAATTTGGTGTTTCCATCTATACCCCGCAATATCATATCCATTCCAGGTTCAAACCAAGTAATTTCACCCAATGGGGCTAAGGATGAAGTCGGTTAAACCATCTACCCTTTGCAATTTAACTTGTCCCAAGTTTTTAAAGTTAAAAAGAAATTTAATTTGATAGACCATGGTGCACTGGAACCCATGGGGCCTTCAGATTACATCCCGCCATGATTTTTTTCTAGTGTGACGCATAATTTATCATTTTCGTAACTCTCTCAATAACTCTGGTGAGTGTGGTGTCTTATGGGGAGTGGAGAGCACTTTCTATACAGTGATGAAAGACTGAAGGATCGCACAAGTTGTATGGTGTATTGGAAGTTAGACACTGAATGATACATAAAATATTTTTTACAAGGTTTATGAAGATAGCACTGATTGATGCAAGAAATAACCTTTATGAAGTGTATGAAGATATTATTGATGTGAGCACTTTTATTACATCCCCTAGACTCATATAAAACAGCCGGCTGCATAATCAAACAACTGATTCACCGTATACTGGTCCCATGTGATTGAGGCCTTAGTTGGCAAGTAAACTTTTTGAAACAAATTCAAGGACTATTGGCCATTTTTATTTTAGGTGCATATTTATTAATGATTTTGCCTGATATTATCCCCAAAGCTGGCAGATACATTTAAGTCAAGTCACTTTTGATTGCCACGACAATTACATTCTCAGCCATCTTGGAGATGGACGCATACTTTGTAGTGAAAAGTTAAATAAACTTTCAGTATACACTTCCCACATTTAACATATTCACATAAATCGTTTGATCAGTTAGCCAAATGTTTATTCATAATATACAGTTATTACAATTTATTTTCACAGTGGCTCTGATGAACCCTTTTGTGTTGAATCAGATGTTTCTGCTATCTAAAGTTCTGATTAGATTTGGAACATTTTGTTTCCTTTTCTTATGTGGGAGTTTTTATGCGTTATTCTCCTTGATTGTGAAACATTTTTGTTTTTAACCACTTGCCACCAGTACAACATAGATATACTGGGGCAAGGTGGCACTGCTGCGCCGGATCATGTACTAGGTACGTGATCCAACACTTCTGGATCTGGGGCACGCATGCGTTCCGCCGGCAACCCCCTCCCGCAGTGATTAGACACATCGGGAGTTGATCTGCGGGTACAGAGGACTTGATGTCTGCCGGCATCCACTGATCATTAGGCAGAGCACCAGAATGGCGATCAGCCAGAGTAAACAAGGCAGATCGCCATTCTGTCAGGACAGGAGGCATGCACCCTGTGTTCCTGTAAAGCAAGAACATGGATCCATGTCATCCCCTAGTAAAATCATCTCCCACACTGTGCACAAACACTGGCTAGGCACACAGTTAACCTTTTGATCGCCCCTTATGTGTCATTAGCCAGTGTCCTTAGTACAATGACAGTGCATATTTTTAGCACTGATCACTGTATTAGTGTCACTGTTCCCCAAAATGTGTCAAAAGTGTGAGTTAATGTCCCGACTGGCTGCCACAATGTCGCAGTCCCACAGTTACCACCATTACTAGTATAACAAATAAATAAACAAAAACATCTCATAGTTTGTAGATGCAATACATTTTGCACAAACCAATCAATATACGCTTAGTCTGATTTTTTTAACCAAAAATATGTAGCAGAATACATATTGGCCTAAATTGATGAAGAAATACAAATTTTTCTTTTTTTTAAATTGTATATGTTTTATAGCAGAAATAAAAAAATATTGTTTTTTTTTTTCTAAATTGTTGGTCTATTTCTGTTTATAGCACAAAAAAGAAAAAACGGAGTGGTAATCAAATTCCCCCCAAAATAAATGGTGAGGAACAAAAGGACACAAGTTTTGTTTGAGTACAGCGTTGCAAGACAGCGCAAATTGTCAGTTAAGGTTAACGCAGTGCTGTATTGCAAAAAATGGCCTGGTCATGATGGAGGGTAAATCTTCCCGAGGTCAAGTGGTTAATAACAAGGACACAACCTTTTTCCTGTAAGTCTTCTGAACACAAGAACATTTTTTTATTTATTTATTTATTTTTTTAAACTAAGCACATTCTGAACATCTAAATGACTTCCCTATGTATGTGTTTTCAGGTATTGAAGAGAAGCATTTTGCACATTTTGGACATCTAAATGGCTTCTCCCCTGTGTGGACCCTCTGGTGATCATTCAGGTTTGATTTCTGACTAAAACCTTTATTACATTCAGAGCATTGATATGGCTTCTCTCCTGTGTGAATCCTCTGATGTTTACAAAGATTGGATATTACTGAGAAGCACTTGTTACATTCTGAACATGTGAAAGGCTTCTCTCCTGTGTGAATCCTCTGATGATTTGTGAGGCTTAATTTTCTGTAAAAATATTTGTCACATTCAGTACACTGGTACGGCTTCTCTCCTGTGTGAATCATCTTGTGTATAATCAATGAACTATGGTGTGAAAACTGTTGATCACATTCAGAACATTGATATGGCTTCTCTGCTGTGTGAATCCTCAGGTGCCGAATAAGAACATCCTTTCGTAAGAAGCTCTTGTTACATTCTGAACACATAAATGGCTTCTCCCCTGTGTGTGTCCTCTGGTGATAAATTCAATACTTTTTTGCTCTAAAGGATTTGACACACTTGGTGCAAGAAAATGTATTTTCACCTGCTCCATCCATCATATTTTGCTGTGAAGCCCTTTTACAATTTCTTCTCTTTCATCCACCTGTAATCAAATTTAAAAAAATATTTATATAAACGATTGGAATACTAGTAGGGTAGAAATTTAGTAACATGGTGTTGAGAAATGTGCAGTTTTAGAAAAATAGAGTTTGTTTCACGTGGAGACTTAGTAGCTAATTAAAGGTGGAAAGTGGATTTTGCTATCCACTTTTGCTTAAAAATGGCTAGGTTGCAACCCATTGTAATCTGCATGTTGTAGCTCATTAATAATATACAGGCTGCAGTTTGGAGGCTGTTGTAGCTCATAGACTTTTCTCTGCTCAAAGTAGCACAGAGAACTTTGCGATACATGACTTTCACAGGTCACACTTTATAAGGCCCCACTCACAATTGGCAATTTTGAAGTGCTGACATTTCTGCCCATGATGCCAAATCACGTGGCATCCATGACAAAACACACAACATGCGTATGGATGCCATTAACACTTAATGCCACCCCAAACGGAGTGGGATTTTGCATGATAGAATTGTGAAAAATATTTTAGAACGAAATAAACATCAATTAATATAATGTAATAGTATGTAAATATTTTTGAGTCCGTTAAATATGCAAAAAAAAATAAAAATTCACAACTGCACTTTCATTTGGACCGAATTCAGACTGAACCCAGCTCATCCCAAGTCATAATTACCAATAATGGAGGGAAATGTTTGCATTCATTTAGTGAATATTATTAAAGCAGTTCTTTACTCACATTGTAAGAAATAAAATAAAGCCACTTTGAACAGTTTTGAAGTGGCAATTAAAAAACAAATTTTTACTTTTTTAAATGCAGGCTTTTGTTGTTGTAAATATCTTTGGTGTTTTTAGACTCTGGGCTCCTCCCCCTGTGGAAATTAGGGACAAAGAATACCTGCCACACATGATGATGCACAGGCAGGCCCTGTGTCTATGCACTGAATGCTCTACTCAAACATTTTTGTTTAAAATGAAAAAAAAAAATCCTTTCTCCTAAGATCCCATTAGATTTTGCAAAATCTCACAATTAGCAGTTGAGATCTCCCTGGAAGGCTTTGGTGAAGTAGCCTTCCCAGGCAGCAGCTGTTAATGTTACAATTGCCCAAAGCAGACAGTATTAAAACACTGATATGTTTCTACCTTTCTACACTATTCAACATTAAGAGAAATGCCTAACATATACTTCAAATTTCAGTTTTGCACTTTGTTATGTCCAATTTAATCACTTACGGCAAACCGCCGTAGCTGTACTCCGGTACTTTGACGCTAAATACCATTGTTATGGCAGAAGTTAGCTGAATATGAAAACGGTGTTCATACCATACATGTGAGATATCGCCACGATTGTTAGAGTGAGAGCAATAATTCTAGTAGACATGTGCGATTCATTTTGTACGAATCGAAAATTAGTACGAGTTTCCGAAAATTCGTCCATTCGGAAACATCCGAAATACAAATTGCTATGCTTACGAATTTTATACTAAATTTTGTTGACGAATTTCGGATTGAAATTCAGTTACAATGGAAACGTGACTGGTGTTTTGTTGACCAATCAGAGGTTTTCTTCTGCTGCTGAGTGAGGGTT
Organism: Lithobates sylvaticus; assembly: GCA_028564925.1. Taxonomy (NCBI): domain Eukaryota; kingdom Metazoa; phylum Chordata; class Amphibia; order Anura; family Ranidae; genus Lithobates; species Lithobates sylvaticus. Next base: position 72,233,694 of record CM053029.1, read on the forward strand.
GGGAAAATTACCTTTTTTAATATGGGAGTGGGAGACTGGTAATGGTAGTCGATGGGAGATTCAGAATCGGACAAAATAAGAATGTTCGTTAACTTCCTCAGGGAAGTCAGCACAGCACAGGGATGGTGGGAGCCCCTCATAATGAGCATAATGAGTCCGACGACCGACTGCCATATTGAGAAAGTTATTTTTTGCTTTTTAAAATCATAATGAACGTTTATATTTGTTATGAAAAGTTAACGAACCTAATGAAACTTCGTATTTCATATGAATCCAAATTGAATTTCGGACACGAATTACGAATTTACGGGTAATACGAAATGGAACGGAACAAAACAAATTTATTGACGGGGCACATGTCTAAATTCTAGCACTAGATCTCCTCTAACTCAAAACTGTTAACCTGTAGACATTTTTAAATGTCACCTATGGAGATTTTTAAGGGTCAAATTTGTCGCCATTCCACGAGTGGGAGCAATTTTGAAGCGTGACATGTTGGGAATCAATTTACTGGGCGTAATATTGTTAAGTCAAAAAGTGTATTTTTTCTAAAAAATTGCGCTTGTAAGACCGCTGCGCAAATACGGTGTGACATAAAGTATTGTAACAACCGCCATTCTATTCTCCAGGGTGTCTGAAAAAATATATATAATGTTTGGGGGTTCTAAGTGATTTTCTAGCAAAAAAAATATTTTTATCTTGTAAACAACAAGTGTAAAAAAGAGGCACTGTCCTTAAGTGGTTATGTTAACAAAAATGGAAGATCAGTTGTTTTTAAAGTGGTTCTAAAGGCTGAAGTGTTTTTTTCACCTAAATGTATTCTGTGCATTAAGGTAAAAAACTTTCTGAGTGCCGCTCCCCAGCCCACCCAATCTTAATCCAGCGATGTGCACGAGTACAGCAGCTCTTTTCCTCCTCATAGGCTTAGAAACAGAAGCAGGAACCATTGGCTCCTGCTGCTGTCAATCACAGCCAGTGAGGAGGGAGTGGGGGGCTGGGCTGATCAGCGCCCTGTGTGTCTATGGACACAAGGGGCGGTCTTAGGAGCGAGTCTGCTAGGGCACCCCCATAGCATGGGGGTTCCATTGGTCAGCACTCAGTGGGGGGGGGAGCCAGAAGCGCTAATAGGGTGCCAGGGACCTTATAAGAGGAGGATTGGGGTTGCTCTGAGCAAAACCATTGCACAGAGCATGTCAGGATAAATTTTTTTTAAATAACGGTTTACAGTCACTTTAATACTTTGAAGGTATCTAGATTAAAAAATATGAGCTTGCAATGAACTGCTAGGCAAATTTTGAAGGGGAAATGTATTTTCTGTATAGTAAAAAACAAATATTTTTAGTAACATAGTGTAACTTTTCTTAGGATTGGAAACGTGGTTCTTAATGATTAGAGGAATATATTATTAAATATAATAAACAAATACAGCATGAAAATACAATAGTACACCACTCAGTTATTAATGAAATGAACTATTTAACTTGATAAAAATGTATGGGAAACTAAAAAAATGTTAGTGGAAATGAATTTATCTTACGTGGTATGATGTAGTATTGGGATCCTTCAGCTGCTCCTTGTTCTCTTCATCAACTGTAAACCTTCTACTTGTTTGAGCTTTGCTTCACCTTATATTCATTCCACCCCCATTCACTAACATGAGACGACTTTGGATTGGCTGTAGGGAATTATTCAGAACCTTGTAAGGTGTGTTTCCTATTGTTTAGAGGTCTATTTGCATTTTCATTTGTATTCAAGTTATTGCTCCAGTCAGGTGACAAGTTTGGAGGGAAGACAATAGGAGGGTATGTAAATGTGAAATCCATGGTTCACACTCTCATTAGCATTTATAAGAGACAATACTGTGATTGTAATGACAATGCCAGAGGAAGCTGTAGAGGGTATACAGATACTTGTAGACATTTGTCAGGTGCTAAAATGTAATTTACAAATCAGACATTGTTAAAACCATTGAAAATTGGAAAAATTATACATTGTACCCCAAAACAAATGCATTGGATCTAAGTTTTATTTGTCATATTTCCTGTGTATAGAGAATCATTAATGGTGGTTTCAACATGTTTCGCTCTTGCACTTCATCAGGAAACCACTTAGAAATGAATGCAAACCATTCCAACCACTTGGATAAATAAGTGTGCGCAAGGGTCCAACCCAAGCGGAACCCCAAATGAATCTGTGGATCCTGTGCACCCCACCCAAAGGGAAGCACAGAGTGAACCACGGGAGGAGATAATCAGGAGGGGTGTAATGTCAAAACAGAGGGGTACAACCAAGAACACACAGGGGCACTCAAAGATGTCTATCAAATTCTACAACCCATGGAACTTTGTTAGCACAAGGTGGCTGTTCATGCATGAGAGTCCCCTGATTCCAACTTATATTTTTTTTTCGTTTTGGATAGCATAGAGAATGCTAGAACCCTTATCATTTTCTGGTCTGTTTTGCATAAGGTAAATTTACTTACATACTTTTAAATCACTTTCCTGTAATGAAAATACAACAAGATGATCAAATATTTTCAAAGTGAGAGGAAATCCTCCATCACTTTCAATGTCACTGTCAGCTGTACCCATTGAAAGATTTCCCATGAACTCCTGTTCCAATTTTAACCATACACATTTGGGTTTCCCAACGTTTTCTATTCTTTTGACAATGGCCTCTCATTGAGAGCAATAAAATTTGATAGGGATTCTACTCTTTGGCAATATCTAACATGTATTCGCTTCAGATATACTTGAAAATTCTGTTTGCACAAAAAAAATTCTATTCACAGAGAATCAAATAAACCAATTGCACCTCATGTATTTAATTATATAAATTCCTTTTGAAAGGCGGGACTTAATGATTAAGGAAATGTATTCTTAAATATAAAAATGTAATACATCATGATAATACAATAATACAAACACCCATATGCAAATGACAAGGATTATTTAATTTCATAAAAATGTATAAGAACAAAAAAATGTAAATGGAAATTTCTATATCTTACCTGGTATGGTGTAATATTGGGAACCTTTAGCTGCTCCTTGTTCTCCTTATCTGCCAGTAATTTTTCTACCTGTCTGAGTTCTGCTTCACCTTATATTCACTTCACCCTCATTCACTAACATGAGGCAGCTTTGGATTGTCTAAAAGGATCTATTCAGAACAATGTAAGGTGTGTTTCCAATCGCCTAAATGTCTACATGTCTTTTTATTTGTATTCAAGTTATTGCTCCAGTGATGTGACAAGTTCATTAACATTTGAAGGTTTGTAGGGAAAACAATAGCAGGGAATGTATATATAAAATCCATGATTTGAACTTATCATTAGCATTTATAAGAGATAATACTATGACAAAGGAAGCTGTAGAGGGTATACAGATACTTGTAGACATTTGTGACTTTACAGTTTCATGTTATAGTATACTTGGTACTTTCATTCTGCTATTATACTGTTTCTATAATACTCTATTTGATGATTTTTAGGTGACAGGTTCTCTTTAATGAGACACCAGGGGTCTAAAATACTCCTGTTGTCTCACCTGTCCTCCAATGAATCTAATGCAGTTCAATGTGCTTGGAAAAGTAGCACAAAAGTGTGATCTAGTGGCTGGGAAAATTGACATGGGGGCCTGGAAGTGACATTTTGCTTCCAGGTCAGTAAGAGGAAGGGGAAGGGAGAGATGTTTGCATGCATCTCTACTCTCTACCCTGTGGTAGCTACCATGCCTCTCCCGAGTGTGATGATGAGTGCAGACTACCCGGGCTACATGGTGGGGGGTACAGAGAATGGGTTTCATTCCCTACTGTCAACTTAATATGATGTACACATGCATTGCAGGTGAAGGAAGTAACAGGAAGGGGCCTCACTTCATGAGTAAATTTACCATCAGCACAGAAAAAGGCTTTAATAAATATATATTTTTCCTCCACTTAGGATTTTTAATAAAAACTATGCTGTTTACTTAAAACAAAATATATATTCCTGATATGTTCATGTGTATAGTATTTGGGACTTACAGGGGCAAAGTGACACAATGGACACCAAGGACAGAGCAATATATTTTACAGAGGACCATTAGAGGCTCAAATCAGAAAGTTAAAAAAAAACAGGAGAAGGATCCTTATTTTTTTTTACTATTAGATTGTCTTGTAGGCACTAGGCAGAATACTTTAATAATTTACCACAGAAAAATAAGTCAGATTTGTTTGGAAATTGATTTTAACTAAACATGTACAGAATGGGGGCGTGGCCAAGACCGGCATGTGAGAGGACGCATCTCCCACAGCTCCCGGCGTTGATCCTGCACCGATCCTCCCCCAGCCACCCAACCGAGCTCTAAGCGTCCTATGCTGCACACCTACCTTCAGGAGACCCCCGTGGAACCACCACCGGCCCTCTGCACCAGAGGAATGACCCGAAAAAGCCAGATGGACATCGCGGGCCCAGAAATCCAAGATGGCGCCGCCGCGCTTACAGCGAAAGGGACGCCACGAGGCCCAGACAAATCAAGCCACAAGGCAAGTAAACCTCCCAAATCTGTGGGGAAAGAAGGCCCAAAGGACATGCTATACTATGCCCAGAGACTGTCAGGGGTGAGCGGCCTGGAGCAGCCGTCCCGCGCCAGTGACCAAATACATAGGCCGCAAAGCCTGCAGCCTATACAAGGCCCTGCATGCTGGGGTGAGGAGGAGGGGGAAGGGGAAGCAGCTCCGGACCCGCAGGCCCAAGACTCCCAGGAAGACCCACAGCCCACCTTGGCAGACATACTTAATGCAGTGCATAAATGTACAGCATCTGTTAACACTTTGAAAGAGCAGTTTGGGGGCCTCAGGGAAGATGTGTCCCTGCTAAGACAAGACATGCAGAAAATCAGGGAACGCACCACTGCGGTGGAAAGTAGGGTCAGCGAAATGGAGGACTATGTGCAACCCATGGCCCAGGACGCTAGAGCTGCCCTACAAATGGCACGAGATGCATTCGATCGTGCAGAAGATTTGGAAAATCGCTTGCGCAGGAATAACGTTCGCATAGTGGGTCTGCCAGAGAAGGTGGAGGGCAGGGACCCCACTGCATACATAGAAGGATGGCTCCTGGAAGTTTTTGGTAAAAATGCATTTTCCCCATTATTTGGGGTGGAAAGAGCGCACAGGGTGCCCTCCCGCCCCCACCACCAGGGGGCCCCCCCAGGTCGTTTCTTGCAAGAATATTACACTACCGAGACAGAGAGGCAGTACTCCGTCAAGCCAGAGAGAAAGCAAACATCCAGTTTAATGGGGCCCGGGTGTCCTTTTACCCAGACTTTTCAGCAGATGTTCAGAGGCGCAGAGCCAAATTCCATGACGTTAAGCGTAGACTCAGGACCCTACAAATTCCATATGCTATGCTGTACCCCGCTAAACTCAGAATTGCAGTCAGAGGCCAAGCCCAATTCTTTGAGACAGCCAAAGAGGCCGCATCCTGGCTGGACCGCAACGAACAGGCCCTGCAAAGACGTGCACAGGAGGATGAGGACTGACACTGTTGCAGAAACGCTACTTGGTAAACACATAAGTTCTCGGATGAGCGAATGCTCCTTCACCTCTCTTGTTTACTAGGGGGATGAACCCCCACATACTTGGTTCAGTTTACACTCCTTGGCTGGGGGACAATATATCACAAAGCATCAAGAGAGCACTTTGGTTACTACGATGTTAAAGCTTAAAGTGACTGTCGCATGCGATGGGCGCCAGAAGGGCGCCAATGTTGTTGTTTACCCTGCCCGGTTGGCAGAGGACCAGGTTTATAGGCCTATTAAGGCCGTAAGTTTTACTAACATTCTACTTTCTGGCTACTGTTTGACATACCAGGTACACCACTTGAAGGAGGAATACCACGATCGATTACACAGAAGATACACTGTAAGACTGGGACACTGGAGTCTACCCACACATTTATCTGATGGACCGTATGTATGCTTACACCCACACATAATCCGCCACAGCACATTCATATTTAGGTTACATGGCTAAAATTCCCTTGGTATCTTGGAATATTCGGGGCCTACACTCCCCCTTAAAGAGGACCATGACTTTTATGTGCTTGAAGAAATTTCTACCTGGGGTAATATGCCTCCAAGAAACACATTTGACCACTGACACGGAATGTTTCTTAAGATATTCATGGGTAGGGAAAGCTTACCACTCTACACATACCTCCTTCTCAAGGGGGGTAAGTGTATTGATACATGCTGCCCTGGACTACCAGGAATTTGAAAGTGTTATAGATAAGGAGGGGAGATTTGTCTTTTTACATTGTAGATTCAATACGTTGATATGTGTACTGGCCTGCATTTACATCCCTCCGCCGTTCACGGCGGCGGTACTCCGGCTCCTCCTGACTTTTCTGGATGGCAGGCCTGATGTGCCGCTGCTAGTGCTCGGGGATTTTAACTGCTGTCTGGATTTGGTGGCGGATAGACACCCCAGCCCTAGACCCTCTGCCCTCTCCAGGGGCACCCCCTGGCGCGGTTGTTGCAAGAGGTGGGATGGGTTGATGTCTGGCGACACCGTAACCCAGGCGCGAAACAATTTACATGCTTTTCCAAAACCCATGGCTCACTGTCAAGCATAGATTTGGGGGTGGGGAACTTGAGCATGCTCCCGTATGTGGCAGACCTCACTCATAGACCCCGTAGTATCTCTGACCACTCGTCTCTGGTGGTTCAACTTATAGTGGCCCCTCCCAGCAATATGCCTAGAGCCCCCTGGAAATTTAATGCCTTCTGGCTGAAATTATTTCGCTCTCATGAGGAGATTGAGGGGAGCATGCGCGGGTTCTTCGCCCTCCAAGATCCGAATGGTTCCAGAATAATGCAATGGGACGCCTTCATTTGCGGGGAGTATTGATTGCTGAAATGAACAAAGTGAAGCTTCAAAGTGATGTAAAGATTCTGGCTAAGGCACTGGCCGTCAGACTAAACACATCTATTGTGCATGGAGACCCAGCAGGCTTCATGCCCAATAAATTACTGCAGTGAGAAATTTACAAGCAATATGCTGAAATACTTATACCACAGCTCACCCAGGTTTTCAACGCAGCCAAAACAGGGGGTAACCTCCCCCGGTCTATGTCCAAAGCAAATATAGTTCTCCTACTAAAACCTGAGAAGGACCCCACGGACCCTGGGTCTTACCGTCCGATATCTTTGCTTCAAAGGCGGTATAGTATTTGGGACTTACAGGGGCAAAGTGACACAATTTGGTTGAACACCAAGGGTCCCCCCTCCTCAATAGAGCCACTGGCCATGGGGATCAGGGCCAACCAGAGCATAGTGGGATTCCAATATAAGAATTTACATGAAAAGGTCATGCTTTATGCGGACGACACCCTACTCCTACTGGGGGATACGGATGCCTCACTGAAAGAAGCCATGGCCACTATTACTAAATTTGGGAGGTTTTCCGGACTGTTGATTAACTGGTCCAAGTCTGCGCTACTCCTGCTGGATGGAAACGAGACACAAATTATTAATTCCGCCTGCCCCATACCAGTGGCCACGACCTTCAAGTATTTGGGCATCCACATTATTTTTTTTTGTTGCCCCAAATAAATCTAATCAAGATGATCCTTATGCCGCAACTGCTATACCTCCTTCACAACACCCCTATGGTCATTCCCTTAAAAACATTCCACATTATAAATGCCATTTTCCGTGAATCCGCAACTAGACCAATGGGAAGTAAAAATTCAGTCACAAAACACTGAAAATAAATATTCTTACCCTTGTGTAAAGCTTTATGAATTGAACGTAATACTATTAGATTGTCTTGTAGGCACTAGGCAGAATAATGAAATAAAGGATTTATATCCCAATGCTACTCCATCCTGCTACAGTCTATGATGGAGCGGCACCCTCTGGGGGTCAGGGAGAAATTTACCACAGAAAAATAAGTCAGATTTGTTTGGAAATTGATTTTAACTAAACATGTACAGAATGCTTGACTCAATAGAACATCCAAAAATCCGGACGGCTGCACTTCTGAACAGTTTAGTCATGAGTAAACACTGATATAGTGTGAAATACCTTAATTTTTCGATGTCCCCACGGTGTCACAGTGCTGTATTGGAATGCTTTTACTACCGCAATAAAGATTAGATGTTTTTCAGAAGTGCACCCGTCCAGATTTTTGGATGTTATATTGTGCACAGTTGGATGAACTGGACAAGCACTTGAATACTTGAGGATTGTGGAGGACAGTGATGGTGGACCCACTTGGAGTAACAGTTTATCTAAATTCATGCTTGGCTGTTTAAGAACAGGAATCTAAAGATAGTTTGGCCTGTTGATGGGTGGATTATACCTGAGCATCCAACTGTGTCTACCTCTATAGCATGAGATATAGAGAATAAACTATGATGAATGTTCTCCAATAATAAATTCATTAATAATTGTATTCTGTGAAGAAATTCCTATTTATATTTTGTGGCCTTGCATTTGTGGTGTGGACAAAGAACCACCAAAGTCCCCAAAGTACCAAAACGAATTTGTATTATTCCTGTCAGAGGCCCAAACAGGTTCTTCAAACAAATAAAATGTATTGTAAATACTGAAGGCCACTTAAAGGATGTCACTCACACTGTGCGCAGGCTCTGTGCTTGGGTGTTGCTCTTTTTGTTTTGTTTCCATTGTTATAATCTGTTTTATTATTTTAATCTCTGACCATTATCATTTAATGATTGTTTTATATTTTGATGTACAGTTAGAAAAAAAGAACCTTTAGACCAGCCATATACATAGCATTTTTTTTATTGCAACCACTGGTTTCATCAACACAAATTATCTAGATATCCCCATCAACACAGACAGTATTGACAGGGGAATCCCTCCCGTCGAGCCATTGTGTTCACCCGGTGAAGGGGAGGGGAGACGACCCCACCAGGAGAAGACAGTGATTATTGCTAATGACTATAACAGTCGCTTGCAATAATTGCATGTACAATCCAGCAGGCATCATACCCATGTTGATCGAGTAATCAACCTGGGTACATTCAGCCTTCCCATACATAGATTGAATATTGTCCGGTTTAGCAGGAACTAGCTGAGATTCAAACTGTCCATGGCCCACCCTACTTGATTTTTAATCAACATACAGAACATAACAATGAATGACAAAATATATAACATCATCCAGCACAATTTGTATTTCCAATTTTTGTATAAATATGCAAATATGGTGTGTAAATTTATACAAAATATTGTGTATAATGAAACAAATCATATGAAATATAGTCAAAAATATATACACAAACTAACTAAACATCACTACAGTTTTTATAACCTAAAATTACTGCTTCCTCCTTACACCAAACATAGAAAGACATACAGTATCTCACAAAAGTGAGTACATAGTTACATAGTTACATAGTTACATAGTTAGTTAGGTTGAAAAAAGACACAAGTCCATCCAGTTCAACCACAAATTAAACAAAAAAAAATATATATATACATATATATATCATACAATCCCATATACCCCATTCTATACCCACAGTTGATCCAGAGTAAGGCAAAAAAAAACCCAGCAGAGCATTCTCCAATTTGCTAAAGCAGGGGAAAAAAAATTCCTTCCTGATCCCCCAAGAGGCAATCGGATTTTCCCTGGATCAACTTTACCTATAAATGTCAGTACCCAGTTATATTATGTACATTTAGGAAAGTATCCAGGCCTTTCTTAAAGCAATCTACTGAGCTGGCTAGAACCACCTCTGCAGGGAGTCTATTCCACATTTTCACAGCTCTTACTGTGAAGAAACCTTTCCTTATTTGGAGATGAAATCTCTTCTCCTCTAGACGTAAAGAGTGCCCCCTTGTCCTCTTTGTTGACCGTAAAGTGAATAACTCAACACCAAGTTCACTATATGGACCCCTTATATATTTATACATGTTGATCATATCCCCCCTTAATCTCCTCTTATCAAGGGTGAATAAATTCAGTTCCTCTAATCTTTCCTCATAGCTGAGCTCCTCCATGCCTCTTATCAGTTTGGTTGCCCTTCTCTGCACTTTCTCCAGTTCCCCAATATCCTTTTTGAGAACTGGTGCCCAAAACTGAACTGCATATTCCAGATGAGGTCTTACTAATGATTTGAACAGGGGCAAAATGATATCTCTCTCTCTGGAGTCCATACCTCTCTTAATACAAGAAAGGACTTTGCTCGCTTTGGAAACCGCAGCTTGGCATTGCATGCTATTATTGAGTTTATGATCTACCAAAACCCCCAGATCCTTCTCCACTACGGATTCCCCCAGTTGTACTCCCCCTAGCATGTATGATGCATGCATATTCTTAGCCCCCAAGTGCATAACTTTACATTTATCAACATTAAACCTCATCTGCCACATAGTCGCCCAATTTGACAGAGCATTGAGGTCAGCTTGTAAATTGGAGACCTCCTGTAAGGACGTTATTCCACTGCATAGCTTGGTGTCATCTGCAAAGACAGAAATGTTACTTTTGATCCCAGACCCAATATCATTTATAAAGATATTAAAAAGTAAGGGTCCCAGCACTGAACCTTGGGGTACACCACTGATAACCTTAGACCATTCAGAGTAAGAATCATTAACCACGACTCTCTGAATTCTGTCTTTTAGCCAGTTTTCTATCCATTTACAAACCGATATTTCCAAACCTGTAGACCTTACCTTACACATGAGCCGTGTGTGGGGAACTGTATCGAACGCTTTTGCAAAATCCAAGTATACCACGTCCACAGCCACGCCTCTGTCCAAGGTTTTACTTACCACCTCATAAAAAGAAATGAGGTTTGTCTGACAACTTCTGTCTTTCATGAACCCATGCTGTCTGTTGCTTAAAATATTTTTTTCCTGCAAGAACTCGTCTATGTGGTCTTTTAATAATCTCTCCAGTATCTTCCCAACTATAGAAGTTAAACTAACAGGTCTATAGTTACTTGGTAAAGACTTTGTTCCCTTTTTAAATATAGGCACCACGTTCGCCCTGCGCCAATCCAGTGGTACTATTCCTGTCATTAATGATTCCCTAAAAATTAGATACAATGGCTTTGAAATTACAGAGCTCAATTCTTTTAGGATCCGTGGGTGGATGCCATCAGGTCCAGGTGCTTTATCCACCTTTATTCTGTCTAAATATTTCTGGACCATATCACTTTTGAGCCATTGTGGATTTAGGGCTGTGTCACTACCACCCCCATTGTGGACATGAGCTCCCCCATGCTCCTTTGTATACACAGAGCTGAAGAAAGTATTTAATAAATTAGCCTTCTCTTTGTCCCCAGTCACCCACTCTAGATTATTTTGTAAAGGGCCTACATGCTCAGACTTGACCTTTTTACTATTAATATATTTGAAGAATTTTTTTGGGGTTTGTCCTACTATCTTTTGCAATCTGTCTTTCGTTTTGAATTTTTGCATCCTTGATTTCCTTTTTACATATTTTGTTATGTTCTTTGTAACATTTAAATGACACTAGTGATCCTTCATTTTTATATTTTTTAAAAGCTCTTTTCTTATAGTTTATAGCTTTTTTAACTTTGGCCGTGAGCCACATAGGTTTTATTTTTAGCCTTTTAAATTTATTGCCCATGGGAATATACTTTGCAGTGAGTTCACAAACAGTCTTTTTGAAGAATCCCCATTTCTGTTCTGTGCCCATTGTTGCCAATATTCTCTCCCAGTCTAAGTTCTGGAGAGCAGCCCTCATCCTTGGAAAATTTGCCCTCTTGAAATTAAGTGTTTTTATCTTTCCTGTATGTGATTTTTGCTTACAGCTAACATCAAATGAAATCATGTTATGGTCACTGCTACCCAGATGCTCCTTTATCTGAACATTAGTAATATGCTCTGCATGGTTTGAGATTACCAGATCCAGCAGAGCATCATTCCTGGTTGGGGCCTCAATGAACTGGACCATAAAATTGTCCTGTAATAGGTTTATAAATTTTTGTCCTTTAACTGTCCCAGCAGTGCCATTATTCCAGTCAATTTCTGGGTAGTTAAAATCCCCCATTATTATCACTGTCCCAGCCCTTGCAGCCCTTTCTATTTGAGCAAGGAGCTGAGTATCCACCTCCTCATTAACATTGGGTACACCCCTCACATTTTTGTAAATTTTTTATTATATCTTTTCATGTGACAACACTGAAGAAATTACACTTTGCTACAATGTAAAGTAGTGTACAGCTTGTATAACAGTGTAAATTAGCTTTCCCCTCAAAATAACTCAACACACAGCCATTAATGTCTAAACTGCTGGCAACAAAAGTGAGTACACTAAGTGAAAATGTCCAAATTGGGTATATGTTATATTGTTATATTGTTATATTGTGCACAGTTGGATGAATTGGGCTAGCACTTGAATACTTGAGGATTGTGGAGGACAGTAAGGGCCACTTAAAGGATGTCATACATATTGTATGGCTCTGTGCTTGGGTGTTGCTCTATTTGATTTGTTTTCTGGCCTGGGAGTTGTCCTTAGAATGCCTGTAAAGTAGCTCATATTTCTCGTGTTTAGAACAATACCACAGCAAAATTAAATTTCTAAAGGAAAAAAAGTCATTTAAAACTGATTGCGGCTGTAATGTATTGTCGGACCCCAGCAATATAGATAAAAATCATTTAAAAAGATGGTGTGGGGACCTGGGTCTTGTCCCAGGGGACATGTATCAATGCAGCCACAGCAGAGTGCCAGCCAGCCACCCACAGAGGACATGGGAGCCAGCCAGGCACAGAGGATGTGGTAGTATGCCACAGCTACAGAACCCATAGGCAAGGTAAGAGGAGCGCTACACAATGCCAATTTTATTTCTACTTTGTGAGAAGTTGGGCCAGGGGTGAGAGTCATGGCACAAGGAGGGGGTCCCGTGAGGACCAAAGTGAATCTAATGGGACCTGGGGGGACTCTTTATAACAGACTATAATGGACACTGAAAGGACCTATGTTAGAGAGACCCCCCTCCAGGTCCCATTAGACTCTGTTGTAAACTTTAATGGGACCTGGAGGGGATGCTTTCTAAAAGACTGTCTAATGGACACTTTTAGAGAGAGACCCCCCCTCCAGGTCCCATAAAAAAAGGCAGAAGTTGTACTTTGTGCAAAATGTAGGGGCGGGTCATGGGTGGACCAGACAGGGGGCCCTTGCTTTATTTGGTCCAGTCCACCCCCGCACAGATTCGAAAATGGATAAATCATCCACTGGTTGCAGTTTAGGCATACATTTTTTAACAGTCTGTTAGTTGTCTATATTGCCAAAAATCCATTGGGAGATGCCCCTATGTAGTGTCTAAAGCCTCGTACGCACAATCAGATTTTCGGACGACCGTTCGTCCGTTTTTTGTTGCATGATAGTCTCATGTTGAAAGTGAAGAGGTTACTTACCATACGAAGATTTTCGTACGACAGAATTCAACGTCAGAAGTGATGTAATGTGTTGAATAGTTTTGTATGTATTTTTTCGTTTCTGAGCATGTGTAGTCTTGCTCTTACAATTTTTTTTGGACGAAAACCGTACTAATTAAACGAAAATTGGACCTTGAGTTCATATCCGATAAAAATGTTATAGTCTGAACATACAGCTTTTGTTGGACAAAAAAGCATAATCAGCTGTCAAAAGCACTATACTAACGATCAGAAAAATCGGCAGATAGTTCGCCGGATGGAAATTTTATTCCGATTTTGTATGTATGGGCCTTTAGAGTTTCCAAACATACAATTTTCCCCTCAGGAAAATATTTATAAAATTTGGTGTTTCCATCTATACCCCGTATTAAAAATATCATATCCGGGGCGTGGCTGCGCAAGGCATGTGAGAGGACGCGCCTGAGCTGGCTCCGCTGTAAATCCTGCCTAATCCTACCAGCAGCACTGCCATCCTGCTTCTCCCCGCTCCGAGACCACCACCATCGGACTCAGGGAGACATCAGCTACCCCCGGCTGGGCACATTTTTGAGCCTACGATGGTTAGAAGGGGTGCGGGAGCTAAATCCATGCCGGACACCCCCGGCCAAGATGGCGGCCTCCCGCCCCGATCGGCCAAGGAAGCAGCACAGCGCCTGTTTGGGAGAAACAATAATACCCCTAAAGATCCAATGGCATCCCAGCACATGGACTACGGAGATGAGCACAGCGACCCAGAAACAGGATCGCTAGCTGGTGTCCCTAAACTCCTGGATGAACACCAGGCCTCTGCACATGTGAGTACAGGCCGGCAGGCCTCAAAAATGGCGGCAGTGTCTCTGCAGGGGGTTGATGATCTAGAGCCCACATTAAGGGACATATTTGCAGCAGTAAACACATGTAATACTTCCATTGCTGATTTAATGGGGGAGGTGAAAGGCATGAAGGTGGAAATGACCATGGTCAGGCACGACATGCAAAAATGAAGGGAGCGCACTTCTGCATTAGAGGGTCGCCTGGGCACTATAGAAGACGAATGGCAGCCCCTACAGAGAGATGTTGATCACATACATGATTTGGCGCATGCCAACGCGGCCCGTTTAAAAGATATGGAAAACCGCCTGCGCAGAAACAATATACGCGCGGTTGGCATCCCTGAGAGTGCAGAGGGAAAGAACACAGTAGCTTTCATTGAAGCATGGCTGATAGAAACGTTTGGCCGTGAGGCATTATCACCCATGTTTGCTGTGGAAAGGGCGCACAGGGTCCCTGCTAGACCACCTCCACAGGGCGCCCCTCCTAGACCCTTCCTGTTTTGCCTCCTGAACTATAAAGTTTCTGAACAAGGCCAGGACAGCTGGAATAGTGAAGATATACAACACCAAAGTCTCCCTGTTCCCTGACTTCTCCGCAGAAGTGCAGAGGCAAAGATCCAAGTTCCTAGATATTAAGAAAAGTTCATATGATGTACACATGCATTGCAGGTGAAGGAAGTAACAGGAAGGGGCCTCACTTCATGAGTAAATTTACCATCAGCATAGAAAAAGGCTTTAATAAATATATATTTTTCCTCCACTTAGGATTTTTAATAAAAACTATGCTGTTTACTTAAAACAAAACATATATTCCTGATATGTTCATGTGTATAGTAATTGGGACTTACAGGGGCAAAGTGACACAATGGACACCAAGGACAGAGCAATATATTTTACAGAGGACCATTAGAGGCTCAAATCAGAAAGTTAAAAAAAAAAAAACAGAAGGATCCTTATTTTCAAAATGTTATTTTCATTACAGTCACAAAACTGAAAATAAATATTCTTACCCTTGTGTAAAGCTTTATGAATTGAACGTAATACTATTAGATTGTCTTGCAGGCACTAGGCAGAATACTTTAATAATTTATTAAATAAGTAATAAATAAGTAATAAATAATAAATAAGTCAGATTTGTTTGGAAATTGATTTTAACTAAACATGTACAGAATGCTTGACTCAATAGAACATCCAAAAATCCAGACGGCTGCACTTCTGAACAGTTTAGTCATGAGTAAAGACTGATATAGTGTGAAATACCTTAATTTTTCGATGTCCCCACGGTGTCATAGTGCTGTATTGGAATGCTTTTACTACCGCAATAAAGATTGGATGTTTTTCAGAAGTGCACCCATCCAGATTTTTGGATGTTATATTGTGCACAGTTGGATGAACTGGACAAGCACTTGAATACTTGAGGATTGTGGAGGACAGTGATGGTGGACCCACTTGGAGTAACAGTTTATCTAAATTCATGCTTGGCTGTTTAATTAAGAACTCAGCAGGAATCTAAAGATAGTTTGGCCTGTTGATGGGTGGATTATACCTGAGCATCCAACTGTGTCTACCTATATAGCATGAGATATAGAGAATAAACTATGCTGAATGTTCTCTAATAATAAATTCATTAATAATTGTATTCTGTGAAGAAATTCCTATTTATATTTTGTGGCCTTGCATTTGTGGTGTGGACAAAGAACCACCAAAGCCCTCAAAGTAGCGGAACTAATTTTGTATTATTCGTGTCACAGGCCCAAACAGGTTCTTCAAACAAAGGAAATGTAAAAACAGAAGGGCCACTTAAAGGATGTCATACATATTGTATGGCTCTGTGCTTGGGTGTTGGTCTATTTGTTTTGTTTTCTTTGTTATAATCTTTTTTATTATGTTAATCTCTGACCATTATCAGATTTGGATTAGTATGACAAGGTATATTGAACACATTACTTGTGTTATATTCTGATGTACATTTAGAAAAAGAACCTTTAGGCTGGCCATAAACATAACAATTATTTTTGTTAAGTTTCAGGAAAGAAGTTTCCATTGTGTTCTCTAAGTAAGGGGGCAGCAGAAGCTGTTTTTAAAACTGCAGTTTTTTCAGGAGCAATGATTTTAATAACGCTTAAAGTGAAACAATACAAAAAGGAAATATTCCTTAAAAAATCATGCCTGGGAGTTGTCCTTAGTATAATTGTTGGAGTAACAGCGCTGTCTAAACTAGTGAAAAGTTATCACATATACTAAATAAGTGACTTAATGTGAAAACATAATGTTTTACATCTTTTGTGAAAAATAAATGGATTCCTGCTGCAACCATATGTGAGATACACACAAAATACAAGAAAAAGAAAAAACTGGCTGCGCTGGAATAATAGGAATCAATAAACACTTCTGTTGTGTAGACTAATACATTTAAACTACCTTAGTGTGTGGTTTAGATATAAATCTTTTGAAGCTATCTAAATTATGTGCACTTTGTGACAAGTGTAATATATGTACAATCCAAAATACAAATGAAAATAGAAACAGTATTAATAGTAACAAAAATACATTATAGTGAATCCGAGTTCAGATATGATCGCATAGAGAACAACAGAGGTCCAACATGTGGACTAATAACAATAATGGGAGAAGGTTCTGTTCATGCAAAGGGGTCCACCACAAGGTTTAGGGTTCAACTAGTGATCGTTCTCAGTGTTGTAACATCAAACACCCACGAAACAAGTGATTTAGACAGCCAAGATGAAGGTCTTCCACCAGAAAGTAAAAAATGGCAGCTTACCAGCTGATCTGATCTCTGTTTTAAGAGAGACCAGATAGACAAATGGCATATACCCCTGCCCGGGTCTTTAATCCGAACTCCTCTGGACAAACAATCCCCAAACTCTTCAACTGTGGTAGATCACTCCTGGAGTCACTTGGCTCTCAATCAAAGAGGGTTACCATAAAAAAGAAAGGGACAACCATAGCGCAAATAACGTTTTTCACCCTTTATTTGTTAAAAGAAACCCCTACAGGTAGTACACTCACATGTAGCATAACAATCTATAAGCGGTTAGTGTTAAAATTATGTCGAGCCGGCCGGCTCTCTTACTTGCTGCCCGTCGCTTCCTGGGATAGACGGGAGAAAGGAGGTGACGTCAGCACGCCGCTTACCCTACGCCGTTTCGTCAAATGTTGACGTCTTCCTGGGGCACGGGCGGCGTGCTGACTCGCCGCCTATTATGCATGGTACAGTTCTAGACACGCCCCTTATCTGAGCTCTCGTCGGCCATCTTTAGATAGGGCAATCGCCCTCTTTCTATCCTTGATTGGCTAATAAGGTATACGGGCGGTCCTATTAACCTGTTGTCAAGCTAAGTGTGTTAATCCCTTAGTACATGACAGATATCCAGAGTGTTGATGCGCAATGGATGTTTATAGTGTCTGATCCTATCCTGCTTCAGGTCTCAGATAGAAATGGGGAGTTAGACAGTGGTATCATAATCCTCTGTAGTCACACCTCCCCCATCTCTCTGTCGGATCAGTAATGTTAAATGTCCTCATAGCGTACCTGCTAAGGGCTCACATATGATTTCACAACAGAAAACTAATGTCACAGGGAGAGAGCATATGCCTGAATATTGTATTAGATCCATTATTTAGTATAAAAAGATTATTTAAAACAAATATTAAAATTATTGAAAATATTGTTAAAAATGGGTTATAACGAGACATCTCCAACATCTCTAATTTAACCCCTTAAGTCCACACAACCGCCAGCTATAATTTGTGGATAACTTATCCAACCTCCAAGCCGGATACTGGTTTAGGACACTTAAAGGGAACCCTCAATCCAATATGGATGCATCCAGATATTACACTTTCCCGAATGCATCAATTATTGGTATGCATCCCCTAGGATTGGCTTCCTGGGGATATTTGTATTAGTAAAAATCCCTAAATAGCTCTTCATTATTTCTTTATTGACAAATTAACAATGTGAGCTTATTGCAATTATCAAACTTCGAAAATAATTGTTTGAAAAATTAAAAATTAAAAAATTAAATTTTGAAAAACATTTTTTTTTTTTGGAAAAACATTTTTTTTTCCCTAAAAGAGAATCTTTTCCACAGGGTTTCAGCATAAGGCCCCACTTTCATTAATTCCGACAAGTACTAAAAAAGATTAAAAAAAAATTTCTTCTTGGGGGAATGTTTCTCCTACCCCAATGAGAAAAGGAACAAAAAACTCTCCAGGGGTAGAAACATCTCTCACCACAACTCGAAGTTCAAAAAGGAGGAAAAAAGGGCTTGTTAGAAGACAAAAAGTAATTGACTAGATTATATAGTGACCTACGCTAATTCATTTGGATGATCCAAAGGGCAGATGCAACATTCACTGATAACAGATTTATTACCCCCTGAACTATCCAAATGAATATTACCTATCTAAATTAGTGTGTATATCGTCCTCCTAGCTTTAGAGAGCTCAGAGATGGTTCACATCACAATTACATTAGCTATTATCAATGAAAGCATTCAGGTCTACATCCACATTAAGGCCATACGGGGTGTAGCAACGCACTCTATGAATCCAGGACATTTCGGATCTAGACAGGTCTCTCACCAGGGGGCTACCCCTCCAGTGTGCACTGATCTTGTCTATGCCCAAAAATAACGTGCCTGAAGGATTACGGTCATGATGCAAAGCATAATGTTTTGAAACAGAGTGGAACCTGTATCCACTCTTAATATTCGAAATGTGCTCGCCTAAACGCACCTGCATAGCTCTCTTTGTTCTACCAATGTACTGAAGCCCGCAAGGGCACTGAAGTAAGTACACCACCCCCTTTGAACTACATGTAATGAATGGTTCAATTTTGTGTTCCCTTGCGGTACTCGTAGACACGAAAGATACTGTCTTTCTCTGTTTGCTCTTATTCAACGTGCATAATTGGCACCGACGGCATTGATGGTAACCCGTTAATTCTTGAAAAAAGGAAACCTTTTTAGTGGGTGGATCTATCGCATTGGGTGCCACCTTATCTCTAAGGGAGGGTGCTCCCCTAAACACCAACTCTGGGTTGGTAGGGAGAAAAGTATGGATGATTCTATCATTGCCCAGTATGTGCCAGTGTTTTCTGAGCATTTTTTTTATCAGATAGTGCTGCGTAGAGAACGAGGTCACAAAAGGGACAACAGGTCTGTCCCTCACTCTGGCCTGTCCCTCTCTTAACAGTAACGTTCTATCCATCCCTGCTACCTCCTCAATCATATTGTCCATGGGTGCAGTTTCATATCCCTTCTCCTCTAATCTCTTCTTCAGAACACCAGCCTGTATTGTATAATCTTTCATGTCCGAGAAATTTCTCCTCATTCTAACAAACTGGCTCTTTGGGATGGATTTCAGACAAGGGGCGTGATGACAACTCCCCATTGGTATAAATGAATTTCTATCTGTCTTCTTGAAATATGACATTGTTTTAAAGTGACCTTCGCTTTTGATAATTGTTAGGTCCAGGAAGTTCACACTCTCTAGGCTGGCTTCCACAGTAAACTTAATACCCCTGTCGTTGGTATTAATTCTTAAAAAGAATTCTTCAAGCTGTGTCGGGGTACCCTCCCATAGGAGGAGGACGTCATCAATGTATCGCGCCCAAAAAGACAGAAATGGGCTACAATCCTTATAGATGACGTCCTCCTCCCACTTAGCCATAAACAAGTTGGCTAGACTAGGGGCATATTTTGCGCCCATTGCCACACCGCGTACTTGCTGGTAATACTGTTGTTCAAACCAAAAATAATTGCGGCCTGCTGCGTATTCCAGCAGGTCCACAATGTATCTCTGCTGATGTTCCGGTAGGGAAGAGGATGAATCGAGATAGTATTTCACCGCTTCAATCCCCATGGTATGTGGGATAATAGTGTACAATGCAGTAACATCTGCTGTCACTAGCAGTGTATTTGCAGTAGGTCTCAGATCAGTAAGCAAATTTATCACCTGCCTTGTATCCTTCAAAAATGATGGCATCTGTTGCACCAATGGTTGAAGGAAGAAATCTATGTACTTGCCCACCCGGGAGGTGATAGAATCTATACCACTCACGATGGGGCGTCCGGGACATACTTTTAAATCACTTTCCTGTAAGGAAAATACAACAAGATGATCAAATATTTTCAAAGTGAGAGGAAATCCTCTCTTAGATAGTTATCACTTTCAATGTCACTGTCAGCTGTACCCATTGAAAGATTTCCCATGAACTCCTGTTCCAATTTTAACCATACACATTTGGGTTTACCAACGTTTTCTATTCTTTTGACAATGGCCTCTCATTGAGAGCAATACAATTTGATAGGGATTCTACTCTTTGTAAATATATAACATGTTTTGGTTTCAGATATACTTGAAAATTCTGTTTGCACATAAAAATTTCTATTCACAGAGAATCAAATAAACCAATTGCACCTCATGTATTTAATTATATAAATTCCTTTTGTAAGGTGGGACTTAATGATTAAGGAAATGTATTCTTAAATATAAAAATGTAATACAGCATGATAATACAATAATACAAACACCCATATGCAAATGACAAGGATTATTTAATTTCATAAAAATGTATAAGAACAAAAAAATGTAAATGGAAAGTTCTATATCTTACCTGGTATGGTGTAATATTGGGAACCTTTAGCTGCTCCTTGTTCTCCTTATCTACCAGTAATCTTTCTACCTGTCTGAGTTCTGCTTCACCTTATATTCACTTCACCCCATTCACTAACATGAGGCAGCTTTGGATTGGCTAAAAGGATCTATTCAGAACAATGTAAGGTGTGTTTCCAATCGCCTAAATGTCTACATGTCTTTTTATTTGTATTCAAGTTATTGCTCCAGTGATGTGACAAGTTCATTAACATTTGAAGGTTTGGAGGGAAAACAATTGCAGGGAATGTATATATAAAATCCATGATTTGAACTTATCATTAGCATTTATAAGAGATAATACTGTGATTGTAATATCAATGACAGAGGAAGCTGTAGAGGGTATACAGATACTTGTAGACATTTGTGACTTTACAGTTTCATGTTATAGTATACTTGGTACTTTCATTCTGCTATTATACTGTTTCTATAATACTCTATTTGATGATTTTTAGGTGACAGGTTCTGTTTAATGAGACATCAGGGGCCTAAAATACTCCTGTTGTCTCACCTGTCCTCCGATGAGTCTAATGCAGTTCAATGTGCTTGGAAAAGTAGCACAAAAGTGTGATCTAGTGGCTGGGAAAATTGACATGGGGGCCTGGAAGTGACATTTTGCTTCCAGGTCAGTAAGAGGAAGGGGAAGGGAGAGATGTTTGCATGCATCTCTACTCTCTACCCTGTGGTAGCTACCATGCCTCTCCCGAGTGTGATGATGAGTGCAGACTACCCGGGTCACATGGTGGGGGGGGGGGGTACAGAGAATGTGTTTCATTCCCTACTGTCTCCTTCATATGATGTACACATGCATCGCAGGTGAAGGAAGTAACAGGAAGGGGCCTCACTTCATGAGTAAATTTACCATCAGCACAGAAAAAGGCTTTAATAAATATATATTTTTCCTCCACTTAGGATTTTTAATAAAAACTATGCTGTTTACTTAAAACAAAATATGTATTCCTGATATGTTCATGTGTATAGTAATTGGGACAAGTAAACAATGGATATGGATCAGCTACATTAATTCATTGTTGCTCAGAGAGAGGTTGGCATACAGTCACAGAAAAGCAGTGGGTAAATTTGACTTGATATGGCAGCCATGGCTGGAGGATCCCAGCCTGGCACCGCCACAGTTAATTGTAGACAGACTATTAATGTGAAGTACCGGACCTACAGACCGGGGGGAAGGGGGGAGGGTGAGAGAGAGGGATAGGCAAAATGTTGCTAAGGTTAAGCACTGGACCATTGACAATCCAAAGACAGAGGAATGAGATAACCCGGAAATTATCGAAGTAAGTAAATATTTGAGACATATGTCCTTCATATAGTGTATGGCGTTATGTCCATGAATCAATTTATCATGGACCTACAACACTATATTACTTAAACTTTCTTATAAACTTATTATTTCTCTTCAAATATTCCCTTCTTTTTTGACCAGAAAACCTCCTTTTTTGACCTGGCTTGACTCGCCTTCTTCTATGCATTGTAGGCACCCTTTAAGACCACCTCACTCCACAGCTTGAGCTGAATCTGACCCTTTACCATCTATACCGATTTGGGTAAGTTTTTTGATTGAGTTTAAGGGGGACACCCCTGTTCTTCGATCATCAGGGGATATGGGGTGGGGGCATCCCTATAGGACCGTAACCAGTGGACTCTCTCCTTAGCTATCTCTACCATAAATCCCTTCTCTGTACAAATGGGTACTGGTTCATTTCCGGTCTCATCTATCAATAATGTATACTAATTATAATAATCTTTCCCATTAGATACACTTATCTTGTACAGTAGACCCACCCTGAGGAAGCCATTGATATGGCGAAACATGTCGGAACTGTCTACTAAGATGTACCCAGTCCATCTCAGGTCATCTTATCTACAGTAATTTTGAATTATCCTCCAAATTCTATGTGTATTTCTGAAACTAAATGTTAATTTTGGATTATTCTTTGCACAAATGACCATGTATTCTTTAGAACGAATTTAATCTTTTCTTGCTACAACCCCTCATGATGAAGCATTGTTAAATGTATATCATTAATTCCCTTTCCCTTTTTTTTTCTTTTTGTACGTAACTATTTATATGATTGTACTTATATGTAATAAAACTATTTTGTATTAACAAACAAGTGTTTTGAGCATTGAACTGTGAGTTAACCCCGACTCTTCTACATCATTATTGCACCGCTATAATCCCTAGTCCACTACCCCCTTTGTTTATACTTTAATATCAAGGGATGAGGTGCTGTATTACTTAGTGGATCCTCTCTGTCCTTCTTGTATATTACTTTCTGTCCTAGGTGTTTCAATACACCATTCTTTGACAGATGATCCTATAACAATTTGTTTATTTAGCATTTTGGGGATACACACAGTTCAATGCTCCTTTAGAAAAAACTTTCATCTTTAAAAATACTTTAAGTGAATTGCTAATTAAAAATTATTTCTATAAGCCTTGTAACAAATACCCTTTTACAATTGAGAGCTTACAAACGCTTTGGCGCATGATGGTTGACCTCACCGGGGAGGCATGGAAGGGACTGATGACCAAAATACAACAGTCTCAAAATGCAACCAATATCTCAGATGCTGACCTTGATCGCGACTTTATGCGACTTCAACGCCTCCTGGAAAAGAAGGTACGAATATACTGGCATAAGACTTACTTTGAAAAATATGTTGAACATCAAATTGTCCCTTGGGGACTACGAATTCAAATATTTCCTAATGTTAAAAAAGTTAATGACCTTCTCAAGACTTCCTGGGAATTTAATCTTCAAGCATGTTCATTTGGTATGATATCCATATTGTGTAAACAATATGATCACGAACTTGATCAACTTGACATTTCCATCTCTGAGTGGTATGAAAACCATATTTCCTGTATCTCGTCCCCCCGCTTTGCCTTAAAAGATAAGAACCTACGGGCATATCTTGAGGAATACACCCTAAATATCATAAGTAATAAAGAAAATAAATTTGCTAGAGATAAATCGGCACATCAAAATGGCTATGCTTATAAATGGGATAATCCCTCCTTTACTAGAGCATCGACAAAACCACCTAATTTTCAACCACCTAAAAATAACTCTGACCCACCCAGTACGTCATCCAACTCCTTCAGCTCCAGTACAACCTATCATGAACTTTCACAGGACCCCATTACTAAAAAGCGAAAAAATGATCAACCTACCTCATCTACAGAGCTAATAAAACGAGCTCTGAGCACTAGTGCTCTAACTAGACCCTCGAGCACCCGTTCCAAAATCTCCAGCATCTCTACCCCTTACCCCAAGAATCAACCATCCTTACCAAACATACCCCCCTCAACCACCCATATGGGTATGTTGGATTCTTCCAACTTCTCAACCCCTGCACTCTCATCCCCCATTAGAAGAGCAAGTGAACCTTCCTTATCTACCATGTTTCCTATACCCTCTCAGGAATTGAAACTTGCACCTATTTTTTTAGGCCAAAATCAGGACCTACCACTAACACCCACTTAACCCCACAATACAACACAGAACATACCGGAACAGCCAACTTAGATGTGATTAATCTCTCCTCTTCCCCACTCACACTATCCCAAATTCAGGTTCTCCAATTAGGCCTTACCTTTTGTCCCTCCACAGACTTTGACTGCTTCCAACTAGTAAAAGACCTTCACCTCTTTGCGAGGAAATTACTTTTTAAAACAATTTATCACCCTAAAACAATATCCACCCAGATCTCTAATACAGACAACACCATTCCTACCTTAGCAGAAATCCAAGCCCTAGAGGACCTAATGACCCTCCTAGACGAAGCAGATCCTACCGATGATGATCTTTTGGATAATATACAAAATGAAACTACCACTCTCGCCACTGTACCCCCATGTCCTATTCCCTTCAAGCCCAAATCCAAAAATTTCCCCTCGTTAACCACCAATCCCTCCATTTGGGCATTTGTGGAACAAACCACAAAGGAACTAAAAAAACTTAATTTGGATGAATCAGGTATGACAAATCTAACTAAGGCCCAACAAAAAGCCCTCAAATCCCTTCAATCTAACCAAGATATAGTTATCAAACCCTCCGATAAAGGAGGAAACGTGGTTGTCATGGATGTCCTGGCTTACATGAATATGTGCCACGACATCCTTGACAACCACGACTGGTACAGACCTATCAGTCCTACCCGAATTAAATCTTATATTTTAGAATATCAAAATTTAATTTTTCATGCAACAAGGAAGGGAATTATAGATACTAACACTTGGAAATTCCTACATGTAACTCAACCTAAAACTCCGACCTTTTATGCACTTCCCAAACTTCACAAATCCATGACAACACCCCCAGGCAGGCCTATTGTCTCAGGCTGCGAGGGACTTACAGAAAAAGCAAGTGAGCTCGTAGATAAACACCTCGCCCCCCTTGTTTTTGCACTTCCATCTCATATTAAGGATACTATCCACCTGCTACGCACTCTTGAAAACAAACAGTTACCCAAAGATTCATACCTTGTTGCGCTGGACGTTGAATGCCTCTACAACGCCATACCTCATGAAAGAGGTGTGGAAGTTGTAGCTAAACAACTGGAATCCCTTGGCCCCAGTGCACAACCCTATAACAATTTTGTCTTATCACTACTTAAGTTTATTCTAACCAAGAATTATTTTACCTTTGGATCTTCCCACTACCTCCAGATACAGGGCGTAGCAATGGGCACCAAATGTGCCCCTTCCTACGCCAATCTGTATCTGGGGGGTGGGAAAAGGAAATCCTCTCGGACCCCGAGATGAGATGTTTCACTCAATACGTCTTCTCTTGGCTAAGATACATTGACGATATCTTGATTTTTTGGACCGGTACCCACTTGGACTTACAACATTTTTTCAAAAAAATTTCCATTAATGCATACAATTTAAAATTCTCCCTTGACTATAGCCAACAAATGATCACTTTTCTTGATCTTACCATAACCATCAACAATGATGGTAAATTATATTCCTCGCTATATAGAAAAGCTTCGGCTGGCAACACTATATTGCACGCATCTAGCTCTCATCCTAAAACTCTCCTAAAAAGTATACCGTACAGTCAATACCTACGCATAAGAAGAAATTGTACCAATGATAAAGATTTTTACCAATCTTCCTACGAACTATACCAGAGATTAAAATTAAGAGGCTACAGCCATAATTTACTTAAACAATCCTTCAATAGAGTTAAAAGTTTGGAACGAAAGGAATTAATTTTTAGGGACAAAAATCTCCAATCAATGCAACCTGTACGTCTCATTACCCAATACTCAAACCAATCTACCCAAATTAGGGACACCATAAATACATTTTGGCCACTACTCTCAACTGATCCAATAGTAGGACAATATGTGAAAACATACCCGGAAATCACCTACCGGCGACCACTATCTCTCAGTGATAAACTAACCTCCAGTCACTTCCATGCCCCAAATGACAGGAAAAAGGACCACCCAGGTACTTTTCCCTGTGGTCACTGTGACTCTTGCACATTTCTGTCCAACTCCAATACCACCTTATTACCGAATGGTAATTTACATAAACCTAAATACCGGGTCACATGTAACACCATAGGAGTCATTTATTTAGCCACCTGCCGCTGTGGATGTTTCTATGTCGGCAAAACAAAGAGAGCACTTTCCATTCGTATACAGGATCATATCAAACCCCTACTTAAAAAGAAAGTCTCAACATCAGTTAACCGCCATGTTGCCCAAAAACATAACTTCGATGCTACTGCAATTTTATTTTCTGCCCTTGAACATATACCCCTCAATATACGTGGAGGGGACATTGATACCCGCCTACTCCAACTTGAAACTAGGTGGATATACACCTTGGATGCCACCAGACACCCGGGCATGAATGAATATATTAGTTTTAAATCATTCTTGTAATTTGTCTTTATACCACCTTCCTCTTCCCCCTTCTAATTCCCCTTCCTTCCCCTTTTTCCCCCTTTTCATTCATATAATCTTTTATGCCCCTCTTGTCTGGCCCTTACCTGTTGAGCTCACTTCCAACATGCGCCAAAGCTTGCTCCGCCTCCCTTTTCTAATTTCTTTATATGTATAAATAACTTAATGATACCTCTTAAATACACATTGAAAATACTTCAAAATGTTCAAAAATCTTATCAAATATACTGTATGGGAATTGATTTGCAAATTTGTTTCCTTCCTTAACCTCAATGTAACTTCCTAATCCGTCCATGTTATATTTATTTATTTTCTTTTAACAACTAAAATAGGCACTTGATAAATATCAACTTGAATTGATTTGCCTAAATTGTCTATGTTCAAACAAACTCTCTAATGCCAGTATTAATTTAAAGGCATTCAAACTGTCTTTACCCGAGTTTGCCTACTTTTAATCGTAGGCTATCTATTTCTTCTGATCAGAGACCTTGTCTGGACGAGATATCCTCTGCAATATGCGATCCAATAGATTGCCCCACCAACACCCCCAGGCTCAGTCCTTCTTTCCCCCTTCTTCTCTCTCTCAAACATCCCACCATCTCCATCTATCGGCTGTCATGATATGACCGCTGATTGGATGTTGGATGTGTCTATCCGGGAGTGCCTCCATGCCTAGTATGGACACCCGAGGGCGGTGCTACCACGCCCGCCCATCTCTAGCCTCTGCAGCTAATCGCCACATCTTGGCGATTACGTCATCACGCCGCTCACACGCACACCGCCAGGAATTATGGCCCTTGTAGGCCCCTGACGGAGCTGCGTGTGATGCGCCTGCGCATAGGCTCACATGTCCGCTGTCTGAGGGGCGTTCTCCACGCCCTCTCAGACTGGAAGGCGAGTATAAAAGCCAGCTTGTGGGTTCAGTTCACCACGGGACCTTGGAGGCACCTGACGCACCACATCCCTCTGCAACCAAGTAAGTTATCCGAGCCTATTCTCTATTTACCTTCTGATTTTCTAACTGGCATTTTTTGCCTTATCTAATTTGGCTCGCCTTGATTACTTATACCTCTAATCTACCAGAGATCTTCGACCATCTGGACACCCTTTCCATCTAAATAGGTGCCCATACACGCCCGCACTTGGGCAGGAGTGGTCCTCATATTCATAAAATTATACAGGTATTAGACTACAAATTTGTCTTTTGTATTTATATCCAAATTTCTCTTTTTTCCCCCCCTCCTCCCCATTCCCCTTTAAGCTACGGAACTTTATTTATTTATTTTTTCCCAATACTTTTCAGGTGCCTCCCGTTTTCTAATCATTCCTTCCTAGAATATAAGGCCCTTCTAATTTCGTTACCAGCCCTTTTTTTTAAACCAATTATCGAAGTAAGTAAATATTTGAGACATATGTCCTTCATATAGTGTATGGCGTTATGTCCATGAATCAATTTATCATGGACCTACAACACTATATTACTTAAACTTTCTTATAAACTTATTATTTCTCTTCAAATATTCCCTTCTTTTTTGACCAGAAAACCTCCTTTTTTGACCTGGCTTGACTCGCCTTCTGCTATGCATTGTAGGCACCCTTTAAGACCACCTCACTCCACAGCTTGAGCTGAATCTGACCCTTTACCATCTATACCGATTTGGGTAAGTTTTTTGATTGAGTTTAAGGGGGACACCCCTGTTCTTCGATCATCAGGGGATATGGTGTGGGGGCATCCCTATAGGACCGTAACCAGTGGACTCTCTCCTTAGGTATCTCTACCATAAATCCCTTCTCTGTACAAATGGGTACTGGTTCATTTCCGGTCTCATCTATCAATAATGTATACTAATTATAATAATCTTTCCCATTAGATACACTTATCTTGTACAGTAGACCCACCCTGAGGAAGCCATTGATATGGCGAAACATGTCGGAACTGTCTACTAAGATGTACCCAGTCCATCTCAGGTCATCTTATCTACAGTAATTTTGAATTATCCTCCAAATTCTTTGTGTATTTCTGAAACTAAATGTTAATTTTGGATTATTCTTTGCACAAATGACCATGTATTCTTTAGAACAAATTTAATCTTTTCTTGCTACAACCCCTCATGATGAAGCATTGTTAAATGTATATCATTAATTCCCTTTCCCCTTTTTTTTTCTTTTTGTACGTAACTATTTATATGATTGTACTTATATGTAATAAAACTATTTTGTATTAACAAACAAGTGTTTTGAGCATTGAACTGTGAGTTAACCCCGACTCTTCTACATCATTATTGCACCGCTATAATCCCTAGTCCACTACCCCCTTTGTTTATAACCCGGAACAGTATGCATAGGTCGTAAGTGCTGGTTCAAGTTACGAGGTTAGGGGGGAGTTTATTGGGGAAAAATGTAAAGTAATGTTAATATGGCTTGATACCCTGGTATTGCTCGGTTTATATGGTAAATGGTTATGTTGTGATATTTCTCCTGCAATATGTCATTCTGTACAAAATCTTGGTATAACTGTACTGTTTGAGCAACGAATAAATAAAAAAGTTTTGATTAAAAAAAAAATATATCATATCCATTCCAGCTTCAAACCAAGTAATCCCACCCAATGTGGCTAAGGATGAAGTCGGTTGAACGATCTACCCTTTGCAATTTATCTTGTCCCAAGTTTTTAAAGTTGCTACTGTGATAGGGGAAATTTAATTTGATAGACCATGGTGCACTACTGGAATCCATGGGGCCTTCAGATTACATCCCGCCATGTTTTTTTCTAGTGTGACCCATACTTTATCATTTTCGTAACTCTCTCAATAACTCTGGTGAGTGTGGTGTCTTATGGGGAGTGGAGAGCACTTTCTACACAGTGATGAAAGACTGAAGGATCGCACAAGTTGTATGGTGTATTGGAGGTTAGACACTGACTGATACATAAAATATTTTTTACAAGCTTTTTGAAGATAGCACTGATTGATGCAAGAAATAACCTTTATGAAGTGTATGAAGATATTATTGATGTGAGCACTTTTATTACATCCCCTAGACTCACATAAAACAGCCGGCTGCATAATCAAACAACTGATTCACTGTATACTGGTCCCATGTGATTAAGGCCTTAGTTGACAAGTAAACTTTTTGAAACATAAATTCAAGGACTATTGACTATTTTTATTTTAGATGCATATTTATTAATGATTTTGCCTGATATTATCCCCAAAGCTGGCAGATACATTTAAGTCAAGTCACTTTTGATTGCCATGACAATTACATTCTCAGCCATTTTGGAGATGGACGCATACTTTGTAGTGAAAAATTCAATAAACTTTCAGTATACACTTCCCACATTCAACATATTCACATAAATCGTTTGATCAGTTAGCCAAATGTTTATTCATAATATACAGTTATTACAATTTATTTTCACAGTGGCTCTGATGAACCCTTTTGTGTTGAATCAGATGTTTCTGCTATCTAAAGTTCTGATTAGATTTGGAACATTTAATTCCCTTTTCTTATGTGTGAGTTTTTATGTGTTATTCTCCTTGATTGTGAAACATTTTTGTTTTTAACCACTTGCCACCAGTATAACAAAGATATACTGGGGCAAGGTGGCACTGCTGCGCCGGATCATGTACTAGGTACGTGATCCAACACTTCTGGATCTGGGGCACGCATGCGTTCCGCCGGCAACCCCCTCCCGCAGTGATTAGACACAGCGGGAGCTGATCTGCGGGTACCAAGGACTTGATGTCTGCCGGCATCCACTGATCATTAGGCACAGCACCAGAACGGCGATCAGCCTGAGTAAACAAGGCGGATCGCAATTCTGTCAGTACAGAAGGCATGCACCCTGTGTTTGTGTAAAGCAAGAACATGAATCCATGCCATCCCCTAGTAAAAGCATCTCCCACACTGTGCACAAACACTGGCCACCACAATGTCGCAGTCCCACAGTTACCACTATTACTAGTATAAAAAATAAATAAACAAAAATATCACATAGTCTGTAGATGCAATACATTTTGCACAAACCAATCAATATACGCTTATTGGGATTTTTTTTAACCAAAAATATGTAGCAGAATACATATTGGCCTAAATTGATGAAGAAAATTTAATTTTTTCTTTTTTTTATTGTATATGTTTTATAGCAGAAATAAAAAAATTGTTTATTTTTTTCAAAATTGTTGGTCTATTTCTGTTTATAGCACAAAAAATAAAAACCGGAGTGGTAATCAAATATCCCCAAAATAAATGGTGAGGAACAAAAGGACACAAGTTTTGTTTGAGTACAGTGTCGCAGGACAGCGCAAATTTTCAGTTAAAGTTAACGCTGTGCTGTATTGCAAAAAATGGCCTGGTCATGATGGGGGGTAAATCTTCCAGAGGTCAAGTGGTTAATAACAAGGACACAACCTTTTTCCTGTAAGTCTTCTGAACACAAGAACATTCTTTTTTTTTTTTTTAACTAAGCACATTCTGAACATCTAAATGACTTCCCTATGTATGTGTTTTCAGGTATTGAAGAGAAGCACTTTGCACATTTTGGACATCTAAATTACTTCTCTCCGGTGTGGACCCTCTGGTGATTATTCAGGTTTGATTTACGACTAAAACCTTTATTACATTCAGGGCATTGATATGGCTTCTCCCCTGTGTGGACCCTCTGGTGATGATTCAGGTTTGATTTCAGACTAAAACTTTTATTACATTCAGGGCATTGATATGGCTTCTCTCCTGTGTGAATCCTCTGATGTTTATAAAGACTGGATATTACTGAGAAGGACTTGTTACATTCTGAACATATGAAAGGTTTCTCTCCTGTGTGAATCCTCATGTGTTGAGTAAGATGAAATATGCGTGAGAAGGACTTGTTACATTCTGAACATCTGAAAGGCTTCTCTCCTGTGTGAATCATCTGATGTGCTGTGAGGTTTCTTTTTCTGTAAAAATATTTGTCACATTCAGTACACTGGTACGGCTTCTCTCCTGTGTGACTCCTCTTGTGTTCAATCAATGAACTATGGAGTGAAAACTGTTGATCACATTCAGAACATTGATATGGCTTCTCTGCTGTGTGAATCCTCATGTGTTGAGCAAGAGAAAATATGCGTGAGAAGGACTTGTTACATTCTGTACATGTGAAAGGTTTCTCTCCTGTGTGAATCATCTGATGTTTCATAAGATAAGCTTTATTGCAAAAATATTTATTGCATTCAGAGCATTGATATGGCTTCTCTCCTGTGTGAATCCTCTGATGTTGATAAAGGTTGGATATTACTGAGAAGCACTTGTTACATTCTGAACATGTGAAAGGCTTCTCTCCTGTGTGAATCATCTGATGTTTTGTGAGGCTTGATTTTCTGTAAAAATATTTGTCACATTCAGCACACTGGTACGGCTTCTCTCCTGTGTGAATCATCTTGTGTTCAATCAATGAACTATGGAGTGAAAACTGTTGATCACATTCAGAACATTGATATGGCTTCTCTGCTGTGTGAATCCTCTGGTGCCGAATAAGACCATCCTTTCGTAAGAAGCTCTTGTCACATTCTGAACACATAAATGGCTTCTCCCCTGTGTGAGTCCTCTGATGATAAATTAAATTAGTTTTTGCTCTAAAGGATTTGTCACACTCTGTGCAAGAAAATGTATTTTCACCTGCTCCATCCATCATACTTTGCTGTGAAGCCCTTTTACAATTTCTTCTCTTTCATCCACCTGTAATCAAATAAAAATATATATTTATATAAACGATTGGAATACTAGTAGGGTAGAAATTTAGTAACATGGTGTTGATAAATGTGCAGTTTCAGAAAAATAGAGTTTGTTTCACATGGAGACTAATTAAAGGTGGAAAGTGGATTTTGGTATCCACTTTTGTTTAAAAATGGCTAGGTTGCAACCCATTGTAATCTGCATGTTGTAGCTCATTAATAATATACAGGCTGCAGTTTGGAGGCTGTTGTAGCTCATAGACTTTTCTCTGCTCAAAGTAGCACAGAGAACTTTGCGATACATGACTTTCACAGGTCGCGCTTTATAAGGCCCCACTCACAATTGCCAATTTGGAACTGCTGACAATTCTGCCCATGATGCCAAATCACGTGGCAATCATGACAAAACACACAACGTGCGTATGGATGCCATTAACACTTAATGACACCCCAAACGGAGTGGGATTTTGCATGACAGAATTGCGTGGAAATTGTAGCAGAACACACATTTAAAAATCATGCAAAGCGTGTCGCCCAAAAAGGTGTGTTAGCCTCTTTAGCACAACAAAGCACATAGTGCAGGCCATTCACTTGAACGGACTGCCCTATGTACAACACGCAGAAAAATGTGTAAATTGCGCTAGAAAAATTGCGAGTGAAAACATGAATTCCCACTACGCGAGATGTGAAAGGGGCCTAAATGTGCAGTATCTCTTTTTTTTAAAGCAACGGTATGGCTGTGGTATGGTAATTTCACTGCTTTTTAATTGGTCACCTTAGGAGACTTGCAGTGCACAGGGAATTTGAGCATAAGTAGTGTGACAAATATTTTAGAACGAAATAAACATCAATTAATATAATGTAATAGTATGTAAATATTTTTGAGTCCGTTAAATATGCAAAAAAAAAAAATTCACAACTGCACTTTCATTTGGACCGAATTCAGACTGAACCCAGCTCATCCCAAGTCATAATTACCAATAATGGAGGGAAATGTTTGCATTCATTTAGTGAATATTATTAAAGCAGTTCTTTACTCACATTGTAAGAAATAAAATAAAGACACTTTGAACAGTTTTGAAGTGGCAATTAAAAAACTAATTTTTACTTTTTTAAATGCAGGTTTTTGTTGTTGTAAATATCTTTGGTGTTTTTAGACTCTTGGCTCTTCCCCCTGTGGAAATTAGGGACAAAGAATACCTGCCACACATGATGATGCACAGGCAGGCCCTGTGTCTATGCACTGAATGCTCTACTCAGAAACATTTTTGTTTAAAATGAAAAAAAAAAATCCTTTCTCATAAGATCCCATTAGATTTTGCAAAATCTCACAATTAGCATTTGAGATCTCCCTGGAAGGCTTTGGTTAAGTAGCTTTCCCAGTCAGCAGCTGTTAGCTGTTAATGTTACAATTGCCTAAAGCAGACAGTATTAAAACACTGATATGTTTCTACCTTTCTACACTATTCAACATTAAGAGAAATGCCTAACATATACTTCAAATTTCAGTTTTGCACTTTGTTATGTCCAATTTAACCACTTACCGCAAACTGCCGTAGCTGTGCTCCAGGACTTTGACGCTAAATACCATTGTTATGGCAGCAGTTAGCTGAATATTAAAACGGTGTTCATACCATACATGTGAGATATGGCCATGATTGTTAGAGTGAGAGCAATAATTCTAGTAGACATGTGCGATTCATTTTGTACGAATCGAAAATTAGTACGAGTTTCCGAAAATTCGTACATTTAGAAACATCCGAAATACGAATTGCTATGCTTCCGAATTTTATACTAAATTTTGTTGACGAATTTCGGATCATAATTCAGTTACAATGGAAAGGTGACTGGTGTTTTGTTGACCAATCAGAGGTTTTCTTCTGCTGAGTGAGGGTTGGGAAAATTACCTTTTTTAATATGGGAGTGGGAGACTGGTAATGGTAGTCGATGGGAGATTCAGAATCGGACAAAATAAGAATGTTCGTTAACATTCTCGGGGAAGTCAGCACAGCACAGGGATGGTGGGAGCCCCTCATAATGAGCACAGCACAGGAATAGTGGGAGCCCCTCATAATGAGCATAATGAGACCGACGACTGCCATATTGAGAAAGGTATTTTTTGCTTTTTAAATTCATCATAACAAACGTTTGTATTTGTTATGAAAAGTTAACGAACCTAATGAAAATTCGTATTTCATACGAATCCAAATTGAATATCGGACACGAATTACGAAATACGAATTTACGGGTAATACGAAATGGAATGGAACAAAACAAATTCATTGACGGCGCACATGTCTAAATTCTAGCACTAGATCTCCTCTGTAACTCAAAACTGTTAACCTGTAGAAATTTTTAAATGTCACCTATGGAGATTTTTAAGGGTCAAAGTTTGTCGCCATTCCACGATCGGGAGCAATTTTGAAGCGTGACATTATCTTTCACAGTATAAAGAAATTGGACTAACTTTACTGTTGTCTTATTTTTTTAAGTCAAAAAGTGTATTTTTCCAAAAAATTGCGCTTGTAAGACCGCTGCGCAAATACGGTGTGACATAAAGTATTGTAACAGCCGCCATTTTATTCTACAGGGTGTCCGAAAAAATTATATATAATGTTTGGGGGTTCTAAGTGATTTTCTAGCAAAAAAAAAGGATTTTTAACTTGAAGGCTGAAGTGTTTTTTTCACCTAAATGTATTCTGTGCATTTAGGTAAAAAAACCTTCTGAGTGCCGCTCCCCAGCCCACCCAATCTTAATCCAGCGATGTGCACGAGTACAGCAACTCTTTCCCTCCTCATAGGCTTAGAAACAGAAGCGGGTACCATTTGCTCCTGCTGCTGTGAATCACAGCCATTGAGGAGGGAGTGGGGGGCTGGGCTGATCAGCACACTGTGTGTCTATGGACACAAGGGGCTGTCTTAGGAGCGATTCTGCAAGGACACCCCCATAGCATGGGGGTTCCATTGGTCAGCACTCAGTGGGGGAGCCAGAAGCGCTAGTAGGGGGCCAGGGACCTTATAAGAGGAGGATTGGGGTTGCTCTGAGCAAAACCATTGTACAGAGCATGTCAGGATAACATGTTTTTTTTTTTTTTTTTTAAATAACGCTTTACAGCCACTTTAATACTTTGAAAGTATCTAGATTAAAAAATATGAGCTTGCAATGAACTGCTAGGCAAATTTTGAAGGGGAAATGTATTTTCTGTATAGTAGAAAACTTATATTTTGAGTAACAAAGTGTAACTTTTCTTAGGATTGGAAACGTGGTTCTTAATGATTAGAGGAATATATTATTAAATATAATAAACAAATACAGCATGAAAATACAATAGTACACCACTCAGTTATTAATGAAAGGAACTATTTAACTTGATAAAAATGTATGGGAAACCAAAAAAATGTTAGTGGAAATGTATTTATCTTACGTGGTATGATGTAGTATTGGGATCCTTCAGCTGCTCCTTGTTCTCTTCATCAACTGTAAACCTTCTACTTGTCTGAGCTTTGCTTCACCTTATATTCATTCCACCCCCATTCACTAACATGAGACGACTTTGGATTGGCTGTAGGGAATTATTCAGAACAATGTAAGGTGTGTTTCCTATTGTTTAGAGGTCTATTTGCATTTTCATTTGTATTCAAGTTATTGCTCCAGTCAGGTGACAAGTTTGGAGGGAAGACAATAAGAGGGAATGTAAATGTGAAATCCATGGTTCACACTCTCATTAGCATTTATAAGAGACAATCCTGTGATTGTAATGACAGAGGAAGCTGTAGGGGGTATACAGATATTTGTCAGGTGCCAAAATGTAATTTACAAATCAGACATTGTTAAAACCATTGAAAATTGGATAAATGATACATTGTACCCCAAAACAAATGCATTGAATCAAAGTTTTATCTGTCATATTTCCTGTGTATAGAGAATCAATAATGGTGGTTTCAGTATGTTTTGCTCTTGCACTTCATCAGGAAACCACTTAGAAATGAATGCAAACCATTCCAACCACTTGGATAAATAAGAGTGCGCAAGGGTCCAACCCAAGGGGAACCCCAAATTAATCTGTGGATCCTGTGCACCCCACACAAAGGGAAGCACAGAGCAGTGTTTCTCAACTCCAGTCCTCAAGGCGCCCCAACAGGCCATGTTTTCAGGATTTCCCTCAGATGAAATGGCTGTGGTAATTACTAAGGCAGTGAAACTGATCAAATAACCTGTGCAAAATAATGGATAGCCTGAAAACATGACCTGTTGGTGCGCCTTGAGGACTGGAGTTGAGAAACACTGGCACAGAGTGAACCACAGAAGGAGATAATCAGGAGTTGTGTAATGTCAAAACAGAGGGTTACAACCAAGAACACTCAGGGGCACTCAAAGATGTCTATCAAATTCTAAAACCCATGGAACTTTGTTAGCACAAGGTGGCTGTTCATGCATGAGAGTCCCCTGATTCCAGCCTATATTTTTTTTTCATTTTGGATAGCGTAGAGAATGCTAGAACCCTTATCATTTTCTGGTCTGTTTTGCATAAGGTATATTTACTTACATACTTTTAAATCACTTTCCTGTAATGAAAATACAACAAGATGATCAAATATTTTCAAAGTGAGAGGAAATCCTCTCTTAGATAGTTATCACTTTCAATGTCACTGTCAGCTGTATCCATTGAAAGATTTCCCATGAATTCCTGTTCCAATTTTAACCATACACATTTGTATTTCCCATCATTTTCTATTCTTTTGACAATGGTCTCTCATTGAGAGCAATACAGTTTGATAGGGATTCTACTCTTTGGCAATATCTAACATGTTTTCGCTTCAGATATACTTGAAAATTCTGTTTGCACATAAAAATTTCTATTCACAGATTATCAAATAAACCAATTGCACCTCAGGTATTTAAATATATAAATTCCTTTTGAAAGGTGGGACTTAATGATTAAGGAAATGTATTATTAAATATAAAAATGTAATACAGCATGATAATACAATAATACAACACCCAGATGCAAATGACAAGGATTATTCAATTTCATAAAAATGTATAAGAACAAAAAAATGTATATGGAAAGTTCTATATCTTACCTGGTATGGTGTAATATTGGGAACCTTTAGCTGCTCCTTGTTCTCGTTATCTGCCAGTAATCTTTCTACCTGTCTGAGTTCTGCTTCACCTTATATTCACTTCACCCCCATTCACTAACATGAGGCAGCTTTGGATTGGCTAAAAGGATCTATTCAGAACAATGTAAGGTGTGTTTCCAATTGCCTAAAGGTCCACTTGTCTTTTTATTTATATTCAAGTTTTTGCTCCAGTGATGTGACAAGTTCATTAACATTTGAGGGTTTGGAGGGAAAACAATAGCAGGGAATGTAAATATAAAATCCATTAAGTGAACTTATCATTAGCATTTATAAGAGATAATACTGTGATTGTAATATCAATGACATAGGAAGCTGTAGAGGGTATACAGATACTTGTAGACATTTGTGACTTTACAGTTTCATGTTATAGTATACTTGGTACTTTCATTCTGCTATTATACTATTTCTTTAATACTCTATTTGATGATTTTTAGGTGACAGGGTTCTCTTTAATGAGACACCAGTTGTCTAAAATACCCCTGTTGTCTCACCTGTCCTCCAATGAATCTAATGCAGTTCAATGTGCTTGTAAAAGTGGCACAAAAGTGTGATCTAGTGGCTGGGAAAATTGACATGGGGGCCTGGAAGTGACATTTTGCTTCCAGGTCAGTAAGAGGAAGGGGAAGGGAGAGATGTTTGCATGCATCTCTTCTCTCTACCCTGTGGTAGCTACCATGCCTCTCCCGAGTGTGATGATGAGCGCAGACTACCCAGGCTACATGGTGGGGGGTACAGATAATGTGTTTCATTCCCTACTGTCACCTTCATATGATGTACACATGCATTGCAGGTGAAGGAAGTAACAGGAAGGAGCCTCACTTCATGAGTAAATTTACCATCAGCATAGAAAAAGGCTTTAATAAATATATATTTTTCCTCCACTTAGGATTTTTAATAAAAACTATGCTGTTTACTTAAAACAAAATATATATTCCTGATATGTTCATGTGTATAGTAATTGGGACTTACAGGGGCAAAGTGACACAATGGACACCAAGGACAGAGCAATATATTTTACAGAGGACCATTAGAGGCTCAAATCAGAAAGTTAAAAAAAAAAACAGAAGGATCCTTATTTTCAAAATGTTATTTTCATTACAGTCACAAAACTGAAAATAAATATTCTTACCCTTGTGTAAAGCTTTATGAATTGAACGTAATACTATTAGATTGTCTTGCAGGCACTAGGCAGAATACTTTAATAATTTATTAACCACTTCAGCCCCGGACCAATTGGCAGCCAAAGGACCAGGCCCCTTTTTGCAATTCGGCACTGCGTCGCTTTAACTAACAATTGCGCAGTCATGCGACGTGGCTCCAAAACAAAATTGGCGTCCTTTTTTTCCCACAAATAGAGCTTTCTTTTGGTGGTATTTGATCGCCCCTGCGGTTTTTATTTTTTGCGCTATAAACAAAAATAGAGCGACAATTTTGAAAAAAATTCAATATTTTTTACTTTTTGCTATAATAAATATCCCCAAAAAATATATAAAAAAACATTTTTTTCCTCAGTTTAGGCCGATACGTATTCTTCTACATATTTTTGGTAAAAAAAAATCGCAATTAGCGATTATTGATTAGTTTGCGCAAAAGTTATAGCGTTTACAAAATAGGGGATAGTTTTATATAGCATTTTTATTAATATTTTTTTTTTTTATTAGTAATGGCGGCGATCAGCGATTTTTATTGTGACTGCGACATTTTGGCGGACACATCAGACATTTTTGACACATTTTTGGGACATTTGTCATTTATACAGCAATCACTGCTATTTAAATAGCACTGATTCCTATGTAAATGACAGTTGTAGTTAGGGGGTTAACCACTAGGGGGCGGGGAGGAGTCAGTGTGACGTGTTGTGTTTTTTTTTACAGTAGGGGGGCGTGGCTGTACGTCTGATGTCATTGATCGGCGTTCCCGATGACAGGGAACCGCCGATCACTGACAGTCAGTGTAGGAAGCGCGGGGAGAGGTTTGTTTACATAGACCTCTCCCCGTTCTTCAGCTCCGTAACCCGATCGCGGGATACCAGCGGCGATCGGGTCCGCTGGTCCCGCGGCCGGGGTCACGGAGCTCCCGACCGGGTCGCGAGCGCGACCCACAGGCAGGCACATGCACGATCACGTAAAGGTACGTGATTCTGCCTGCCCGTGCCATTCTGCTGACGTAAATATGCAGTGGCCGGTCGGGAAGCGGTTAAATAAGTAATAAATAAGTAATAAATAATAAATAAGTCAGATTGGTTTGGAAATTGATTTTAACTAAACATGTACAGAATGCTTGACTCAATAGAACATCCAAAAATCCAGACAGCTGCACTTCTGAACAGTTTAGTCATGAGTAAACACTGATATAGTGTGAAATACCTTAATTTTTCGATGTCCCCACGGTGTCATAGTGCTGTATTGGAATGCTTTTACTACCGCAATAAAGATTGGATGTTTTTCAGAAGTGCACCAGCTAGCGATCCTGTTTCTGGGTCGCTGTGCTCATCTCCGGAGTCCATGTGCTGGGATGCCATTGGATCTTTAGGGGTGTTATTGTTTCTCCCAAACAGGCGCTGTGCTGCTTCCTTGGCCGATCGGGGCGGGAGGCCGCCATCTTGGCCGGGGGTGTCCGGCATGGATTTAGCTCCCGCACCCCTTCTAACCATCGTAGGCTCAAAAATGTGCCCAGCCGGGGTAGCTGATGTCTCCCTGAGTCCGATGGTGGTGGTCTCGGAGCGGGGAGAAGCAGGATGGCGGTGCTGCTGGTAGGATTAGGCAGGATTCACAGCGGAGCCAGCTCAGGTGCGTCCTCTCACATGCCTTGCGTAGCCACGCCCCGGATATGATATTTTTAATACGGGGTATAGATGGAAACACCAAATTTTATAAATATTTTCCTGAGGGGAAAATTGTATGTTTGGAAACTCTAAAGGCCACTACATACAAAATCGGAATAAAATTTCCATCCGGTGAACTATCTGCCGATTTTTCAGATCGTTAGTATAGTGCTTTCGACAGCTGATTATGCTTTTTTGTCCAACAAAAGCTGTATGTTCAGACTATAACATTTTTGTCGGATATGAACTCAAGGTCCAATTTTCGTTTAATTAGTACGGTTTTCGTCCAAAAAAAATTACATACAAAACTATTCAACTCATTACATCACTTCTGACGTTGAATTCTGTCGTACGAAAATCTTCGTATGGTGAGTAACCTCTTCACTTTCAACATGAGACTATCATGCAACAAAAAGCGGACGAACGGCCGTCTGAAAATCTGATTGTGCGTACGACCATTTTCAAATCTGTGCGGGGGTGGACTGGACCAAATAAAGCATGTCAGGTCCACCCATGACCCGCCCGTACATTTTGCACAAAGTACAACTTCTGCCTTTTTTTTTTATGGGACCAGGAGGGGGGTCTCTCTCTAAAAGTGTCCATTAGACAGTCTTTTAGAAAGCATCCCCTCCAGATCCCATTAAAGTCTACAACAGAGTCAAATGGGACCTGGAGGGGGGTCTCTCTAACATAGGTCCTTTCAGTGTCCATTATAGTCTGTTATAAAGAGTCCCCCCAGGTCCCATTAGATTCACTTTGGTCCTCACGGGACCCCCTCCTTGTGCCATGACTCTCACCCCTGGCCCAACTTCTCACAAAGTAGAAATAAAATTGGCATTGTGTAGCGCTCCTCTTACCTTGCCTATGGGTTTTGTAGCTGTGGCCTACTACCGCATCCTCTGTGCCTGGCTGGCTCCCATGTCCTCTGTGGGTGGCTGGCTGGCACTCTGCTGTGGCTGCATTGATACATGTCCCCTGGGACAAGACCCAGGTCCCCACACCGTCTTTTTCAATGATTTTTATCTATATTGCTGGGGTCCGACAATACATTACAGCCACGATCAGTTTTAAATGACTTTTTTTTCCTTTAGAAATGTAATTTTGCTGTGGTATTGTT
Organism: Lithobates sylvaticus; assembly: GCA_028564925.1. Lineage (NCBI taxonomy): Eukaryota > Metazoa > Chordata > Amphibia > Anura > Ranidae > Lithobates > Lithobates sylvaticus. The sequence goes on from CM053029.1 coordinate 72,275,357, forward strand.
CTAAACACGAGAAAGATGCGCTACTTTACAGGCATTCTAAGGACAACTCCCAGGCCAGAAAACAAAACAAATAGAGCAACACCAAGCACAGAGCCATACAATATGTATGACATCCTTTAAGTGGCCCTTACTGTCCTCCACAATCCTCAAGTATTCAAGTGCTAGCCCAATTCATCCAACTGTGCACAATATAACAATATAACATATACCCAATTTGGACATTTTCACTTAGTGTACTCACTTTTGTTGCCAGCGGGTTAGACATTAATGGCTGTGTGTTGAGTTATTTTAAGGGGAAAGCTAATTTACACTGTTATACAAGCTGTACACTACTTTACATTGTAGCAAAGTGTAATTTCTTCAGTGTTGTCACATGAAAAGATATAATAAAACATTTACAAAAATGTGAGGGGTGTACTCACTTTTGTGAGATACTGTATGTCTTTCTATGTTTGGTGTAAGGGGGAAGCAGTAATTTTAGGTTATAAAAACTGTAGTGATGTTTAGTTAGTTTGTGTATATATTTTTGACTATATTTCATATGATTTGTTTCATTATACACAATATTTTGTATTAATTGACACACCATATTTGCATATTTATACAAAAATTGGAAATACAAATTGTGCCGGATGATGTTATATATTTTGTCATTCATTGTTATGTTCTGTATGTTGATTAAAAATCAAGTAGGGTGGGCCATGGACAGTTTGAATCTCAGCTAGTTCCTGCTAAATCGGACAATATTCAATCTATGTATGGGAAGGCTGAATGTACCCAGGTTGATTACTCGATCAACATGGGTATGATGCCTGCTGGATTGTACATGCAATTATTGCAAGCGACTGTTATAGTCATTAGCAATAATCACTGTCTTCTCCTGGTAGGGTCGTCTCCCCTCCCCTTCACCGGGTGAACACAATGGCTCGACGGGAGGGATTCCCCTGTCAATACTGTCTGTGTTGATGGGGAAATCTAGATCATTTCTGTTGATGAAATCAGTGGTTGCAGTAAAAAAATTGCTATGTATATGGCTGGTCTAAAGGTTCTTTTTTTCTAACTGTACATCAAAATATAAAACAATCATTAAATGATAATGGTCAGAGATTAAAATAATAAAACAGATTATAACAATGGAAACAAAACAAAAAGAGCAACACCCAAGCACAGAGCCTGCGCACAGTGTGAATGACATCCTTTAAGTGGCCTTCGGTATTTACAATACATTTTATTTGTTTGAAGAACCTGTTTGGGCCTCTGACAGGAATAATACAAATTCGTTTTGGTACTTTGGGGACTTTGGTGGTTCTTTGTCCACGCCACAAATGCAAGGCCACAAAATATAAATAGGAATTTCTTCACAGAATACAATTATTAATGAATTTATTATTAGAGAACATTCATCATAGTTTATTCTCTATATCTCATGCTATATAGGTAGACACAGTTGGATGCTCAGGTATAATCCACCCATCAACAGGCCAAACTATCTTTAGATTCCTGTTCTTAAACAGCCAAGCATGAATTTAGATAAACTGTTACTCCAAGTGGGTCCACCGTCACTGTCCTCCACAATCCTCAAGTATTCAAGTGCTTGTCCAGTTCATCCAACTGTACACAATATAACATCCAAAAATCTGGACGGGTGCACTTCTGAAAAACATCCAATCTTTATTGCGGTAGTAAAAGCATTCCAATACAGCACTATGACACCGTGGGGACATCGAAAAATTAAGTTATTTCACACTATATCAGTGTTTACTCATGACTAAACTGTTCAGAAGTGCAGCCGTCTGGATTTTTGGATGTTTTATTGAGTCAAGCATTCTGTACATGCTTACTTAAAATCAATTTCCAAACAAATCTGACTTATTTTTCTGTGGTAAATTATTAAAGTATTCTGCCTAGTGCCTGCAAGACCATCTAATAGTATTACGTTCAATTCATAAAGTTTTACACAAGGGTAAGAATATTTATTTTCAGTTTTGTGACTGGAATTTTTACTTCCCATTGGTCACCACTGAAAATAACATTTTGAAAATAAGGATCCTTCTCCTGTTTTTTTTTTAACTTTCTGATTTGAGCCTCTAATGGTCCTCTGTAAAATATATTGCTCTGTCACTTTGCCCCTGTAAGTCCCAATTACTATACACATGAACATATCAGGAATATATATTTTGTTTTAAGTAAACAGCATCGTTTTTATTAAAAATCCTAAGTGGAGGAAAAATATATATTTATAAAAGCCTTTTTCTGTGCTGATGGTAAATTTACTCATGAAGTGAAGCACCTTCCGGTTACTTCACCTGCAATGCATGTGTACCACATATGAAGGTGACAGTAGGGAATGAAACACATTCTCTGTACCCCCCACCATGTAGCCCGGGTAGTCTGCGCTCATCATCACACTCGGGAGAGGCATGGTAGCTACCACAGGGTAGAGAGTAGAGATGCATGCAAACATCTCTCCCTTCCCCTTCCTCTTACTGACCTGGAAGCAAAATGTCACTTCCAGGCCCCCATGTCAATTTTCCCAGCCACTAGATCACACTTTTGTGCCACTTTTCCAAGCACATTGAACTGAATTAGATTCATTGGAGGACAGGTGAGACAACAGGAGTATTTTAGACCCCTGGTGTCTCATTAAAGAGAACCTGTCACCTAAAAACCTAAAAATCATCAAATAGAGTATTATAGAAACAGTATAATAGCAGAATGAAAGTACCAAGTATACTATAACATGAAACTGTAAAGTCACAAATGTCTACAAGTATCTGTATACCCTCTACAGCTTCCTCTGTCATTGATATTACAATCACAGTATTATCTCTTATAAATGCTAATGATAAGTTCAAATCATGGATTTTATATATACATTCCCTGCTATTGTTTTCCCTCTAAACCTTCAAATGTTAATGAACTTGTCACATCACTGGAGCAATAACTTGAATACAAATAAAAAGACATGTAGACATTTAGGCGATTGGAAACACACCTTACATTGTTCTGAATAGATCCTTTTAGCCAATCCAAAGCTGCCTCATGTTAGTGAATGGGGGTGAAGTGAATATAAGGTGAAGCAGAACTCAGACAGGTAGAAAGATTACTGGCAGATACGGAGAACAAGGAGCAGCTAAAGGTTCCCAATATTACACCATACCAGGTAAGATATAGAACTTTCCATTTACATTTTTTTGTTCTTATACATTTTTATGAAATTAAATAATCCTTGTCATTTGCATATGGGTGTTTGTATTATTGTATTATCATGCTGTATTAAATTTTTATATTTAAGAATACATTTCCTTAATCATTAAGTCCCACATTTCAAAAGGAATTTATATAATCAAATACCTGAGGTGCAATTGGTTTATTTGATTCCCTGTGAATAGAAATGTTTATGTGCAAACAGAATTTTCAAGTATATCTGAAGCGAATACATGTTAGATATTGCCAAAGAGTAGAATCCCTATCAAACTGTATTGCTCTCAATGAGAGACCATTGTCAAAAGAATAGAAAATGATGGGAAATCCAAATGTGTATGGTTAAAATTGGAACAGGAGTTCATGGGAAATCTTTCAATGGATACAGCTGACAGTGACATTGAAAGTGATAACTATCTAAGAGAGGATTTCCTCTCACTTTGAAAATATTTGATCATCTTGTTGTATTTACATTACAGGAAAGTGATTTAAAAGTATGTAAGTAAATATACCTTATGCAAAACTGACCAGAAAATGATAAGGGTTCTAGCATTATCTACGGTATCCAAAATGAAAAAAAATATAGGCTTGAATCAGGGGACTCTCATGCATGAACAGCCACCTTGTGCTAACAAAGTTCCATGGGTTTTAGAATTTGATAGACATCTTTGAGTGCCCCTGTGTGTTCTTGGTTGTACCCCTCTGTTTTGACATTACACACCTCCTGATTATATCCTCCTGTTGTTCACTCTGTGCTTCCCTTTGAGTGGGGTGCACAGGATCCACATATTCATTTGGGGTTCCCTTTGGGTTGGACTCTTGCATACTCTGATTTATCCAAGTGGGTGGTTGGAATGGTTTGCATTAATTTCTAAGTGGTTTCTTGATGAAGTGCAAGAGCGAAACATGTTGAAACCACCATTAATGATTCTCTATACACAGGAAATATGACAGATACAACTTTGATACAATGCATTACATGCATTTGTTTTGGGGTACAATGTATCATTTATCCAATTTTCAATGGTTTTAACAATGTCTGATTTGTAAATTACATTTTGGCACCTGACAATTGTCTACAAGTATCTGTATACCCTCTACAGCTTCCTCTGGCATTGTAATTACAATCACAGTATTGTCTCTTATAAATGCTAATGAGAGTGTGAACCGTGGATTTCACATTTACATTCCCTCCTATTGTCTTCCCTGCAAACTTGTCACCTGACTGGAGCAATAACTTGAATACAAATGAAAATGCAAATAGACCTCTAAACAATAGGAAACACAGCTTACATTGTTCTCAATAATTCCCTACAGCCAATCCAAAGTCGTCTCATGTTAGTGAATGGGGGTGGAATGAATATAAGGTGAAGCAAAGCTCAGACAAGTAGAAGGTTTACAGTTGATGAAGAGAACAAAGAGCAGCTGAAGGATCCCAATACTACATCATACCACGTAAGATAAATTAATTTCCACTAAAAAAAAAAATTAGTTTCCCATACATTTTTATCAAGTTAAATAGTTCCTTTCATTAATATCTGAGTGGTGTACTATTGTATTTTCATGCTGTATTTGTTTATTATATTTAATAATATATTCCTCTAATCATTAAGAACCATGTTTCCAATCCTAAGAAAAGTTAGACTTTGTTACTAAAAATATTAGTTTTCTACTATACAGAAAATACATTTCCCCTTAAAAATTTGCCTAGCAGTTCATTGCAAGCTCATATTTTTTAATCTAGATACTTGCAAAGTATTAAAGTGACTGTAAACCGTTATTTAAAAAAAAAACAAACAAACATGTTATCCTGACATGCTCTGTGCAATGGTTTTGCTCAGAGCAACCCCAACCCTCCTCTTATAAGGTCCCTGGCCCCCTACTAGCGCTTCTGGCTCCCCCACTGAGTGCTGACCAATGGAACCCCCATGCTATGGGGGTGTCCTTGCAGATTCGCTCCTAAGACAGCCCCTTGTGTCCATAGACACACATGGCGCTGATCAGCCCAGCCCCCCACTCCCTCCTCAATGGGTGTGATTCACGGCAGCATGAGCCAATGGTTCCCGTTTCTGTTTCTAAGCCTATGAGGAGGGAAAGAGTTGCTGTACTCGTGCAGATCGCTGGATTAAGATTGGCTGGGCTGGGGAGCGGCACTCAGAAGGTTTTTTACCTTAATGCACAGAATACATTTAGGTGAAAAAAAACACTTCAGCCTTTAGAACCACTTTAAAAACAACTGATCTTCCATTTTTGTTAACATAACCACTTAGGACAGAGCCTCTTTTTGACACTTGTTGTTTACAAGTTAAAAATCATTTTTTTTTTTGGTAGAAAATCACTTAGAACCACCAAACATTATATATATTTTTTCAGACACCATGGAGAATAAAATGCCGGCTGCTACAATACTTTATGTCACACCGTATTTGCGCAGCGGTCTTACAAGCGCAATTTTTTGGAAAAAATACACTTTTTGACTTAATAAAATTACGCCCAGTAAATTGATTCCCAACATGTCACGCTTCAAAATTGCTCCCGCTCGTGGAATGGTGACAAACTTTGAACCTTAAAAATCTCCATAAGTGACATTTAAAAATTCCTACAGGTTAACAGTTTTGAGTTACAGAGGAGATCTAGTGCTAGAATTTAGACATGTGCGCCGTCAATACATTTATTTTGTTTCGTTCTATTTCGTATTACCCGTAAATTCGTAATTCGTGTCCGAAATTCAATTTTGATTCGTATGAAATACGAATTTTCATTAGGTTCGTTAACTTTTCATAACAAATACAAACGTTTGTTATGATGAATTTAGAAAGCAAAAAATACCTTTCTCAATATGGCAGTCAGTCGTCAGACTCATTATGCTCATTATGAGGGGCTCCCACCATCCCTGTGCTGTGCTGACTTCCCTGAGGAAGTTAACGAACATTCTTATTTTGTCCGATTCTGAATCTCCCATCGACTACCATTACCAGTCTCCCACTCCCATATTAAAAAAGGTAATTTTCCCAACCCTCACTCAGCAGCAGAAGAAAACCTCTGATTGGTCAACAAAACACGTTTCCATTGTAACTGAATTTCGATCCGAAATTCGTCAACAAAATTTAGTATAAAATTCGGAAGCATAACAATTCGTATTTCGGATGTTTCCGAATGTACGAATTTTCAGAAACTCGTACTAATTTTCGTTTCGTACACAATGGATCGCACATGTCTACTAGAATTATTGCTCTCACTCTGACAATCGTGGCGATATCTCACATGTATGGTATGAACACCGTTTTCAAATTCAGCTAACTGCTGCCATAACAATGGTATTTAACGTCAAAGTACCGGAGTACAGCTACGGCGGTTTGCGGTAAGTGGTTAAATTGGACATAACAAAGTGCAAAACTGAAATTTGAAGTATATGTTAGGCATTTCTCTTAATGTCGAATAGTGTAGAAAGGTAGAAACATATCAGTGTTTTAATACTGTCTGCTTTAGGCAATTGTAACATTAACAGCTAACAGCTGCTGCCTGGGAAAGCTAATCAAAGCCTTCCAGGGAGATCTCAACTGCTAATTGTGAGATTTTGCAAAATCTAATGGGATCTTAGGAGAAAGGATTTTTTTTTTCATTTTAAACAAAAATGTTTCTGAGTAGAGCATTCAGTGCATAGACACAGGGCCTGCCTGTGCATCACCATGTGTGGCAGGTATTCTTTGTCCCTAATTTCCACAGGGGGAAGAGCCCAGAGTCTAAAAACACCAAAGATATTTACAACAACAAAAGCCTGCATTTAAAAAAGTAAAAATTTGTTTTTTAATTGCCACTTCAAAACTGTTCAAAGTGGCTTTATTTTATTTCTTACAATGTGAGTAAAGAACTGCTTTAATAATATTCACTAAATGAATGTAAACATTTCCCTCCATTATTGGTAATTGTGACTTGGGATGAGCTGGGTTCAGTCTGAATTCGGTCCAAATGAAAGTGCAGTTGTGAATTTTTATTTTTTTTGCATATTTAACGGACTCAAAAATATTTACATACTATTACATTATATTAATTGATGTTTATTTCGTTCTAAAATATTTTTCACACTACTTATGCTCAAATTCCCTGTGCACTGCTAGTCTCCTAAGGGGCCCAATTAAAAAGCAGTGAAATTACCATACCACAGCCATACCGTTGCTTTAAAAAAAAAAAAGAGATACTGCACATTTAGGCCCCTTTCACATCTCGCGTAGTGGGAATTCATGTTTCCACTCGCAATTTTTCTAGCGCAATTTACACATTTTTCTGCGTGTTGTACATAGGGCAGTCCGTTCAAGTGAATGGCCTGCACTATGTGCTTTGTTGTGCTAAAGAGGCTCACACACCTTTTTGGGCGACATGCTTTGTATGATTTTTAAATGTGTGTTCTGCTACAATTTCCACGCAATTCTGTCATGCAAAATCCCACTCCGTTTGGGGTGGCATTAAGTGTTAATGGCATCCATACGCACGTTGTGTGTTTTGTCATGATTGCCACGTGATTTGGCATCATGGGCAGAATTGCCAGCAGTTCCAAATTTCCAATTGTGAGTGGGGCCTTATAAAGCGCAACCTGTGAAAGTCATGTATCGCAAAGTTCTCTGTGCTACTTTGAGCAGAGAAAAGTCTATGAGCTACAACAGCCTCCAAACGGCAGCCTGTATATTATTAATGAGCTACAGCATGAAGATTACAATGGGTTGCAACCTAGCCATTTTTAAACAAAAGTGGATAGCAAAATCCACTTTCCACCTTTAATTAGCTACTAAGTCTCCACGTGAAACAAACTCTATTTTTCTGAAACTGCACATTTATCAACACCGTGTTACTAAATTTCTACCCTACTAGTATTCCAATCGTTTATATAAATATATTTTTTAATTTGATTGCAGGTGGATGAAAGAGAAGAAATTGTAAAAGGGCTTCACAGCAAAGTATGATGGATGGAGCAGGTGAAAATACATTTTCTTGCACCGAGTGTGACAACTTCTTTAGAGCAAAAATTCATTTAATTTATCATCAGAGGACTCACACAGGGGAGAAGCCATTTATGTGTTCAGAATGTGACAAGAGCTTCTTACGAAAGGATCATCTTATTCGGCACCTGAGGATTCACACAGCAGAGAAGCCATACCATTGTTCTGAATGTGATCAACAGTTTTCACACCATAGTTCATTGATTGAACACAAGATGATTCACACAGGAGAGAAGCCGTACCAATGCTCTGAATGCAATAAATATTTTTGCAATAAAGCTTATCTTATGAAACATCAGATGATTCACACAGGAGAGAAGCCTTTCACATGTACAGAATGTAACAAGTCCTTCTCACGCATATTTTCTCTTGCTCAACACATGAGGATTCACACAGTAGAGAAGCCATATCAATGCCCTGAATGTGATCAACAGTTTTCACACCATAGTTCATTGATTGAACACAAGAGGAGTCACATAGGAGAGAAGCCGTACCAGTGTACTGAATGTGACAAATATTTTGACAGAAAATCAAACCTCACAACACATCAGATGATTCACACAGGAGAGAAGCCTTTCAGATGTTCAGAATGTAACAAGTCCTTCTCACGCGTATTTCATCTTACTCAACACATGAGGATTCACACAGGAGAGAAACCTTTCAAATGTTCAGAATGTAACAAGTCCTTCTCAGTAATATCCAGTCTGTATAAACATCAGAGGATTCACACAGGAGAGAAGCCATATCAATGCCCTGAATGTAATAAAAGTTTTAGTCAGAAATCAAACCTGAATCATCACCAGAAGGTCCACACAAGTGAGAAGCCATATCAATGCCCTGAATGTAATAAAGGTTTTAGTCGGAAATCAAACCTGAATGATCACCAGAGGGTCCACACCGGAGAGAAGCCATTTAGATGTCCAAAATGTGCAAAGTGCTTCTCTTCAATACCTGAAAACATATACATAGGGAAGTCATTTAGATGTTCAGAATGTGCTTAGTTTAAAAAAAAAATAGAAGAAATGTTCTTGTGTTCAGAAGACTTACAGGAAAAAAGTTGTGTCCTTGTTATTAACCACTTGACCTCTGGAAGATTTACCCCCCATCATGACCAGGCCATTTTTTGCAATACAGCACAGCGTTAACTTTAACTGAAAATTTGCACTGTACTCAAACAAAACTTATGTCCTTTTGTTCCTCACCATTTATTTTGGGGGTATTTGATTACCACTCCGGTTTTTATTTTTTGTGCTATAAACAGAAATAGACCAACAATTTTGAAAAAAAAAAAAAACAATTTTTTTATTTCTGCTCTAAAACATATACAATAAAAAAAATTAAAAAAAAAATTTTCTTTACCAATTTAGGCCAATATGTATTCTGCTACATATTTTTGGTTAAAAAAATCCCAATAAGCGTATATATTGATTGGTTTGTGCAAAATGTATTGCGTCTACAGACTATGTGATATTTTTGTTTAATTATTTTTTATACTAGTAATGGTGGTAACTGTTGGACTGCGACATTGTGGCGGCCAGTGTTTGTGCACAGTGTGGGAGATGCTTTTACTAGGGGATGGCATGGATCCATGTTCTTGCTTTACAGGAACACAGGGTGCATGCCTCCTGTACTGACAGAATGGCGATCTGCCTTGTTTACTCAGGCTGATCGCCATTCTGGTGCTCTGCCTAATGATCAGTGGATTCCGGCAGGCATCAAGGCCTCGGTACCCGCAGATCAGCTCCCGCTGTGTCTAATCACTGCCGGAGGGGGTTGCCGGCGGAACGCATGCGTGCCCCAGATCCAGAAGTGTTGGATCACGTACCTAGTACATGATGCGGCGCAGCAGTGCCACCTTGCCCCAGTATATCTATGTTGTACTGGTGGCAAGTGGTTAAAAACAAAAATGTTTCACAATCAAGGAGAATAACGCATAAAAACTCACACATAAGAAAAGGGAACTAAATGTTCCAAATCTAATCAGAACTTTAGATAGCAGAAACATCTGATTCAACACAAAACCGTTCATCAGAGCCACTGTGAAAATAAATTGTACTAACTGTATATTATGAATAAACATTTGGCTAACTGATCAAACGATTTATGTAAATATGTTGAATGTGGGAAGTGTATACTGAAAGTTTATTGAATTTTTCACTACAAAGTATGCGTCCATCTCCAAGATGGCTGAGAATGTAATTGTCGTGGCAATCAAAAGTGACTTGACTTAAATGTATCTGCCAGCTTTGGGGATAATATCAGGCAAAATCATTAATAAATATGCACCTAAAATAAAAATGCTCACTAGTCCTTGAATTTATGTTTCAAAAAGTTTACTTGCCAACTAAGGCCTCAATCACACAGGACCAGTATACAGTGAATTAGTTGTTTGATTTTGCAGCCGGCTGTTTTATGTGAGTCTAGGGGATGTAATAAAAGTGCTCACATCAATAATATCTTCATACACTTCATAAAGGTTATTTCTTGCATCAATCAGTGCTATCTTCAAAAAGCTTGTAAAAAATATTTTATGTATCAGTCAGTGTCTAACCTCCAATACACCATACAACTTGTGCGATCCTTCAGTCTTTTATCACTGTGTAGAAAGTGCTCTCCACTCCCCATAAGACACCACACTCACCACAGTTATTGAGAGAGTTACGAAAATGATAAAGTATGGGTCACACTAGAAAAAACCATGGCGGGATGTAATCTGAAGGCCCCATGGGTTCCAGTAGTGCACCATGGTCTATCAAATTAAATTCCCCCTATCACAGTAGCAACTTTAAAAACTTGGGACAAGTTAAATTCCAAAGGGTAGATCGTTCAACCGACTTCATCCTTAGCCACATTGGGTGGGATTACTTGGTTTGAAGCTGAAATAGATATGATATATATATTATAATTTTATCAGTAGGCCATGATGTGCATAAAACAAAGGCCAGTACCCCTGGGGGATGCTTAAAGTGAAGATAGACACTTATGAGAAATGTATGCATGTGATAAAGTAAATATTTATTCAAAATATACAAAGTGAACAAGGGAATGCTCAGTAAGGCATAGTATGTTTAACACAGAATAGAATCAATTGATACAGTTTATAGCATGTCAAAGGAGCAAAACATACAAAGCATTATGACAAAGATATAAACTTGCTTGGTACATATGGTAAGGAAGATGCCAACATGTTTCGGACTTTGGTCCTTTATCAAGGCAACTGGGTATCCTTTAAATTCTCATCTAAATATATGAGGGATCATAAGGTTAATCTCAGTATAGTATAACATATTTGCACTGTCAACATATATATTGCTTGGTGTAATTAATATCATAGGTAAATAATCAGTAGGGTACTCACATGTCCTGCCAATGCTCAATTGTATGCCGTATGGGGGAGCCACTGAGCGTGGTGTCCAGGGTATCAAGGTATGTGAGGTAAAAGCAAAGTGTGCTTAGCCACTTAGATATAAGGAGCCTGCTGAAAGCCCCCTCAGAATACAAGGTCCAAGATACAGGGTTAGGGCGGGGAGCCCGAGTCCTGTATTAGGCACAGTGGGCCAACCAGTGTATCACTGTAGAGAGAGGTAAAAAAGAGAGTGATGAGGGAAGGGTATCTAGAGTAACAATGTATGGCTGAATAGGGTAAGCCATGTATTTACCTGAGTATGAAGCATAGACAGCAAATAAGAGGTCATCTCTGGTCAGTCAGCAGCATGTACTGAGGCCAGAGTGTGAGGAGTTTATAAAGGGTCAGGTAATGAGCAACAGCTGAGGAGAGGTGTGTATCATCAGCTGGAGACATTGCGCTGGTTGGCTAGTGTGTCTATAGGAGGCGGGCGCCAGGAGGCGCTGAGATCAACCTCCTAATGTGGACCTCTGACGGGGCGGCGCCGGGCGCGGCCGCGTCATCACGACGCGGCCACGTCCGGCGTCGTGACGTCACCGACGCGGGAAAGACAGGCGCCGGCCTCTCGATGCGCTCCATGATGGAGCGCAAACAGGAAGCGGACCAGGGATCTGGTCAAGATGGAAGGCGGTAAGGTGACGCATGCGCAGTAGAGCAGACGCGCATGCCCACCAGGTCTTACCCGCGCCGGGTATTACGTAGAGGGGGGAAGAGGCAGGCTGTGTATAAAGATGTCAGTCCATATGGAACAAATGATAACAAATGGGCAGCGGGAGACATGCGAGTGGCCAATACAGCACAGAGAGAATATTGTATATAACAACATTAAAATATGTATGGCTTAGAGATATTGGATTGAAGGGAAAGGCATGTGGTATTACATACATAGTATATAGTACATAGGCATATGATTTTACAAACTGTATAGTGCATATGATACAAATAATACAGATCACAGAATTAGGTGTGGGTGCTTAGACGCGGGGGACCAGGTTAAAGGTCTAATTCACACACTCCGGTCTCAAAGCCCTCAAGATAAGGTTTAAAATTGAAGGCTTCATTGAGGCCGGGGGGTAAGGTGGCATTGAGATGGAAAATCCATCGAAGTTCGCTCTGGAGGAGCGCTTTGTTGTAGTCACCCCCTCGATTGGGAGGTGGGATATGGTCCAAAGCTCTGAACGAGATTTTGGGGGTAATGTCAGGGTGAACTATAGAGGTGTGTCGTCCCAATGGTAAATCGGGATCTCTCTGGTTTATACTGGTGACATGGCCATAAATTCGTTTCCAGAATGGTAGTTTGGTCTTGCCCACGTAAAAGCACCCACATTCACACTCCAAAAGGTAAACAATACCAATAGAACGACAATTCACATAATGTTTAGGGAAAAGGCGTTGACCATTGGGTAAGACATTGTGTAAGTTGGATTTTGGTAAATACTTGCAATAATTGCAATTGCCACATGGGAAGGTGCCCTTAAGCTGTCTCTGGGATTTGTTACTACTTTTGTATTCACTAGTGATAAGTTTATCACGGAGGGACGGAGCGCGTCGATAGGTGATCAAAGGTTTGGGCGGAACAAAGGGGGAGAGTGCCCTATCTGTAGAGATGATGTGCCAATGTTTGGAGAGTATTTGAGTAATTTCATTGTGTTGTTGGCAATAATTTGTTATGATTCTTAGGGGTGGTTGTGTGGAGGGCCCACTAGGTTTCGGGATAAGTAAGGCATTGTTTGGATTTCGCTTTTTTGTATGCGTTTTTTAAGACGCTGTTTTTGTATCCGCGTGCGCGAAGTCTGTCCCTCAATACGGAGGCCTCGTGTTCAAAGGAGGTATCCGTGGAGCAGTTACGTCGGGCGCATAAATATTGGGCAAAGGGAATGGATTTGAGTAGAGGTTGGGGGTGAAAGCTGGAGGCCGCAAGAATGGTGTTACCTGCAGTCGGTTTTCGGAAGAGTTGGCTTTGTAGTTGGCCATGTTTGTCCTTGCTAAGGGTAAGGTCAAGAAAAGAGATGGAACTATAACTGTATGTCATTGTGAATTTGAGATTGAGAGAGTTCGAGGTGTTGAGGTATACAAGAAAATGTTGTAAAGTGTCAATGGGGCCCTGCCATAGAATCAAAATGTCATCTATGTAGCGACGAAAGGACGCTATATGTTTGGTAAAGGTGCTGGCAGCATCAGTACTGAATAGGTCTCGTTCCCACTCCCCCAGGTACAGATTGGCGTACGCCGGTGCGCAACAAGTGCCCATGGCGACGCCCTGTACCTGGAGGTAGTGGGAACCATTGAAAGAGAAAAAATTGTGAGTTAGAATAAATTTGAGTGCTCTAATAATGAATAGAGATAGCTCTTGAGAATAAAGATTGGCATTGGACAAAGTATGTTGAATAGCTATAAGCCCTAAAGAGTGGGGAATGGAACTGTAAAGGGCCTCAACGTCGATGGCGACCAGGACAGTGTCGGCATCGACGTGGAGGTCCGAGAGGTCCTGAAGTAAGTGTGTGGTGTCGCGTATGTATGAAGGTAATGCCTGTACTAGAGGCTGGAGTAGTTTATCTATATAACGACTTAAGTTGTCAGTGAGACATCCCCGTCCTGAGACGATGGGTCTGCCTGGTGGTCTGGGAAGGTTTTTATGTACCTTGGGTAAGGCATAAAAGGTTGCTTCTCTCGGAAATTTGGTCCTGACATAGTCTGCAGTAGGTTTGTCAATAACGTGTTGTCTAAAACCATCATCAACAAGAGTGTAAAGCTCCTGTTGGAACGACCTGATTGATGTACTGGGAATTATGGCATACCATTCACGGTTACGTAATATGTTGAGACACATTTCAAGGTAGTCTAATTTGTTCAGGACAACAATGTTTCCACCCTTGTCCGCCGGTTTGATCACTATCGAGGGGTTAGTTTTTAAGTTTTGTAGAGCTAGATGTTGATTGTATGTAAAGTTTTTTTGTTTGGGATGGGTAGAGGTAGTTTTCAGGTGTCGAATTTCATTGGTCACTGACTGTAGAAATAGTGCAGCACGTGGATTAGTGCTGGGTGAAGGAAAAAAGCTTGATTTTTTCTTGAGCGAGATATGGTGTAAAGGACGTGAGTTGTGAGGAGGAATGTCATCCTCAAAATTGTTAAGCAAATTTTCAAGATCAATGGTGTCAATCAAATCTGGTGGGTTGTTCTCCTCCAGAAGTTCAATGAGCTGCTGGAGAGCAGTGGTTTCAGTGGCAGTGTGCAAAGCATTGTCAGGAAAGGGATTGGGAGTGTACATGCTGTGCAAAAGTAGCTTACGGATAAAGAGATGTATATCTTTTATAGCTGTAAATTTGTCAAGCTGTGAAATTGGACAGAAGGTAAGTCCTTTTTCAAGAACTGAAATTTCGTGGCAAGTGAGTGTGTGAGAGGAAAGGTTAATGATGTTGTTGGAAGAAATTTCTAGCGTGTTGGTCGTTTGGATTTTGGATTTAGGGAAGTTTGTTGTTGATGTGTGTGCAGTGAGGTTCGCATTTTGTCTAAAAAATCTGCATGCTGAGATGCAGATGGGAGTGAGTGCGATCTATGTGTCTTGACATTGGAGGGGGCTACCGGCGAGTCCCCAAGGGGGGAGGCGCCGGGGGTCCCCTCCACGTCAGACACATCGTGACTCGAAAAATTTGGTGTGCGTCCACGTTTGGGCTTGCGTAAGCCCAAGGGGAGATTGGGTTTGTGAGGTAAGTGGGTAGAAGTGTAAGTCTTGTCAGTGGTAGAACGAGAGTTGGATGCCCTAGGGCCAGGGCGTGTAGAAGTATCGGAGCGATTTGTACGGTTAGTGTCGCTCCATTTGTATGCACGTTCCTCGTGGAAAGCTTTCTTGTCGCAAAAGAATTTTTTATCCTTTTGCGCAAGAATCTCATGATTGAATTTGTCAAAACGAGCTTTTAACTGTTCATCAAGTGAAATATATAAAGGGTGTGTCTGAAATTGCTCGAGCTGTGTGTTAATCAGTTCGAGTTTAGTATCTAAAACAGTCATTTGGGACTCATATTCAGTGATTAATAGTTTCATAAGTTCATTAGAACAGTTTTTCAGGACATTTTCCCAAGAGGCTTTGAAATCTGGGCGAATGTCCTGGAAAGTAGGAAATATTTGTACCCGGAGGCCAAAGGGGTTGATACCATGGGCAATATATTCTTTAAAGGATTTTATGTGCCAGAAAAGAGAGGCTTTCTTTTGAACGGTGTGTGTAAGGTTTAGAAAAGTATACTTGAGTTGTGACTGAACATACTCATTGGACTCAAAGTGATGCATGGTATTGGACATGCGTGTGTCCCATTCATCTCCAAGGTATAAAGCCATAATTAGAACGGAGTATAAGATGTAAAATGAAATTAGCAATAATAGATGACTGTACAGATATATGATATACAGAAAAGAGGTAAATGTTTGTTTTAAACGATATTTTGTGTGGAACAGGGAATACCTGATGTATGGGATACAAAATAAGTAAAATATCAGGTAAGGTGTCACCTAAACTTGCCCGGTTGGGGATTTGGATGGGGTAACCATCGGTATATGGAAGAAGAAAATTTGATTGGGCAGGTAGGTGGGACAACAATTGGTCTATCGCATCCCAGAAAAATGTAAAATAATTTTATCAGTAGGCCATGATGTGCATAAAACAAAGGCCAGTACCCCTGGGGGATGCTTGAAGTGAAGATAGACACTTATGAGAAATGTATGCATGTGATAAAGTAAATATTTATTCAAAATATACAAAGTGAACAAGGGAATGCTCAGTAAGGCATAGTATGTTTAACACAGAATAGAATCAATTGATACAGTTTATAGCATGTCAAAGGAGCAAAACATAGATGTCGCATAGACGTCGCTACATAGATGACATTTTGATTCTATGGCAGGGCCCCATTGACACTTTACAACATTTTCTTGTATACCTCAACACCCCGAACTCTCTCAATCTCAAATTCACAATGACATACAGTTATAGTTCCATCTCTTTTCTTGACCTTACCCTTAGCAAGGACAAACATGGCCAACTACAAAGCCAACTCTTCAGAAAACCGACTGCAGGTAACACCATTCTTGCGGCCTCCAGCTTTCACCCCCAACCTCTACTCAAATCCATTCCCTTTGCCCAATATTTACGCGCCCGACGTAACTGCTCCACGGATACCTCCTTTGAACACGAGGCCTCCGTATTGAGGGACAGACTTCGCGCACGCGGATACAAAAACAGCGTCTTAAAAAACGCATACAAAAAAGCGAAATCCAAACAATGCCTTACTTATCCCGAAACCTAGTGGGCCCTCCACACAACCACCCCTAAGAATCATAACAAATTATTGCCAACAACACAATGAAATTACTCAAATACTCTCCAAACATTGGCACATCATCTCTACAGATAGGGAACTCTCCCCCTTTGTTCCGCCCAAACCTTTGATCACCTATCGACGCGCTCCGTCCCTCCGTGATAAACTTATCACTAGTGAATACAAAAGTAGTAACAAATCCCAGAGACAGCTTAAGGGCACCTTCCCATGTGGCAATTGCAATTATTGCAAGTATTTACCAAAATCCAACTTACACAATGTCTTACCCAATGGTCAACGCCTTTTCCCTAAACATTATGTGAATTGTCGTTCTATTGGTATTGTTTACCTTTTGGAGTGTGAATGTGGGTGCTTTTACGTGGGCAAGACCAAACTACCATTCTGGAAACGAATTTATGGCCATGTCACCAGTATAAACCAGAGAGATCCCGATTTACCATTGGGACGACACACCTCTATAGTTCACCCTGACATTACCCCCAAAATCTCGTTCAGAGCTTTGGACCATATCCCACCTCCCAATCGAGGGGGTGACTACAACAAAGCGCTCCTCCAGAGCGAACTTCGATGGATTTTCCATCTCAATGCCACCTTACCCCCCGGCCTCAATGAAGCCTTCAATTTTAAACCTTATCTTGAGGGCTTTGAGACCGGAGTGTGTGAATTAGACCTTTAACCTGGTCCCCCGCGTCTAAGCACCCACACCTAATTCTGTGATCTGTATTATTTGTATCATATGCACTATACAGTTTGTAAAATCATATGCCTATGTACTATATACTATGTATGTAATACCACATGCCTTTCCCTTCAATCCAATATCTCTAAGCCATACATATTTTAATGTTGTTATATGCAATATTCTCTCTGTGCTGTATTGGCCACTCGCATGTCTCCCGCTGCCCATTTGTTATCATTTGTTCCATATGGACTGACATCTTTATACACAGCCTGCCTCTTCCCCCCTCTACGTAATACCCGGCGCGGGTAAGACCTGGTGGGCATGCGCGTCTGCTCTACTGCGCATGCGTCACCTTACCGCCTTCCATCTTGACCAGATCCCTGGTCCGCTTCCTGTTTGCGCTCCATCATGGAGCGCATCGAGAGGCCGGCGCCTGTCTTTCCCGCGTCGGTGACGTCACGACGCCGGACGTGGCCGCGTCGTGATGACGCGGCCGCGCCCGGCGCCGCCCCGTCAGAGGTCCACATTAGGAGATTGATCTCAGCGCCTCCTGGCGCCCGCCTCCTATAGACACACTAGCCAACCAGCGCAATGTCTCCAGCTGATGATACACACCTCTCCTCAGCTGTTGCTCATTACCTGACCCTTTATAAACTCCTCACACTCTGGCCTCAGTACATGCTGCTGACTGACCAGAGATGACCTCTTATTTGCTGTCTATGCTTCATACTCAGGTAAATACATGGCTTACCCTATTCAGCCATACATTGTTACTCTAGATACCCTTCCCTCATCACTCTCTTTTTTACCTCTCTCTACAGTGATACACTGGTTGGCCCACTGTGCCTAATACAGGACTCGGGCTCCCCGCCCTAACCCTGTATCTTGGACCTTGTATTCTGAGGGGGCTTTCAGCAGGCTCCTTATATCTAAGTGGCTAAGCACACTTTGCTTTTACCTCACATACCTTGATACCCTGGACACCACGCTCAGTGGCTCCCCCATACGGCATACAATTGAGCATTGGCAGGACATGTGAGTACCCTACTGATTATTTACCTATGATATTAATTACACCAAGCAATATATATGTTGACAGTGCAAATATGTTATACTATACTGAGATTAACCTTATGATCCCTCATATATTTAGATGAGAATTTAAAGGATACCCAGTTGCCTTGATAAAGGACCAAAGTCCGAAACATGTTGGCATCTTCCTTACCATATGTACCAAGCAAGTTTATATCTTTGTCATAATGCTTTGTATGTTTTGCTCCTTTGACATGCTATAAACTGTATCAATTGATTCTATTCTGTGTTAAACATACTATGCCTTACTGAGCATTCCCTTGTTCACTTTGTATATTTTGAATAAATATTTACTTTATCACATGCATACATTTCTCATAAGTGTCTATCTTCACTTCAAGCATCCCCCAGGGGTACTGGCCTTTGTTTTATGCACATCATGGCCTACTGATAAAATTATTTTACATTTTTCTGGGATGCGATAGACCAATTGTTGTCCCACCTACCTGCCCAATCAAATTTTCTTCCATGATATATATATTTTTTTTAATCAAAACTTTTTTATTTATTCGTTGCTCAAACAGTACAGTTACACCAAGATTTTGTACAGAATGACATATTGCAGGAGAAATATCACAACATAACCATTTACCATATAAACCGAGCAATACCAGGGTATCAAGCCATATTAACATTACTTTACATTTTTCCCCAATAAACTCCCCCCTAACCTCGTAACTTGAACCAGCACTTATGACCTATGCATACTGTTCCGAGTTATCTCATTCCTCTGTCTTCGGATTGTCAATGGTCCAGTGCTTAACCTTAGCAACATTTTGCCTATCCCATTTCTCTCTCTCACCCTCCCCCCTTCCCCCCCGTCTGCAGGTCCGGTACTTCACATTAATAGTCTGTCTACAATTAACTGTGGCGGTGCCAGGCTGGGATCCTCCAGCGATGGCTGCCATATCAAGTCAAATTTACCCACTGCTTTTCTGTGACTGTATGCCAACCTCTCTCTGAGCAACAATGAATTAACGTAGCTGATCCATTGTTTACTTGTAGGAACCGTGGATGCCATCCAATATCTGGCTATAAGTTTCCTGGCCAGGTACAACAATCTGGTAATCATAAGATACAATCCTTTCGGGTACATTTCACTATCTATGGCCCCTAGCAGGTACACCAGGGGGTCTAAAGGGACCGGAACCTGTGCCAGTCTCGCTATGTATTGAGATATTTCCGTCCAATATTGATGGAGTTTTGGGCACCTCCATATTAGGTGTATAAAGTCCCCCTGGTGTACCTTGCATTTGGGACACAGAGGCGAGTCTCTTCTACCCCATCCATGGCGTTGTATTGGCGTTCTATATGCCCTGTGTAAAATATATATTTGTGATAGTTTGTGTGAAGCTTAGACAGACACCGCCGGGACTGCCTCTAGGGCAATGTCCCATTGGTCTCCATCTATTTCCCCTATATCTTCCACCCATTTTTTCCTACTTAGAAGGGAGGTATGATCCTGGACTGAGGAGGTCAATTCTGCATACATTTTGGATATTAGACCCTTTCTGGCATCCGCCCGCATTATTTCCATCAGCAGTGATGATGAAGAGGTGGTCAATGAGAACATCTGTTGCTGTGTCCCCAGTGCGTGTCTAAGCTGTAAGTATTGATAGAAGCCCCTAGGGGGCAACTGGTATTCCTGACATAATTGTTCATAGGTTTTTAAAATTCCCTTGTCATATAACTGTGGGAAGAACCATATCCCCTTTTCTCGCCAATGGGAGAACCCCTGCAAATTTTGGAGTTCTGTGTATTTGGGATTGTTACAGATAGGTGTAAAGGGCAGCGGGCCCTGTATCCTGACAATTTTTTTAGTCTCTGCCCATACTTTGAGCAAAAGAGTGTTTGTGGGAGTAGAGTGCGGAATACTAGGAAGGTCCTTTTCCATATCGGAAGCTGCTTTCAGCCGTGGGTCAGACACAGTGATTAAGTTGGCCACTGGGTCATCCCCCTGTGTGTGTCCCCATCCCGCCATCTGTTGTAGTTGGGCTGCCATAAAATATCACTTGGGCTGGGGAACTGCTAGCCCCCCTCTATCCTTTCCATATTGTAGTGTAGTCAGGCTAATCCTGGCCACTTTTTTTTTCCAAATTAACTCGCGCATCAGGGTGTCAATTTTTTAAAACCATTTATTCGTAATCCACATAGGTGAATTGTGAAAGATGTAGAGTAGTTGCGGTGCCCATACCATTTTTATTAAGTTCACTCTTCCTATCACTGACAAAGGAAGCTTACACCAGCTAGAGCATTTCACTTTCTGTTTATCCAATAGTGGCCCCAGATTCATCCGAACGTAATCAGCCGGATCTGGGGACACCATAACTCCTAGGTATCTAAAACTAGCCACCGTGGCAATCTGATCTGCTCCAGTAGGTAGTGGGTTCGTCAATTGATCCATTGGCATAATGGTAGACTTAGACCAGTTAATCCTGAATCCGGAATAGCTTCCAAATTGTTTAATTATCCCCATCACTGCCCGCAAAGAGGCGTCTGTGTCACTCAGATATATAAGTGCGTCATCCGCATACAGAGAAATTTTGTCCTCCAGCTGGCCTCTTCGAAACCCAACCACATCTGGGGCGTTACGAATCAGGATAGCTAGTGGCTCGACTGCTAGTGCAAACAGTAATGGGGATAACGCACACCCTTGTCGGGTACCCCTGTGTAATTCAAATGGTGATGACAGGTTATTGTTTATGCGGATTCTGGCTCTGGGTTTAGAATACAGCACCTTCACCCATGCAATAAATTGGTTCCCTATCCCAAATCTTTCCAAGATCTCTAGGAGGTAGGGCCACTCCACACTGTCAAACGCTTTTGCAGCATCCAACGACAGAATGGCCCTGCCCCCCGGATTATCAACTGGTATTTGTAAATTCAAGAATAAGCGCCTAATATTGTCCGCTGTGGACCGAGTAGGGATAAAGCCCGATTGATCTCGATGGACCAAACCACCAATCACCTTGGAGAGCCTGGTAGCCAGTATGCGAGCCAGCAGCTTCACGTCTGCATTTAGCAATGAAATAGGCCGATACGAATCCGGAAGCAACTTATCTTTGCCCGGCTTGGCTAAAACTATAATTATGGCTTCTTGCATGCTGTCTGGCAGGCAGCCTGTTTGTGTAGCCTCAGTAAGGGCCTCCAAAAGAGGCGGGAGAAGAATCGCACTGTAGCGTAAGTAGACCTCCGCTGGGAGTCCATCCGATCCAGGTGATTTATAGTGTGGTGCGTCCTCTAGTGCATCCGCTAGTTCTGTCAATGTAATTGGGGAGTCTAATGTGTCCCTATCTGCTTCCGAGAGCTGGGGGAATGGGCAGGTTTGTAAGAAATTGTCCATATCTGCTGGGTCATAGCTGGTCTTAGAGGTATAAAGGTCTGCGTAAAATTTATAGAAGTCATTTAGGATGTCCGAGTTAGTAGTGTGTATGTCGCCTGATTCTGCTTTTATGGGCAGTATGCTACTAGTGTCTCTTTGTTCCCTGGCTACCAGGGCCAACAAGTGGCCCGTATTCTCACCCTCTTCAAAGTATCCCTGCTGGAGAAAGTACCTTTTTTTCTCTGCCGCTGATAGCAGCACCGAGTTATACAGAGATTGAGCATCAGTCCAGGAATCTTGATTTGATTGGCATGGGTCTGCCACTAACTTCTTCTCTCTAGTTTTTAGATCCTCCCGCACTTTATCTTCCCATTCCCTTGATCTGTTTTTAATTCCAGTTATCTCTTTAATTATGCACCCCGTAGGAATGCTTTAAGCGAATCCCATATCACAGCTGCGCTAGCGGATCCTTCATTAAATTGCATAAAGTCCCGCAGTGCACCCGTGACCCCGTCTGGCGACAGGAATAAGGTCAACCAGAACGGATTCACTTTCCATAGTGGTCTGCCCACCTCCAATATGGCTTGCAGGCGGACCCAGAATGGAGAATGATCAGATAGGAGACGCGGCTCATATGCAGAGTCCCTCACGTGTGGCATCATATTCTCATTTCCTAGGCCTAAGTCAATCCTAGACAGTCCATTATGCGTGGCGGAATAGCATGAGTAGCATCTATCCTCCGGATGTCTCTCCCGCCACACATCATGGAGGCCCAGTTCCAACAGCAGTGACGCAAATGCAGTTCGCCTCCCTTTGTTTTGTTCCCGTCTAGGGACCAGGTGTTTTCTATCCAACTGTACATTTAAGGTGTTATTAAAATCACCCAAAGTCAGGACCGGGACATTTGGGTACAGGGCCATAAATTGAGCTAGGCTCTTCAGGGGGCCTGCTGAGAACGGCGGGGGAATATATATAGCTGCCAAAATACAAATTGTATGTTTGGAAACTCTAAAGGCCCATACATACAAAATCGGAATAAAATTTCCATCCGGCGAACTATCTGCCGATTTTTCGGATCGTTAGTATAGTGCTTTCGACAGCTGATTATGCTTTTTTGTCCAACAAAAGCTGTTCAGACTATAACATTTTTGTCGGATATGAACTCAAGGTCCAATTTTCGTTTAATTAGTACGGTTTTCATCCAAAAAAAATTGTAAGAGCAAGACTACGCATGCTCAGAAATGAAAAAATACATGCAAAACTATTCAACACATTACATCACTTCTGACGTTGAATTCTGTCGTACGAAAATCTTCGTATGGTGAGTAACCTCTTCACTTACAACATGAGACTATCATGCAACAAAAAGCGGACGAACGGTCGTCCAAAAATCTGATTGTGCGCACGAGGCTTTAGACACTACATCTCTCAATGGATTTTTGGCAATATAGACAACTAACAGACTGTTAAAAAATGTACGCCTAAACTGCAACCAGTGGATGATTTATCCATTTTCAAATATGTGCAGGGGTGGACTGGACCAAATAAAGCAAGGGCCCCCTGTCAGGTCCACCCATGACCCACCCCTAAATTTTGCACAAAGTACAACTTCTGCCTTTTTTTATGGGACCTGGAGGGGGGGTCTCTCTCTAAAAGTGTCCATTAGACAGTCTTTTAGAAAGCATCCCCTCCAGGTCCCATTAAAGTCTACAACAGAGTCTAATGGGACCTGGAGGGGGGTCTCTCTAACATAGGTCCTTTCAGTGTCCATTATAGTCTGTTATAAAGAGTCCCCCCAGGTCCCATTAGATTCACTTTGGTCCTCACGGGACCCCCTCCTTGTCTCACCCCTGGCCCTGGCCTCTCACCCCTGGCCCAACTTCTCACAAAGTAGAATTAAAATTGGCATCGTGTAGCGCTCCTCTTACCTTGCCTATGGGTTCTGTAGCTGTGGCGTCCTCTGTGCCTGGCTGGCTGGCACTCTGCTGTGGCTGCATTGATACATGTCCCCTGGGACAAGACCCAGGTCCCCACACCGTCTTTTTGAATGATTTTTATCTATATTGCTGGGGTCCGACAATACATTACAGCCGCGATCAGTTTTAAATGACTTTTTTTCCTTTAGAAATGTAATTTTGCTGTGGTATTGTTCTAAACACGAGAAAGATGCGCTACTTTACAGCCAGAAAACAAAACAAATAGAGCAACACCCAAGCACAGAGCCATACAATATGTATGACATCCTTTAAGTGGCCCTTACTGTCCTCCACAATCCTCAAGTATTCAAGTGCTAGCCCAATTCATCCAACTGTGCACAATATAACAATATAACATATACCCAATTTGAACATTTTCACTTAGTGTACTCACTTTTGTTGCCAGCAGTTTAGACATTAATGGCTGTGTGTTGAGTTATTTTGAGGGGAAAGCTAATTTACACTGTTATACAAGCTGTACACTACTTTACATTGTAGCAAAGTGTAATTTCTTCAGTGTTGACACATGAAGAGATATAATAAAAAATTTACAAAAATGTGAGGGGTGTACTCACTTTTGTGAGATACTGTATGTCTTTCTATGTTTGGTGTAAGGGGGAAGCAGTGATTTTAGGTTATAAAAACTGTAGTGATGTTTAGTTAGTTTGTGTATATATTTTTGACTATATTTCATATGATTTGTTTCATTATACACAATATTTTGTATTAATTGACACACCATATTTGCATATTTATACAAAAATTTGAAATATAAATTGTGCTGAATGATGTTATATATTTTGTCATTCATTGTTATGTTCTGTATGTTGATTAAAAATCAAGTAGGGTGGGCCATGGACAGTTTGAATCTCAGCTAGTTCCTGCTAAATCGGACAATATTCAATCTATGTATGGGAAGGCTGAATGTACCCAGGTTGATTACTCGATCAACATGGGTATGATGCCTGCTGGATTGTACATGCAATTATTGCAAGCGACTGTTATAGTCATTAGCAATAATCACTGCCTCCCCCTGGTGGGGTCCTCTCCCCTCCCCTTCACAGGGTGAACACAATGGCTCGACGGGAGGGATTCCCTTGTCAATACTGTCTGTCTTGATGGGGAAATCTAGATCATTTCTGTTGATGAAACCAGTGGTTGCATTAAAAAAATTGCTATGTATATGGCTGGTCTAAAGGTTCTTTTTTTCTAACTATACATCAAAATATAAAACAATAATTAAATGATAATGGTCAGAGATTAAAATAATAAAACAGATTATAACAATTGAAACAAAACAAAAAGAGCAACACCCAAGCACAGAGCCTGCGCACAGTGTGAATGACATCCTTTAAGTGGCCTTCAGTATTTACAATACATTTCATTTGTTTAAAGAACATATTTGGGCCTCTGACACGAATAATACAAATTTGTTTTGGTACTTTGGGGACTTTGGTGGTTCTTTGTCCCCACCACAAATGCAAGGTCACAAAATATAAATAGGAATTTCTTCACAGAATACAATTATTAATGCATTTATTATTAGTGAACATTCATCATAGTTTATTCTCTATACCTCATGCTATATAGGTAGACACAGTTGGATGCTCAGGTATAATCCACCCATCAACAGGCCAAACTATCTTTAGATTCCTGCTAAATTCCTAATTAAACAGTCAAGCATGAATTTAGATAAACTGTTACTCCAAGTGGGTCCACCATCACTGTCATCCATAATCCTCAAGTATTCAAGTGCTTGTCCAGTTCATCCAACTGTGCACAATATAACATCGAAAAATCTGGACGGGTGCACTTCTGAAAAACATCCAATCTTTATTGCGGTAGTAAAAGCATTCCAATACACCATGGGGACATCGAAAAATTAAGGTATTTCACACTATATCAGTGTTTACTCATGACTGAACTGTTCAGAAGTGCAGCCGTCCGGATTTTTGGATGTTCTATTGAGTCAAGCATTCTGTACATGTTTAGTTAAATCAATTCCCAAACAAATCTGACTTATTTTTCTGTGGTAAATTATTAAAGTATTCTGCCTAGTGCCTGCAAGACAATCTAATAGTATTACGTTCAATTCATAAAGCTTTACACAAGGGTAAGAATATTTATTTTCAGTTTTGTGACTGTAATTTTTGGTCACCACTGAAAATAACATTTTGAAAATAAGGATCCTTCTCCTGCTTTTTTTTTTTTACTTTCTGATTTGAGCCTCTAATGGTCCTCTGTAAAATATATTGCTCTGTCCTTGGTGTCCATTGTGTCACTTTGCCCCTGTAAGTCCCAATTACTATACACATGAACATATCAGGAATATATATTTTGTTTTAAGTAAACAGCATCGTTTTTATTAAAAATCCTAAGTGGAGGAAAAATATATATTTATTAAAGCCTTTTTCTGTGCTGATGGTAAATTTACTCACGAAGTGAGTCCCCTTCCTGTTATTTCCTTCACCTGCAATGCATGTGTACATCATATGAAGGTGACAGTAGGGAATGAAACACATTCTCTGTACCCCCCACCATGTAGCCCGGGTAGTCTGCACTCATCATCACACTCGGGAGAGGCATGGTAGCTACCACAGTGTAGAGAGTAGAGATGCATGCAAACATCTCTCCCTTCCCCGTACTGACCTGGAAGCAAAATGTCACTTCCAGGCCCCCATGTCAATTTTCCAGGCCACTAGATCACACTTTTTTGTGCCACTTTTCCAAGCACATTGAACTGCATTCGATTCATTGGAGGACAGATGAGACAACAGGAGTATTTTAGATCCCTGGTGTCTCATTAAAGAGAACCTGTCACCTAAAAATCATCAAATAGAGTATTATAGAAACAGTATATTAGCAGAATGAAAGTACCAAGTATACTATAACATGAAACTGTAAAAAGTCACAAATGTCTACAAGTATCTGTATACCCTCTAAAGCCCCATACACACGTGTGGATTATCCGAGGACCAGGTCCGTTGGATCATGTCCGTCGTACTTTGTCCGATATTGGTTTTGCATACACACGGTCGGACAAAGTTGTCGGAAAATCCGATCATTCTGAACGTGGTGACGTTTGTTGCCTACGACAGGACTACGTAGAGGCTAGTAGACAATAGCTTTGGTCTTGTAATGTGATCTGAGCATGCGTAGCACTTTGTCCGTCGGAATTCGCTACACACGATCGGATTTGGTGTGATCGGACTTTGTGGTCAAAAAATCTATCCAGCAGGAGATAGGACTTTGTCCGTCAGACAATCCGATGGAAACTGTCCGATGGTGCCTACACACGGTCGGAATTTCCGACAACATTGTCTGATAGGACAAAATCCATCGGAAAATTCGACCGTGTGTATGGGGCTTAAAGCTTCCTCTGTAATTGATATTACAATCACAGTATTATCTCTTATAAATGCTAATGATAAGTTCACACCATGGACTTTATATTTACATTCCCTGCTATTGTTTTCCCTCCAAACCTTCAAATGTTAATGAACTTGTCACATCACTGGAACAATAACTTGAATACAAATAAAAAGACATGTAGACATTTAGGCAATTGGAAACATACCTTACATTGTTCTGAATAGATCCTTTTAGCCAATCCAAAGCTGCCTCATGTTAGTGAATGGGGGTGAAGTGAATATAAGGTGAAGCAGAACTCAGACAGGTAGAAAGATTACTGGCAGATAACGAGAACAAGGAGCAGCTGAAGGTTCCCAATATTACACCATACCAGGTAAGATATAGAACTTTCCATTTACATTTTTTTGTTCTTATACATTTTTATGAAATTAAATAATCCTTGTCATTTGCGGGTGTTGTATTATTGTATTATAATGCTGTATTACATTTTTATATTTAATAATACATTTCCTTAATCGTTAAGTCACACCTTTCAAAAGGAATTTATATAATTGAATACCTGAGGTGCAATTGGTTTATTTGATTCTCTGTGAATAGAAATTTTTATGTGCAAACAGAATTTTCAAGTATATCTGAAACCAAAACATGTTAGATTTTGCCAAAGAGTAGAATCCCTATCAAATTGTATTGCTCTCAATGAGAGACCATTGTCAAAAGAATCGAAAATGATGGGAAATCCACATGTGTATGGTTAAAATTGGAACAGGAGTTCATGGGAAATCTTTCAATGGGTACAGCTGACAGTGACATTGAAAGTGATAACTATCTAAGAGAGGATTTCCTCTCACTTTGAAAATATTTGATCATCTTGTTGTATTTTCATTACAGGAAAGTGATTTAAAAGTATGTAAGTAAATATACCTTATGCAAAACAGACCAGAAAATGATAAGGGTTACTCTTATTTATCCAAGTGGGTGGTTGGAATGGTTTGCACAAATTAACACACACAAATTAGTCAGGTACAGTTAACCAAATACCTTAATGCTATGGTTAATCACACGATAATAGCCAGCTTGGAGCTATGGAAGAGAGATCAGAAATTTATAGAACTCACCCAGTGTGCTTTCTCTACACTATCCTATCACATACAAGTAAATAGGGCAAGGGAAGAGTTACAGTTAGGGAATTACCACACATGGCTCAAGTGCTTTAAGGGTCTAGACTTAGAGAACACCTGGTTTGAAGTAACGGGAAGAGAAATAGAATGTGAGGAACAATGGTGTGCTGGGAGGTTTAACACATATATGGTGGAGGGCATAGAGGTAATGTGTAAACTGATAGTAATGCCACTCCTAGTAGGGGAGGATCCGCCTGAATTTTGGTATCCCGAGATTTATGGGCATTATGTAGATACACAGAACAGAACTCATGATCTGAGTCTGTGTACCGAAACTAACAAAGGAATGGTTTGTGGAAGGAGTTCACCAGTCTATGAACCTTGCCTGTTAAAGCACCAGTCCAATATATGTAAGTTCCAAAGAATGCCCGTACACATAGGGAATCGATTCATGGAAATAGGACCACAACACATTTGTTTAGTAACTAATGATAACGACACCATGAGGAGTCTAAATAGAACAGCTCCTTTTTCAGGGTGTATAATGAATGTTAAAGTATTTAAATGGTTAAATGACACTTTCATTTTTGAATCAGATGCTGACAAAACATTTAATAGGGAATGGGCGGTAGATAATCTTACTGACACCACACCTTTTGTAATATCATTAGAACCCCTATTGCAAGTTTTAAAAGAATCAGAAATACTTAGGAAATACATAGAAACACACGAACATACCCTTCAAAACAACCTATTATCCGCAATTATTGATAAGGGAAAGCTTATTCATCTATCTTCACAAATCAAGGAAGAGACCACCCACCACTGGTATGATGTTTGCAGTGGATGGTCTCCTACTGCAACCAAAACATTCAGTTGGATATTTAGTCCTATATTGATACTCATACTTGGTTTAGCTATAGTGACAGTTATTAATTGCTGCATATATGCTAGGATAAAAAGGAGAGTCAAAAGACTGAAGAGAAGGTTCTCTACGGAATGGTAAATGGGTTGACATCGTCCTCCTCTTCGATTCTCTTCACTTCTGGGATGCTGGTATGGAACTGGGGGATGAGAACTCAGTTCTCCTCTGACAACTCGCGGTCAGGGATAGTACCTAAGGAAGTACTAGCTAGAACCCACTTTTGAGGATCCAGAGTTGGGAGGAGCATGATGTCAAAGGGGGAAATGAGAAGTCCGGTTAGCTGAATATGTAATTACAAGTTAGAGTTACCCTTTTCATCTGATTGTTGCTTTGTATTTTGTACTCTCCTGTTATTTGTTTTAATGTCCCAGTACAAGGGCTTACACAAGAGTGTTTAATAAGCTATGTCACAGGGCATGCTGACCTGTACAATTCGATATAGCCTTGTATGAAATCATATTGTCATCTGTTTGCTTTGGAAAACACCCCTTTTAAAAAATGTATAAATACTGCTAATAAAAGCTTTTGAGAGCCTGGGTCTTTAAGCTCGGAGCCGACACGGAGATCTGTGTTTCTGTGTCTTACTCCATTATGTAAGCTTAACAATTGGAACGCGGCAATGTAAACTGGTATCAGTGGCCCCTTGGCAGCCACACCTAACAATTTCTAAGTGGTTTCCTGATGAAGTGCAAGAGCGAAACATGTTGAAACCACCATTTAATGATTCTCTATACACAGGAAATATGACAGATAAAACTTTGATACAATGCATTTGTTTTGGGGTACAATGTATCATTTATCCAATTTTCAATGGTTTTAACAATGTCTGATTTGTTAAATTACATTTTGGCACCTGACAAATGTCTACAAGTATCTGTATACCCTCTACAGCTTCCTCTGGCATTGTCATTACAATCGCAGTTAAATAGTTCCTTTCATTAATAACTGAGTGGTGTACTGTTGTATTTCCATGCTGTATTTGTTTATTATATTTAATAATATATTCCTCTAATCATTAAGAACCATGTTTCCAATCCTAAGAAAAGTTACACTTTGTTACTAACAATATTAGTTTTCTACTATACAGAAATTACATTTCCCCTTAAAAATTTGCCTAGCAGTTCATTGCAAGCTCATATTTTTTAATCTAGATACTTTCAAAGTATTAAAGTGACTGTAAACCGTTATTTAAAAAACAAAAAACAAACATGTTATCCTGACATGCTCTGTGAAATGGTTTTGCTCAGAGCAACCCCAATCGTCCTCTTATAAGGTCCCTGGCCCCCTACTAGCGCTTCTGGCTCCCCCACTGAGTGCTGACCAATGGAACCCCCATGCTATGGGGGTGCCCTTGCAGACTCGCTCCTAAGACAGCCCCTTGTGTCCATAGACACACAGGGCGCTGATCAGCCCAGCCCCCCACTCCCTCCTCACTGGCTGTGATTGACAGCAGCAGGAGCCAATGGTTCCCGCTTCTGTTTCTAAGCCTATGAGGAGGGAAAAAGTTGCTGTACTCGTGCACATCGCTGGATTAAGATTGGGTGGGCTGGGGAGCGGCACTCAGAAGGTTTTTTACCTTAATGCACAGAATACATTTAGGTTAAAAAAACACTTCAGCCTTTAGAACCACTTTAAAAACAACTGATCTCCTGTTTGGGCCTGTGACACGAATAATACAAATTTGTTTTGGTACTTTGGTGGTTCTTTGTCCCCACCACAAATGCAAGGCCACAAAATATAAATAGGAATTTCTTCACAGAATACAATTATTAATGAATTTATTTTTAGAGAACATTCATCATAGTTTATTCTCTATACCTCATGCTATATAGGTAGACACAGTTGGATGCTCAGGTTTAATCCACACATCAACAGGCCAAACTATCTTTAGATTCCTGCTAAATTCTTAATTAAACAGTCAAGTATGAATTTAGATAAACTGTTACTCCAAGTGGGTCCACCATCACTGTCCTCCACAATCCTCAAGTATTCAAGTGCTAGTCCAGTTCATCCAACTGTACACAATATAACATCCAAAAATCTGGACGGGTGCACTTCTGAAAAACATCCAATCTTTATTGCGGTAGTAAAAGCATTCCAAAACAGCACTATGACACCGTGGGGACATCGAAAAATTAAGGTATTTCACACTATATCAGTGTTTACGCATGACTAAACTGTTCAGAAGTGCAGCCGTCCGGATTTTTGGATGTTCTATTGAGTCAAGCTTTCTGTACATGTTTAGTTAAATCAATTCCCAAACAAATCTGACTTGTTTTTCTGTGGTAAATTATTAAAGTATTCTGCCTAGTGCCTGCAAGACAATCTAATAGTATTACGTTCAATTCATAAAGCTTTACACAAAGGTAAGAATATTTATTTTCAGTTTTGTGACTGTAATTTTTACTTCCCATTGGTCACCACTGAAAATAACATTTTGAAAATAAGGATCCTTCTCCTGCTTTTTTTTTTAACTTTCTGATTTGAGCCTCTAATGGTCCTCTGTAAAACGGAAAATTGTATCATACTTACCGTAATTTTCCTTTCCTGGTGCCTATCCATGGCAGTATACCAGTATACCTGTGATAGCTCCGCCCCGGAGTCCTCCCCTCAGGATAGTTAATAGCTTATAAAAATGACCCCTGTGTCCCTCCTTAGGATCCTCCAATTATATCGAATACCAAAGAAGGGAGGGCCATGTATACTGCTATGGATAGGCACCAGGAAAGGAAAATTACGGTAAGTATGATACAATTTTCCGTTTTCCTGGTGCCTCCATGGCAGTATACCTGTGATACAATAAATAGCTGAAAACAAGGGTGGGTACTGCTTCAAAGAAAATTTTATTTAAGGACCAGCTACAGCTGACTCAATTGTCCTTCTTCCGAATTCCACCGAAGTGAGCGCCCCTGGGTCAATCCTATAGTGTCGCATGAACGTGTTTGGTGTCGTCCATGTGGCTGGTCTGCAAATGGTCTCCAAGGATACGCTTGCCCTTGCTGCCCATGATGAAGCAACTGCCCTTGTAGAATGGGCTTTAACCATTGGTGGATCCAGCCCTCTTGCCCTATACACCTTATGGATTAATTTACAGATCCAAGAAGCAATCGTTCTAGTTGTAGCCTCCTTCCCCCTGCTTCTGCCCCATGGTAGTATGAATAGCCTGTCTGATGTTCTGAAGGGGTTTGTGACCTGCAGGTATTGCGTTAGCACTTTGGAAATGTCCAGTTCCTGTAGTGTTCCTGAATAAGGATCTGTAAACGTAGGTAGTGCCCAGGCCTCTGAGAGAGTGGCACGGGATGAGAACTTAGGCACAAAACCTTGCACCGTCCTTAGTTCTACTCTATCCGGGAAGAAGGCTACGTGCTCTTCCCCTGCACCTAAAGCTTGCAATTCTGAAGCCCTCCTTCCTGAAGTTATTGCCACCAGGAAGACAGTCTTAAGAGTCAAGTTCCAAAGTGACGCGGTTTCCAGAGGGATGAATGGTTGGGCCATCAGACCTTCCAGGATTAGAGGTAGATCCCATGCTGGGAAGGCTCGTTTTGATGGTGGGCGAATCTTTTTGACCGCTTTCAAGAATTGGGCGATGAGAATGTCTTCTGCCCACCGCTTCTGGGTACTTGCGGAAATTGCCGCCACCTGAACCTTTAATGAGCTTAGGCTGAGGCCCAGATCTAATCCCGACTGCAAAAACTCTAGGATTACTGCGGTATACGGCCTTGTTGGGTCTGCCTGCCTGTCTTCCGAAAATTGTTTGAACCTATTCCATATCCTAGAGTAAATGTAGTTCGTAGAGGGCTTCCTAGCTTTTAAGAGAGTTGAGATCACCCCTGCCGAGCATCCCATGGATTGGAATCTTTCCCGTTCAAGATCCAGACATGAAGGTTCAACTTGTGTGGTGCTGGATGAATGAACTTCCCCTGTGAGAGCAGTTGTGGGAATACCGGAATTTTGAGCGGGGCACATAAGCTGAGGTTCATTGCCCAAGAGAACCATGGCCTCCTCGGCCAGTAGGGAAGGATTGCCCCCACCGTGACTGGCTCCCTTGTTAACCGGAGCAGGAACTTCATGATTAACGGTCTTGGAGGAAAGGCATACGTTGTCTTGCAAAGCCATGGGCTCGATAGAGCATCCACTGCTTCCGCCTCGGGATGAGGTAGGCGTGATATGAATCTTGGTAGCTTCGCGTTCGCCGAGGAGGCGAATAGGTCTATTTCTGGGGGATTCTGACGGTCCATGATCCAGTTGAACACTGCCGGATGTAGGGCCCATTCGTTATTGCTCTGAAAGCAGCGAGATAGATGGTCCGCCTGCTGGTTCAGATGGCCTGGGAGGTAGACTGCCTTCAACTCTGTCAGGTTCTTTTCCGCCCACAGCATAATAGGTTCCACTTCTTTTAACAATGAGATGCTGTGGGTCCCTCCCTGCCGCTGAATATAGGCTACCGCCGCTCTGTTGTCTAATCGGACCAGGACTTGTTTCTGTAGCAGATGTTTCCCCAGATTCAATAGAGCCAAGTAAACCGCCCTCAACTCCAGGATATTGGAGACTATTCCCTCTGTGGGAACTTCCCATTTCCCCTGTATCTCCAGGTGATCGCAGTATGCTCCCCACCCTCTTGAACTCGCGTCTGTGGTAAGAATGGTCCAAGAGGGGGATCGCAGGAGACGGGGTTTCGAGATGAAATCTTCTTTCGTCCACCAGAGAAGGCCCCTCTTCATGGGAGCTGAGATCAGTATCATTTGGTGCAGTGACTTCCTCCTCCACTGTGTCAAGAAGCCCCACTGAAAGGCCCTCAAATGCCAGTGGGCCCAGGGTACAATTGGTATGCATGCTGACATAGTCCCTATTAGGCTTAGACAATCCGTCACTTGTAGATGCGACAGAGATCTTACGTGTACCCTTTTCTGAGTAATCGCCATTACCTTCTGAGGGGGAAGGCGAACGGTACCTGCCTTGGTGTCGAAGAGGGCCCCCAGATAGATCATTGCTTGAGTTGGGGCAAGGACGCTCTTCTTGGGGTTTATTAGCCATCCAAACTCTTCTAGGGTAGCCAGAAGCACCTGTCTGTGCCCTAGCAACTGGTCCGGGCCGGATGCTAGGAGAAGAATGTCGTCTAAAAAATGGAAGACACGAAGACCCTTTTCCCTGAGAGGTGCCAGAACTGCTATCAGTACTTTTGAAGAAATTCTGGGTGATGTGCATAGGCCAAACGGAAGGCATTGAAATTGGAGGTGTGCTGAGCCAACCGCTACTCAGGTATTTCTGGAAAGCCGGTAGAATGGGCACATGGAAGTACGCATCTTGTAAATCCACCGAGATAATCCAGTCTCCTGGTAGGATCGACTGGATGATAGTCTGTAGGGACTCCATTTTGAAATAGTCGAGCTGAATAAAACGATTTAGTCTCTTTAGATCCACTACCGGTCTCCCCTCTCCTCCCCTTTTGGGGGTAAGAAAGAGCGGAGAGTAGAAACCTGTGAGGGAGGGACAGGTATTACCGCCTGCTGAGCCCCCAGGAGTTGGAGGTACCTTTGCAGCGCTTCTGCCTTTTGAGGCGATGTCGGAACTCTTGTTGGGCTGAATGAGTCCTGTGGAGGCCCTTCCAGGAAAGTCCAAAAATGTCCAAACCTGACCGTAGAGACCACCCACGGGTCTCTGCACTTGTGTCTCCAGACCTCCGCAAACTCCCTCAATCTGGCCCCTACTGGTGAGGGTGGGTTCTTGTCCAAAGGACTTCGTCCCCTCTGGGGCACCGGGGAGACTTCTCTGTTTGTTTACTTTTAAAAAGGTCGCCTGGGTACTTCTCCAGTTCTTTTTGGAGTCCCTGTTTTGACGGAAATTGTTAAAGTTCTTGTTCCTGGACCACTGGAACTTGGAAGAAACTACCCGAGAGCGTCTTACTCTCCTATCTTGGGGGAGTAACCCCGATTTCCACCCGGTCACTCTCGAGATCGCCTTCTTGTTCACGCAAAAACTTTTATCCGTTCGCTTCCATTCCCCCTCCACTAGATCTTTCAGTTCTTCCAGGAAAGGAAAGAAGTTTTGTTTTTTCTTCAGAAATGGGAAGGAAGACTAGTTTTTTTTGGGGGGCTCCTCTGCTTCCTCCCAACCAATGGCTTGCTTGACTGCCGCCACAAATGGCTGGACTAGCCCAAAATTGAAGCCGGAGGGGTCTGATTTATCCAGAGAATCGTCCGAGTCACCCCTATCGCCTACTGCGGGAGGAAGATCCCGAACGGGGCCGGCCCGGTCCGCGGACGGGCCTGGAGTGGCTGTATCCGAAGGCTGTACCTGGGCACCAGGGATATACTGCATAGCCGGGTTTGATTGCATTATTTCCACCATAGAGTCCTTGACTACCCTTATGATTAGGTCAGTGACCTGGTCCACTTCGGCCCTCTCCTGGCTAGCGTACCCCTGTAAACAGTCTCTGCAGATTCGTTTATCCGGTAAAGGGGCCGCCCCACATGCTCTGCATTCCCCTCTTCTAGATGGACTGATGGATCTGTGCCTTTTGGAAGAGGATTTCCCTTTGGAATGGTGTCGGGAACTGGCTGAGGGACTGTGCCCTGAGCTAGGGTGGGAGCGTCCACTGTGGTGGCCAGAAGTCTGGTTAGACGTATTCTGGTGTATAGGGCTGAAACGAAAGTAACAGCACAAGGCACTCTTTTAGAATCTTTGTTTTTTTTTCATATGTACACATATATGTACAACAGACCTCCATGTATGGAAGCATACACATATATATATATATATATATATATATATATATATATATATATATATATATATATACACACATATACGGACACACTCCACACATGGCTGCACGTGCCCTTACCTAAGGAAGCGAGGGTCTTGATCGAAAGGCGGCTGGCTCATTTTTGCAGAGGCGGGCAAGGGCAGATAGGTGACTGGACAGAGACTGAGAAATAGACGGAAGGACAGATAAATAAAACATGCTACTGCCTCCCAAGGCTAAATCTATATATATGTATATATCTATATATATCTCTGCCCCCCTCCCTCTCTTCTCTTTTTTTTTTTTTCATATATTTTCCCACAATAATCAAAAAAAAATCAGCCACCAAAAACATATCCCCGCCATAGAGTAGAAAAATGTAAAATTTTAATCTATGTATATATTAAAAAAACATTTAATAGATAGGGAGCCTCCAGAGGAAGAGATTTCACTTACTTTTGACCAAGGCAGAGCAGCACAGGAGCACTCTTCAGGTGTGACCTGTTCCCAAGAGAGCCTGCTGCCTACTGAGCCTACTGACTTTTAAATAGGAGAAGGGGGAGGAGACTTCCACCGTCTCCCGCCCCCCCTCCATGTCAGGTTAACTAAGGGAAAGAAAATAGCTCTTTTCCCACATCCAAGATGGCGCCGTCTGCATCCATAGAGATAAAGTTATGCAGAGGGACAGCGCTCCGCGCTCTAGCGCTTGCCTAGGAATTCAAACTCCAGTAATACATGTGGAACACAGCCTAGGTATACCCAAAGGGATGAAGGGAAGGGAGTAGGAAGAAAGAAAGAGAAAGGCTCACATGAGCCCCTACCTGCCTCCACGGAGCCCAGCAATGCCTGTCTGCAGTCTGTCGCCCCAAATTAGGAAGCTGCTGCTACCCCAAAAGACCCTCAGAAGGGGTTCCCCGCTTATCAGCGCTGTTAGCAACCCAAGACCGGGGACTGCATCTGGGAGAGGCCTGAACCCAGACGGAAGCTGCACAGGGCAGAGGTAGGACACGCACAGAATACTATCCTTTAGGTATGAGGAAAAAAGGAGAATGCTAAGGAGGGACACAGGGGTCATTTTTATAAGCTATTAACTATCCTGAGGGGAGGACTCCGGGGCGGAGCTATCACAGGTATACTGGTATACTGCCATGGAGGCACCAGGAAAATATATTGCTCTGTCCTTGGTGTCCATTGTGTCACTTTGCCCCTGTAAGTCCCAATTACTATACACATGAACATATCAGGAATATATATTTTGTTTTAAGTAAACAGCATAGTTTTTATTAAAAATCCTAAGTGGAATAAAAATATATATTTATTAAAGCCTTTTTCTGTGCTGATGGTAAATTTACTCATGAAGTGAGGCACATTCCGGTTACTTCACCTGCAATGCATGTGTACATCATATGAAGGTGACAGTAGGGAATGAAACACATTCTCTGTACCCCCCACCATGTAGCCCGGGTAGTCTGCGCTTATCATCACACTCGGGAGAGGCATGGTAGCTACCACAGGGTAGAGAGTAGAGATGCATGCAAACATCTCTCCCTTCCCCTTCCTCTTACTGACCTGGAAGCAAAATGTCACTTCCAGGCCCCCATGTCAATTTTCCCAGCCCCTAGATCACACTTTTGTGCCACTTTTCCAAGCACATTGAACTGCATTAGATTCATTGGAGGACAGGTGGGACAACATGAGTATTTTAGACCCCTGGTGTCTCATTAAAGAGAACCTGTCACCTAAAAATCATCAAATAGAGTATTATAGAAACAGTATAATAGCAGAATGAAAGTACCAAGTATACTATAACATGAAACCTCCTATTGTCTTCCCTCCAAACTTGTCACCTGACTGGAGCAATAACTTGAATACAAATGAAAATGCAAATAGACCTCTAAACAATAGGAAACACACCTTACAATGTTCTGAATAATTCCCTACAGCCAATCCAAAGTCGTCTCATGTTAGTGAATGGGGGTGGAATGAATATAAGGTGAAGCAAAGCTCAGACAAGTAGAAGGTTTACAGTTGATGAAGAGAACAAGGAGCAGCTGAAGGATCCCAATACTACATCATACCACGTAAGATAAATTAATTTCCACTAACATTTTTTTTTAGTTTCCCATACATTTTTATCAAGTTAAATAGTTCATTTCATTAATAACTGAGTGGTGTACTATTGTATTTTCATGCTGTATTTGTTTATTATATTTAATAATATATTCCTCTAATCATTAAGAACCACGTTTCCAATCCTAAGAAAAGTTACACTATGTTACTAAAAATATTAGTTTTCTACTATACAGAAAATACATTTCCCCTTCAAAATTTGCCTAGTAGTTCATTGCAAGCTCATATTTTTTAGTCTAGATACTTTCAAAGTATTAAAGTGACTGTGAACCGTTATTTAAAAAAAACAAACAAACATGTTATCCTGACATGCTCTGTGCAATGGTTTTGCTCAGAGCAACCCCAATCCTCCTCTTAAGATTGGGTGGGCTGTGGAGCGGCACTCAAGGTTTTTTACCTAAATGCACAGAATACATTTAGGTGAAAAAAACACTTCAGCCTTTAGAACCACTTTAGAAAACAACTGATCTTCCATTTTTGTTAACATAACCACTTAAGGACAGAGCCTCTTTTTGACACTTGTTGTTTACAAGTTAAAAATATTTTTTTTGCTAGAAAATCACTTAGAACCCCCAAACATTATATATATTTTTTTCAGACACCCTGGAGAATAAAATGGCGGCTGTTACAATACTTTATGTCACACCGTATTTGCGCAGCGGTCTTACAAGCGCAATTTTTTGGAAAAAATACACTTTTTGACTTAATAATATTACGCCCAGTAAATTGATTCCCAACATGTCACGCTTCAAAATTGCTCCCGCTCGTGGAATGGCGACAAACTTTGACCCTTAAAAATCTCCATAGGTGACATTTAAAAATTCTTACAGGTTAACAGTTTTGAGTTAGAGGAGATCTAGTGCTAGAATTTAGACATGTGTGCTGTCAATAAATTTGTTTTGTTCCGTTCCATTTCGTATTACCCGTAAATTCGTAATTCGTGTCCGAAATTCAATTTGGATTCTTATGCAATACGAATTTTCATTAGGTTCGCTAACTTTTCATAACAAATACAAACGTTCGTTATGATGAATTTAAAAAGCAAAAAATACCTTTCTCAATATGGCAGTCAGTCGTTGGACTCATTATGAGGGGCTACCACCATCCCTGTGCTGTGCTGACTTCCCCAAGGAAGTTAACGAACATTCTTAATTTGTCCGATTCTGAATCTCCCATTGACTACCATTACCAGTCTCCCACTCCCATATTAAAAAAGGTAATTTTCCCAACCCTCAATCAGCAGCAGAAGAAAACCTCTGATTGGTCAACAAAACACCAGTCACGTTTCCATTGTAACTGAATTTTGATCCGAAATTCGTCAACAAAATTTAGTATAAAATTCGGAAGCATAGCAATTCGTATTTCGGATGTTTCCGAATGTACGAATTTTCGGAAACTCATACTAATTTTCGATTCGTACGAAATGAATCGCACATGTCTACTAGAATTATTGCTCTCACTCTAATAATCGTGGCGATATCTCACATGTATGGTATGAACACCGTTTTCATATTCAGCTAACTGCTGCCATAACAATGGTATTTAGCGTCAAAGTACCGGAGTACAGCTACGGCGGTTTGCGGTAAGTGGTAAAATTGGACATAACAAAGTGCAAAACTGAAATTTGAAGTATATGTTAGGCATTTCTCTTAATGTTGAATAGTGTAAAAAGGTAGAAACATATCAGTGATTTAATACTGTCTGCTTTAGGCAATTGTAACATAGACAGGATCTAACAGCTGCTGCCTGGGAAGGCTACTTCACCAAAGCCTTTCAGGGAGATCTCAACTGCTAACTGTGAGATTTGGCAAAATCTCATGGGATCTTAGGAGAAAGTTTTTTTTTTTCACTTTAAACAAAAATGTTTCTGAGTAGAGCATGCAGTGCATAGATACGGGTCTGCCTGTGCATCATCATGTGTGGCAGGTATTCTTTGTCCCTAATTTTCACAGGGGGAAGAGCCCAGAGTCTAAAAACACCAAAGATATTTCCAACAACAAAAGCCTGCATTTAAAAAAGTAAAAATTTGTTTTTTAGTTGCCACTTCAAAACTGTTCAAAGTGGCTTTATTTTATTTCCTACGATGTGAGTAAAGAACTGCTTTAATAATATTCACTAAATGAATGTAAACATTTCCCTCCATTATTGGTAATTATGACTTGGGATGAGCTGGGTTCAGTCTGAACTCGGTCCAAATGAAAGTGCACTTGTGAATAATTTTTTTTGCATATTTAACGGACTCAAAAATATTTACATACGATTACATTATATTTATGGTCTAGAGCCCTACGGACGACATGAGTAACGATGACACATAGGAACAACACAAAACTAACCAACATGAAATAGACCTGAAAGTGTGCCTTGGTCTACCGTATGGTACACCAAAATAAGGGGGCAAAAACCTTCAGGTAGGGGATAATTATTTATTAAAGGTAATGTCACTGAGTAAGTCGAGCAAAGGCCTGAGCCATCTCTAACTGTGGGTTAGGTATGTAGCGAGAGAAGCAGGCCGATTTCCACCGACCCAGTTTCTTGATCACATGGTCCGGAACCCCCTGTCTTGAGGCCGTCGTGGCCGCCCCGATCCGGATTGAATGCCCGGAGTACTGGCTGGGGTCCAACTGAAGATTGCCGAGAAGGATCCGGACATGTTCCACGAACTGCGACGAGTTGAGGGGTTTTACCGGAAAGGGTAGAAGCGGACTGGACCCTGGGCGGTCGGATAGCAGTGCCGTCAAGCGGTTTAACACGGCAACTGGACACCAGTTGTTGTGAGTCCTGTACAGGTGAATATCTACTCCGGAACCTCGCTGCTGAGTTTTGGACGTCGCAAGGTGAAGGACGTAGTGATCCTGGTGGCGGCAGAGATTACTTCTATGCAAGACTGGACCGGCTGGGTGGCTGCGAGTGAACTCACTGGGCCGTAGAAACCCATAAAACGCCATGTGTATGGCAGCCTGCAGGACGGTGCTGGGGAGGAGACCGAAAGGGGACCTATCCAGGATGTCAGACATCCCCTTAAAGATCTCCCCAGTGATAGGCAGCCGCTTCGGGCTGACTGGCGGCTGGTGTCTCTGAACTCCACGCAGTAGAGCCCTCACTGCGTGGCAGGAGAACACCGAAGGCCTCGTGGGGTCTTGAAGTGACAGGTAGTGCTGCACCCCGGCCACGTACTGGCGTATCGTGCTGTGTGACAGTGCCAGGTGAGAATGACAATAAGCGATAAACGTCAGAACCTGCTTGACGCTGGAAGATTCACGAGGGCGATGGGGCAGGAACTTATTAAACGCCCTCCAGGCCGTCCGGTAGGCCTGACGGGTGTTGTGGGCGAGCGAAGCGTTGATGATGTTAGTAGCTGGGCGTAGATGTGGGGCTAGTCCAAGGTCAGTTGAGACCAATCCGGGATAGTGGCTGAAAGATGGTAGGCTCCTGGCATCTGTTCAAAGAAAGAAGTAAAGTTAAAACGGGAGAGTGCATCCGCTGCTGCGTTGAACTTCCCTGGAATGAATGAGCAGTAAACATTGAACTGATGTTGTAGGGATAGCTGGACCAGTCTGCGGAGGAAGGACATGACGGGCCTGGATTTAGACCTGCCCTTGTGTTCCGCTATGGGGACGTTCAGATTGTCGAAAACCGTCCTCAACTTTCCAAGGTCCCCTGGGGGAGCCCCGGGTGGTTCTATCAGAAGGAAGTCATCCAAATAATGGATGACCTCGTGGCACTGTGCCTCGTCGAGAAGGATCCACGCCAGGGTCTCCGCGAACTTGTCAAATAACCAAGGACTACTCTTAGACCCGAAGGTCAACTTGGTCGCGAAATAATATCGCTCCCTCCACTTGATGCCGTGCCAGCACCACAGGGAAGGATGAATGGGCAGCAGCTTGAAGGCGTCGGATATGTCCGCCTTCGAGAGCCAAGCACCCACCCCCGCTCTGAGAATGGCCTGGATAGCCATGTCCACCGAAGCGTACTTCAGCGAGAACTCCTCGGAGGGGATGAGCGAGTTGAGACTGGGAACGACGGAAGAATGAGGCGCTGACAGATCATACACTAGACGTTTTTTAATTGGAAATATACCCTGTACAAGCCCGATAGGGCTAACCCTCCGGATACCAAAAGGAGACTGACTGAACGGGCCTATCATAAAGTCCCGATCCAACTCCGTCTGCAGAAGGACGTCAATCGCTGGCTCATCTGTTGCTGCTGAGCGTAGGTTCGGACATTCGTGGGTGGAGTGGGGCAGGGTGATGAGCCCGGTATGAAACCCATCGGTGAAACCTCGGATGAGGTCAAGTAAACATCGAGCCAAAGGACGTTGACCCGGCTTAGTCACGGCTTCTTCTGCTTGACCTCACACAGGACCCTGGGGTGCGCCCTCTGGCATAGGGTGCAAACATGCAAGAGCCGGCACTGGCTGAAATTGCAGGAGCCGTAATTGAAATTGTTGCAAATGGCGGCTCCCCCAACCATCCGCACCAGACGTCCCAACTTGTCCACCTTCTGCCCTTGCGCCGGGGCCTGCTGAGCCTGGCTCGCGCTGGTAGAGGCCGTGCTAGCTATCGGATGGACAGAGGCTATGTTGGCACACCAGACCGTGGTGTGGGACGCTGACTGACAGACAGCACATAGCGGGGAGCGTAGACCCGCGAAGTGGCGGCAGAACAACTCCGTGTCCACTACGCTCCAGTCCGTTGTCAAATGGAACTGTAAGAATCTGTTGAGCCTCGGATCCTTTGCTTTCAAAACCACCGAGATGTCCCCCCAGGTGTAGGCCTTGTTCTCGGCCAAGTCATGGACCGAGATCATGAGTGAGGCCAGGTTAACGTCTTTGCCCTCTAAAATGCCCTTCCTTACGTTGGGTGGCACCAGGTGGGAAGGGTGAACGGTAGTCGTGGCAAGCTCACTACCTGCGGCCGGTGCACTGATGGCTGGGACCACCGCAGGGTCCGGAACCGTGGCAGCCGGGCTGGTCTCTAGATGAGACACCCTGTCCTGGACCTCAATGATCGAGGAAGACAGGGAAGACACGAGAGTGTGTAGCTGAGCGACGGCGGCTGAAATAGACTCCAGAGACGCCTGCTGGCTGCTGGGGCCTGCTGCGGCCGGTGGTGGGAAGAGGAGCCTGAATAGCTCCGCCTTCCTGGCCGCAGACGAGAAGGGTATCCCTCTGCGCCTCAGTTCGGCAGACAGCCTGGGAATTGTCCATGCCCTAAGAGACTGGACACTGCCAGCCTCGGAGGCTGACGCCGGAGATAGCGGGGTGGTGAGGTCATCGCTGCCGACTGATGACATGGCGGCTGCCAAGACCCGTTACTTAGTGGACTGGTCACGTGTCTGCAGGCTGGGCCTATAAAGAGGTGACAAGAAATGAGTTTGGACGTGTCACCTACGGTATACGTACCTGCCATGAGAAAGCAGGAGCCCCCCCCGTGCCCCTGTGTTTTTTTTTTCTTTTACCTGCTGGAACCCTGATCAAGCTGGTGCAGGTGGACCTACTGAACCCGACTGACCTGAGAGAGTGTGAGAGAAAGTACCTATTTAAGAGCCTGAAACTGCTGCCGTCCAGAGCGACGGAACC
This sequence comes from Lithobates sylvaticus, assembly GCA_028564925.1. Lineage (NCBI taxonomy): Eukaryota > Metazoa > Chordata > Amphibia > Anura > Ranidae > Lithobates > Lithobates sylvaticus. The sequence continues at coordinate 72,319,234 of CM053029.1, forward strand.
CGTAGATGATAACAACAGGCGATAGTGACTTAAGTCGACTGCCAAGACAGCTGTGGAATCAAATGACAGATAACAACACGAACGACTGACATGACATGTTGCCTTAACTGAAAATGAACTTCCCGTGACAGGGCCCGGCCCGTTCGTACCGTATGGGGGTAACTGTGAGCCGGACTCTGGAGCACGTACAGAAATGAGGCAACCGTGAAATGAGGCCAACTGCCTGGGTACGCTGAGGCCGAACTGTGACATCCAGCTGCCACCGGGTCCGACTCCAAGTGCTACAGTATGCATTAGGAACGCAAGCACTCGTGTGCCAGCGACCTTGATCATCATGCCACTGTCTAATGACTGAACCCCTTTTTTTTTTTTTGTAGAAATGCGGCCGGCCTAGGGCACGCCGGCGCGAATTCGTACAGGGAGGTGACCAATTAACGCCGGGGCGTGGTAAGGTGACATAGAAATGATATAACATGACAAGGACAAGAATCAAAGTCTCTTTTTTTTTTTTTTTTTTTATACGATTCCGCCCCTGGCGCATGTATTGAAATGAGGCCGGCCTAGGGCACGCCGACACGAATTAGTGCGGGGAAGTGACTGCATTCATGCCGGGCGTGGTAAGGTGATAGAAATGACATACCATGACAGGGGCAAGAATCAAGAATGTACGCAACCTGTGATGCGATTCCGCCCTTGGCGCATGTATCGAAATGAGGCCGGGTAGTCGTGCGTCTGGATCGCCCCGATCGGAGCATCTATGGATGCGACCGGACCTACCCAGAGGTATGGTGACCGAAATGAAACCATGACAAAGACTAGATTACAACAAACCGAGCAATTTGTAACCGAATCTAATCTCTGGAGCATGTATCGAAATGAGGCCGAGCGGCTAGGCGAATCAGTGCGAATGGATGCATGCCGGATGCGACCGGATTCAGACCGATACGTGGCCAATGACCGATATCATGCCAAAGGCTGGACTCGAGCCCGCATCCGTACGAGCGGTGGGCCAATCTCTGAAACATGTATGGTAATACGGCCGTAACCTGGGTACCCCGAGACAAATCCGTGCCTAAGTGCGACATGACTTGAATCTGAGTGTGGCCAGGATCGAAATGATGGCATGAATGCCCTGTTTTAACTGATGCGAAATGACTTAGCATGACCGAATGGCCTGATACGTTAGCCATGTTTGAAATGACGAAATGATTGCCATGCTAATACGTGAAATGTTTCGACACGGTCGAAGTGATTCGTACAATTAACATGCCAACAGCGATTCGGAATGCAAATAGCGATTCGGCACGCTTGCTGGCGCAACCGATTTGAATAATATGACAGGACATGAATGATGCGTGTGAGTGCGAACGGCACCCGTGCATGAGCCATGTTTGAACGATTCAAAGACTGCGTAATACGACCGCGTAAGGGGAACCCTTGAGTGCCGGATGCGGCATCGGTCGGAGTGTTATGGCGGGCGGCCCTGAATGTGCGTGCCGCTAGGCGGCTCCCGATCGTGTACAACCAAAAACGTGCGAGTAAGTGTTTAGGTTTCGAGACAAGCAGTGCGTGGTTCGTGAGCTACGCAGACCACAGTTTAGTGACATGATAAGCAGTGCATGAGAACGTAAAACATGGGAGCCGAAGCCCTACCTGCGACAGCCGAACCAGACTCTTTGTACGGAACTGCGACTCGGTGACACGAGTGCGACACGAAGGGACAACACGACTTACGAACACGGAACGCGGGACTGCAACAAAAGGAGACGGACAGACGAAAACGGAGCTCACGAACCGACACCAACAGCGCTTGTTTCGAACGAGTCGGTCCTAGATGTCTGACGTATCAGATATCACGCACAGGAAACCGACAAAGACCGGCGGCCTTTGGGCTGCTTAAATACCCTCCGGGCTCCTCCCATAACTTCAGGCCGCTACCCGGCCTTCCAATTAATTGATTTTTATTTCGTTCTAAAATATTTTTCACACTTCTTATGCTCAAATTCCCTGTGCACTGCAAGCCTCCTAAGGGACCCAATTAAAAAGCAGTGAAATTACCATACCACAGCCATACCGTTACTTTAAAAAAAAAAGAGATACTGCACATTTAGGCCCCTTTCACATCTCGCGTAGTGGGAATTCATGTTTCCACTCGCAATTTTTTTAATGCAATTTACACATTTTTCTGCATGTTGTACATAGGGCAGTCCGTTCAAGTGAATGGCCTGCACTATGTGCTTTGTTGTGCTAAAGAGGCTCACACACCTTTTTGGGCAACCTGCTTTGCATGATTTTTAAATGTGTGTTTTGCTACAATTTCCACGCAATTCTGTCATGCAAAATCCCACTCCGTTTGGGGTGGCATTAAGTGTTAATGGCATCCATACGCATGTTGTGTGTTTTGTCATGATTGCCACTCGATTTGGCATCATAGGCAGAATTGCCAGCAGTTCCAAATTGCAGAGTGTGAGTGGGGCCTTATAAAGTGTGACCTGTGAAAGTCATGTATCGCAAAGTTCTCTATGCTACTTTGAGCAGAGAAAAGTCTATGAGCTACAACAGCCTCCAAACTGCAGCCTGTATATTATTAATGAGCTACAGCATGAAGATTACAATGGGTTGCAACCTTGCATTTTTAAGCAAAAGTGGATAGCAGAATCCACTTTCCACCTTTAAAGTGGATGTAAACCCAAACATTTTTTTTGTTGTTGTTGATGTCATAATGTAGAGAATAAGATTTCCTTTCATTTGAGCCCAGTCTTGCCACACAGATTTACTCGAAAACTTTGTCAAAACGCCCCCTTGCTGTGAGTGACAGGTGATTTACATATCTCATGCACTAGCCTGAAACAGGTTATTATCAGATCACTGGATGTTCTACTATGCCCAGCTCTGACTACATACATGTCCCCTAAATCACTTATCTGTCTATAGTCTGCTGACTGTTCACTGCATCCCATGATGAGAAACATCCAGTGAAAACACAGCAATCCTGGGAGAGCTGGAGGGAGGGGAGGGGGATGTGAATTGTAAACTTTTTACACAGGATGTGCCTGTCTCAGGCTAGTGCATGATATGTAAATCACCTGTCACTCACAGCAAGGGGGCGTTTTTGACAAAGTTTTAAAGACTTTTTCAAGATTTCTCTAACTGAACAATAAAAGGCCTCGAGTAAGCTTGTGTGGCAAGACTGGGCTCAAATGAAAGGAAAACGTATTCTCTACATTATGACATCAAATTGTCAAAAATCATAAATCAAATCAAACATTTTTTGGGTCTACATCCACTTTAATTAGCTACTAAGTCTCCACTTGAAACAAACTCTATTTTTCTAAAACTGCACATTTCTCAAGAACATGTTACTAAATTTCTACCCTACTAGTATTCCAATCGTTTATATAAATATTTTTTTAAATTTGATTGCAGGTGGAGGAAAGAGAAGAAATTGTAAAAGGGCTTCACAGCAAAGTATGATGGATGGAGCAGGTGAAAAGACATTTTCTTGCACTGAGTGTGACAAATCCTTTAGAGCAAAAACTAATTTAATTTATCATCAGAGGACTCACACAGGGGAGAAGCCATTTATGTGTTCAGAATGTGACAAGAGCTTCTTACGAAAGGATCATCTTATTCGGCACCTGAGGATTCACACAGGAGAGAAGCCATATTAATGTTCTGAATGTGATGAACAGTTTTTACACCATAGTTCATTGATTATACACAAGATGATTCACACAGGAGAGAAGCCGTACCAGTGTACTGAATGTGACAAATATTTTTCCAGAAAATCAAGCCTCACAACACATCAGATGATTCACACAGGAGAGAAGCCTTTCAGATGTTCAGAATGTAACAAGTGCTTCTCAGTAATATCCAACCTTTATCAACATCAGAGGATTCACACAGGAGAGAAGCCACATCAATGCTCTGAATGCAATAAATATTTTTGCAATAAAGCTGATCTTATGAAACATCAGAGGATTCACACAGGAGAGAAGCCTTTCACATGTACAGAATGTAACAAGTCCTTCTTACGCATATTTCATCTTACTCGACACATGAGGATTCACACAGGAGAGAAGCCACATCAATGCCCTTAATGTAATAAAAGTTTTAGTCAGAAATCAAACCTGAATGATCACCAGAGGGTCCACACAGGTGAGAAGCCATTTAGATGTCCAAAATGTGCAAAGTGCTTCTCTACAATACCTGAAAACACATACATAGGGAAGTCATTTAGATGTTCAGAACGTGCTTAGTTCAAAAAAAAAAAAAGAAATGTTCTTGTGTTCAGAAGACTTACAGGAAAAAGGTTGTGTCCTTGTTATTAACCACTTGACCTCTGGAAGACTTACCCCCCATCATGACCAGGCCATTTGTTGCGATACAGCACTGCGTTACTTTAACTGACAATTTGCGCTGTCTTGAGACGCTGTACTCGAACAAAACTTGTGTCCTTTTGTTCCTCACCATTTATTTTGGGGGTATCTGATTACCACTCCAGTTTAATTTTTTTGTGCTATAAACAGAAATAGACCATCAATTTTGAAAAAAAAAAAAAAAAACAATATTTTTTTCTTTCTGCTATAAAACATATCCAATAAAAAAAAGAAAAAATCAAATCTCTTCATCAATTTAGGCCAATATGTATTCGGCTACATATTTTTGGTTAAAAAATCCCAATAAGCGTATATTGATTGGTTTGTGCAAAATGTATTGCGTCTACAAACTATGTTATATTTTTGTTTTATTTATTTATACTAGTAATGGCAACAATCAGCGACTGATTGCGGGACAGCAATATTGTGGCGGACAGCAGGGACACTAACTGACACTATAAACACTTTTTGGGGACCAGTGACACTAACACAGTAATCAGTACTAAAAATATGCACTGTCATTGTACTAACAACACTGGCTAATGACACATCAGGGGCGATCAAAAGGTTAACTGTGTGCCTAGCCAGTGTTTGTGCACAGTGTGGGAGATGCTTTTACTAGGGGATGGCATGGATCCATGTTCTTGCTTTACAGGAACACAGGGTCCATGCCTCCTGTACTGACAGAATGGCGATCTGCCTTGTTTACTCAGGCTGATCGCCGTTCTGGTGCACTGCCTAATGATCAGTGGATGCTGACAGACATCAAGTCCTCTGTACCCGCAGATCAGCTCCCGATGTGTCTAATCACTGCGGGAGGGGGTTTCCGGTGGAACGCATGCGTGCCCCAGATCCAGAAGTGTTGGATCACGTACCTAGTACATGATCCGGCGCAGCAGTGCCACCTTGCCCCAGTATATCTAAGTTATACTGGTGGCAAGTGGTTAAAAACAAAAATGTTTCACAATCAAGGAGAATAACGCATAAAAACTCACACATAAGAAAAGGGAACTAAATGTTCCAAATCTATTCAGAACTTTAGATAGCAGAAACATCTGATTCGACACAAAAGGGTTCATCAGAGCCACTGTGAAAATAAATTGTAATAACTGTATATTATGAATAAACATTTGGCTAACTGATCAAACGATTTATGTGAATATGTTGAATGTGGGAAGTGTATACTGAAAGTTTATTGAATTTTTCACTACAAAGTATGCGTCCATCTCCAAGATGGCTGAGAATGTAATAGTCGTGGCAATCAAAAGTGACTTGACTTAAATGTATTTGCCAGCTTTGGGGATAATATCAGGCAAAATCATTAATAAATATGCACCTAAAAAAAAAATGGCCAATAGTCCTTGAATTTGTTTCAAAAAGTTTACTTGCCAACTAAGGCCTCAATCACACGGGACCAGTATACGGTGAATCAGTTGTTTGAATATGCAGCCAGCTGTTTTATGTGAGTCTAGGGGATGTAATAAAAGTGCTCACATCAATAATATCTTCATACACTTCATAAAGGTTATTTCTTGCATCAATCAGTGCTATCTTCATAAAGCTTGTAAAAAATATTTTATGTATCAGTCAGTGTCTAACTTCCAATACACCATACAACTTGTGCGATCCTTCAGTCTTTCATCACTGTGTAGAAAGTGCTCTCCACTCCCCATAAGACACCACACTCACCAGAGTTATTGAGAGAGTTACGAAAATGATAAAGTATGGGTCACACTAGAAAAAAAACATGGCGGGATGTAATCTGAAGGCCCCATGGGTTCCAGTAGTACACCATGGTCTATCAAATTAAATTTCTTTTTAACTTTAAAAACTTGGGACAAGTTAAATTGCAAAGGGTAGATGGTTCAACCGACTTCATCCTTAGCCCCATTGGGTGAAATTACTTGGTTTGAACCTGGAATGGATATGATATTACGGGGTATAGATGGAAACACCAAATTTTATAATTTTTTTTCCTGAGGGGAAAATTGTATGTTTGGAAACTCTAAAGGCCCATACACAAGATATTAAAATTTGAATAAAATTTCCGCCCGACGAACGATCTGCCGATTTTTCGGATCGTTAGTATAGTGCTTTCGACAGCTGATTATGCTTTTTTATCCAACAACAGCTGTATGTTCAGACTATAAAATTTTTGTCGGATATGAACTCAACGTCCAATTTTCATTTAATTAGTACAGTTTTTGTCCAAAAAAAACGTAAGAGCAAGACTACGCATGCTCAGAAACAAAATAACACATACAAAACTATTCAACACATTACATCACTTCTGACGTTGTATTCTGTCGTACAAAAATTTTCATATGGTGAGTAACCTCTTCACTTTCAACATGAGACTATCATGCAACAAAAAAGGATGAACGGTCGTCCGAAAATCTGATCGTGCATACGAGGCTTTAGACACTACATAGGGGCATCTCCCAATGGATTTTTGGCACTAAAGACAACTAACAGACTGTTAAAAAATGTACGCCTAAACTGCAACCAGTGGACGATTTATCCAATTTCAAATCTGTGCGGGGGTGGACTGGACCAAATAAAGCAAGGGCCCCCTGTCAGGCCCACCCATGAAAAGCCCCTACATTTTGCACAAAGTACAACTTCTGCCTTTTTTTATGGGACCTGGAGGTGTCCATTAGACAGTCTGTTAGAACTGTCCAGGCCCCATTAAAGTCTACAACAGAGTCTAATGGGACCTGGAGGGGGGTCTCTCTAACAGAGGTCCTTTCAGTGTCCATTATAGAGTCGGGTATAAAGAGTCCCCCGGGTCCCATTAGATTCACTCTGGACCTCAAGGGACCCCCTCCTTGTGCCATGACTCTCACCCCTGGCCCAACTTCTCACAAAGTAGAAATACAATTGGCATTGTGTAGCGCTCCTCTTACCTTAACTATGGGTACTGTAGCTGTGGCATGCTACCGCATCCTCTGTGCCTGGCTGGCTCCCATGTCCTCTGTGGGTAGGCTGGCTGGCACTCTGCTGTGGCTGGGTCACCATGGGTGGCTGGCTGGCTGGCTGGCCCTGCTGTGGGTGGGTCGCCGTTGGTGGTTGGCTGGCACCATGGCCCTGCTGTGGGTGACCCCAAAACATCCTTCCCATGTTGAGGGCATGTGGCCTAGTACAGTTCAGGAGGGGGCCACTCCCTCGTCCCTCCTATTTTCCTGCAGCCTGCCAGGTTGCATGCTCAGATAAGGGTCTGGTATGGATTTTGGGGGGACCCCTATGCCATTTTTTTTATTTTTGGTGCAGGGTTCCCCTTAAAAGCCATACCAGACCTGAAGGGTCTAGGATGGATTTTGGGGGATCCCCTATGCAATTTAAAAAAAATTGGTGCAGGGTTCCCCTTAATATCCATACCACACCCAAAGGGCCTGGTATGGATTTGGGGGCATCCCCACAAATTTTTATTTTTATTATTGTGCAGGGTTCCCATTAATATTCATACCAGACCCAAAGGGCCTGGTAATGGACTGGGGGGGGGACCCATGCCACCTTTTTTCGATTCGATTTTTCTATATTGCAGAGATCCGACAATACTTCACAGCTGTGATCAGTTTTAAATGACTTTTTTTCCTTTAGAAATGTAATTTTGCTGTGGTATTGCTCTAAACATGGGAAAAATGTGTTACTATACAGGCATACCAAGGGGACCCCCCAGGCACGATATTTAAAGGAATATTTCATTTTTATTGTTTCACTTTAAGCATTATTAAAATCACTGTTCCTGAAAAAACTGCCGTTTTTAAAACTTTTTTTGCATTGATACATGTCTCCTGGGGCAGGACCCAGGTCCCCACACTGTCTTTCTCAATGATTTTTATCTATATTGCCAGTATCCAAAAATACATTACAGCCGCGATCAGTTTTCAACTACTTTTTTTCCTTTAGAAATGTAATTTTGCTGTGGTATTGTTCTAAACATGAGAAAGATGTGCTACTTTACAGGCATACTAAGGACAACTCCCAGGCACGATTTTTCAAGGAATATTTCATTTTTTATTGTTTCATTTCTCAGCGTTATTAAAATCATTGCTCTTGAAAAAAATGCAGTTTTAAAAACAGCTTCTGCTGCCCCCTTACTTAGAGAAGACAATGGAAACTTCTTTCCTGAAACTTAACAAAAAAAGTTGTTATGTTAATGGCCAGCCTAAAGGTTCTTTTTCTAAATGTACATCAGAATATAAAACAAGTAATGTGTTCAATATACCTTGTCATACTAATCCAAATCTGATAATGGTCAGAGATTAACATAATAAAAAAGATTATAACAAAGAAAACAAAACAAATAGACCAACACCCAAGCACAGAGCCATACAATATGTATGACATCCTTTAAGTGGCCCTTCTGTTTTTACATTTCCTTTGTTTGAAGAACCTGTTTGGGCCTGTGACACGAATAATACAAAATTAGTTTCGGTACTTTGGGGACTTTGGTGGTTCTTTGTCCACACCACAAATGCAAGGCCACAAAATATAATAGGAATTTCTTCACAGAATACAATTATTAATGAATTTATTATTAGAGAACATTCATCATAGTTTATTCTCTATATCTCATGCTATATAGGTAGACACAGTTGGATGCTCAGGTACAGTGATGTGAAAAAGTGTTTGCCCCCTTCCTCATTTCCTGTTCCTTTGCATGTTTGTCACACTTAAGTGTTTCGGAACATCAAACCAATTTAAACAATAGTCAAGGACAACACAAGTAAACACAAAATGCAATTTGTAAATGAAGGTGTTTATTATTAAAGGTGAAAAAAAATCAAAACCATCATGGCCCTGTGTGAAAAAGTGATTGCCCCCTAAACCTAATAACTGGTTGGGCCACCCTTAGCAGCAACAACTGCAACCAAGCGTTTGCGATAACGTGCAATGAGGCTTTTACAGCGTCCTGGAGGAATTTTGGCCCACTCATCTTTGCAGAATTGTCCTAATTCAGTTACATTAGAGGGTTTTCGAGCATGAACGGCCTTTTTAAGGTCATACCACAACATCTCAATAGGATTCAGGTCTGGACTTTGGCTAGGCCACTCCAAAGTCTTCATTTTGTTTTTCTTCAGCCATTCGGTGGTGGACTTGCTGGTGTGTTTAGGATCATTGTCCTGCTGCAGAACCCAAGTTCGTTTCAGCTTGAGTACACGAACAGATGGTCGGACATTCTCCTTCAGGATCTCTTGGTAGACAGCAGAATTCATAGTTCCTTTTATCACGGCAAGTCTTCCAGGTCCTGAAGCAGCAAAACAGCCCCAGACCATCACACTACCACCCCCATATTTTACTGTTGGTATAATGTTCTTTTTCTGAAATGCAGTGCAGTGACCTTCTACGCCAGATATACTTGGACACACACCTTCCAAAGAGTTCCACTTTTGTCTCATCGGTCCACAGAATGTTGTCCCAAAAGTCTTGGGGATCATCAAGATGTGTTGTGGAGAAATTGAGACGAGCTTTGATGTTCTTTTTGCTCAGCAGTGGTTTTCTCCTTGGAACTCTGCCATGCAGGCCATTTTTGCCCAGTCTTTTCCTGATGGTGGAGGCATGAACGCTGACCTTAACTGAGGCAAGTGAGGCCTGCAGTTCCTTGGACGTTGTTGTGGGGTCTTTTGTGACCTCTTGGATGAGTCGTCGCTGCGCTCTTGGGGTAATTTTGGGCGGCCGGCCACTCCTGGGAAGGTTCACCACTGTTCCATGTCTTCGCCATTTGTGGATAATGGCTCTCACTGTGGTTCGCTGGATTCCCAAAGCTTTGGAAATGGCTTTATAACCCTTTCCAGACTGATAGATCTTAATTACTTTCTTTCTCAATTGTTCCTGAATTTCTTTGGTTCTCGGCATGATGTGTAGCTTTTAAGGATCTTCTGGTGGACCTTACTGTGTCAAGCAGCTCCTATTTAAGTGATGCCTTGATTGTGAACAGGTGTGGCAATAATCAGGCCTGGGTGTGGCTAGAGAAATTTAACTCAGGTGTGGACAACCACAGTTATAGTATGTTTTAACAAGGGGGGCAATCACTTTTTCACACAGGGCCATGATGGTTTGGATTTTTTTTCACCTTTAATAATAAACACCTTCATTTACAAATTGCATTTTGTGTTTACTTGTGTTGTCCTTGACTATTGTTTAAATTGGTTTGATGTTCCGAAACACTTAAGTGTGACAAACATGCAAAGGAACAGGAAATGAGGAAGGGGGCAAACACTTTTTCACACCACTGTATAATCCACCCATCAACAGGCCAAACTATCTTTAGATTCCTGCTGAGTTCTTAATTAAACAGCCAAGCATGAATTTAGATAAACTGTTACTCCAAGTGGGTCCACCATCACTGTCCTCCACAATCCTCAAGTATTCAAGTGCTTGTCCAGTTCATCCAACTGTGTACAATATAACATCCAAAAATCTGGACGGGTGCACTTCTGAAAAACATCCAATCTTTATTGCGGTAGTAAAAGCATTCCAATACAGCACTATGACACCATGGGGACATCGAAAAATTAAGGTATTTCACACTATATCAGTGTTTACTCATGACTAAACTGTTCAGAAGTGCAGCTGTCTGGATTTTTGGATGTTCTATTGAGTCAAGCATTCTGTACATGTTTAGTTAAAATCAATTTCCAAACAAATGTGACTTATTTTTCTGTGGTAAATTATTAAAGTATTCTGCCTAGTGCCTGCAAGACAATCTAATAGCATTACGTTCAATTCATAAAGCTTTACACAAGGGTAAGAATATTTATTTTCAGTTTTGTGACTGTAATTTTTACTTCCCATTGGTCACCACTGAAAATAACATTTTGAAAATAAGGATCCTTCTCCTGTTTTTTTTTAACTTTCTTATTTGAGCCTCTAATGGTCCTCTGTAAAATATATTGCTCTGTCCTTGGTGTCCATTGTGTCACTTTGCCCCTGTAAGTCCCAATTACTATACACATGAACATATCAGGAATATATATTTTGTTTTAAGTAAACAGCATAGTTTTTATTAAAAATCCTAAGTGGAGGAAAAATATATATTTATTAAAGCCTTTTTCTATGCTGATGGTAAATTTACTCATGAAGTGAGGCCCCTTCCTGTTACTTCACCTGCAATGCATGTGTACATCATATGAAGGTGACAGTAGGGAATGAAACACATTCTCTGTACCCCCCACCATGTGACCCGGGTAGTCTGCACTCATCATCACACTCGGGAGAGGCATGGTAGCTACCACAGGGTAGAGAGTAGAGATGCATGCAAACATCTCTCCCTTCCCCTTCCTCTTACTGACCTGGAAGCAAAATGACACTTCCAGGCCCCCATGTCAATTTTCCCAGCCACTAGATCACACTTTTGTGCTACTTTTCCAAGCACATTGAACTGCATTAGATTCATTGGAGGACAGGTGAGACAACAGGGGTATTTTAGACCCCTGGTGTCTCATTAAAGAGAACCCGTCACCTAAAAATCATCAAATAGAGTATTAAAGAAACAGTATAATAGCAGAATGAAAGTACCAAGTATACTACAACATGAAACTGTAAAGTCACAAATGTCTACAAGTATCTGTATACCCTCTACAGCTTCCTCTGTCATTGATATTACAATCACAGTATTATCTCTTATAAATGCTAATGATAAGTTCAAATCATGGATTTTATATTTACATTCCCTGCTATTGTTTTCCCTCCAAACCTTCAAATGTTAATGAACTTGTCACATCACTGGAGCAAAAACTTGAATACAAATAAAGACAAGTGGACCCTGGGCAATTGGAAACACACCTTACATTGTTCTGAATAGATCCTTTTAGCAAATCCAAAGCTGCCTCATGTTAGTGAATGGGGGTGAAGTGAATATAAGGTGAAGCAGAACTCAGACAGGTAGAAAGATTACTGGCAAATAAGGAGAACAAGGAGCAGCTAAAGGTTCCCAATATTACACAATACCAGGTAAGATATAGAACTTTCCATATACATTTTTTTGTTCTTATACATTTTTATGAAATTAAATAATCCCTGTCATTTGCATCTGGGTGTTGTATTATTGTATTATCATGCTGTATTACATTTTTATATTTAATAATACATTTCCTTAATCATTAAGTCCCACCTTTCAAAAGGAATTGATATAATCAAATACCTGAGGTGCAATTGGTTTATTTGATTCTCTGTGAATAGAAATTTTTATGTGCAAACAGAATTTCAAAGTATATCTGAAGCGAAAACATGTTAGATATTGCCAAAGAATAGAATCCCTATCAAACTGTATTGCTCTCAATGAGAGACCATTGTCAAAAGAATAGAAAATGATGGGAAATCCAAATGTGTATGGTTAAAATTGGAGTTCATGGGAAATCTTTCAATGGATACAGCTGACAGTGACATTGAAAGTGATAACTATCTAAGAGAGGATTTCCTCTCACTTTGAAAATATTTGATCATCTTGTTGTATTTACATTACAGGAAAGTGATTTAAAAGTATGTAAGTAAATATACCGGCATGTGAGAGGAAGCAGCTCTCACATCTCCTGAGCTTGATCCTGCACCGATCCTCCCTCAGCCAACTTACCGACATTCTGCACATATATGCTGCAAGCTGCTGACCCAGGGATCACAGGGGAACCTCCTCCAGCCCTCTGCACCCGGGGAATGACCCGAAAATCGCAATTTGAGATGGGTCCCGATTTCCAAGATGGCGCCGGCGCGTCTGTGATGAAAGGAACCCCACGAGGCGCTGACAGGCAGAAGGAGTATGGACACAGAGGAACAAAACAGCCCAAGTCACAGGGTAAGGAGACACCTAGAGACATGGTGTATTACACCCAGAAAATGAATGGGCTGGTGGGGAGTGAGACTGCTGGACATTCACACTGCAGTGAGCCTGCTATGAATGGGACACAGGCTGGGGCGGCCATCTTAGCTGCAACTAGTGAGCATGATGAGACTGATCACTCTGACTCTGGGGCCCCTGAAACACATGAACAGGACACATCCAGTACCAAGCAGCCCACACTGGCTGACATCCTCAGGGCAGTTAATATTGGCAATGCTTCTGTGGCCTCTGTGAAGGAGGAACTGTCGCTGCTGCGACAAGATATGCAGAAAATGCGGGAACGCACAACTGCAGTGGAGAGCAGAGTGAGTGAAATAGAGGATCATTTACCCCCCATTGAGAGAGACTCCAAGGCTGCTTACCAACTGGCAAGGGAGGCTGTTGACAGAGCCGAGGATTTCGAGAATCGCCTTAGGAGGAACAACATACGCATTGTGGGGCTTCCTGAGAAGGTGGAGGGCAGGGACCCCACTGAGTATGTGGAAGGATGGCTGCTGGACATATTTGGCAAGAATGCGTTTTCCCCCTTATTTGCTGTGGAGCGGGCTCACAGGGTGCCGTCCCGGCCTGCTCAACCTGGGGGGCCCCCCAGATCCATGCTGGCAAGAATATTGCACTATCGGGATAGAGAAACTGTCCTACGGCTAGCCCGGGAACGGGCCAACATACAGCACAATGGGGCCAGAGTGTCCTTTTATCTCGATTTTTCGGCGGAGGTGCAAAGACGCAGAGCTAAATTCTTTGATGTAAAACGCAGGCTGCGACAGCTGCAACTTCCATACGCAATGTTGTACCCGGCAAAACTGAGAGTGATAGTGAGAGGTCAAGCGCAATTCTTTGAAGCCGCAAAAGAAGCCAGTGCCTGGTTAGACCGTAACGAGCAAGCCCTGTGACGGCGTGATCAGAACGAGGAGGAAGGATGAGGATGACGGGGGTACAGGAGGAGAAAATTTGATTTGAAAATCTGTACTGTTGTGCCTTGATATGGAGAACCGGTTTTGAACTTACTCAGATTAACCATGGCTGAGGGACATTATATTGCTTCGGATCAAGACAAGAGCTGCAGAAATCGTTAACGTGAATTTCTACATTTTGCACTTAAAAGTCTCCCTGAGTGAAAACTCGGGGTACAGAAGTTGTACCGCCATGTTGGCGGGCGAAGGTTTGATGCTGCTGGAGGGGATTGCCTGTTGCTTCCCCCTGATAATTAATTTTTTCACTTTTTTATGTTTTTCCTATAGGTGGTGTACCGGTAACACTTCTACCATTTATTATGTACTTTGCATATGCATTCCTTTACAGGACTCGGGCCTCGGCCCTAGGACTTCCAGACTCCCAGGTATGGGAGGAGTATATATGCATGTTTTCATACTCCACTCAGTCAAATGGCAGGAATCCCTATAGTATCTTGGAATGTGAGGGGGCACCACTCACCTCTTAAGAGGACCATGATGCACATGTGCCTTAAAAAATTTCTACCGGGTGTGTTATGTTTTCAGGAAACTCATTTGACTGAGGAGACCGTGAGTTGTATACAGTATAATTGGGTGAATAAGGCCTATCACTCGACTCACACATCCCACTCTAGGGGTGTGAGCCTTTTGATTCATGGCGCCTTGGATTATGAAGAGATAGATGCTCTCATTGATTCAGAGGGCCGGTATGTCTTTCTCCACTGTAGACTGGGTATGTTAACCTGTGTTATTGCTGGTATATATGTTCCCCCCCTTCACGGTGGTGGTGCTGAGGGCCTTGCTATCATATTTGGATTAGACCTCTCGCTGGATAGGCACCCGGCCGTAGGTGCCTCTGCCCTCTCCAGGGGTACCCCCCTGGCGAGGTTGTTGCAAGAGGTGGGCTGGGTGGATGTCTGGCGACATCGCCACCCGGGGGTAAAACAATACTCCTGCTTTTCAAAAACGCATGGTAGTCTGTCTAGAATAGACATGGGAGTGGGAAACGCACGCATGCTCCAATATGTGTCCTCTGTGGACTATAGACCCCGTAGCATATCTGACCATTCTCCACTAGTGGTTTATCTGGTGGTCTCCCGACCAGCAGCACTCCCAAGAGCTCCTTGGAAATTTAACGCATACTGGCTGAAACTGTTTAAAAATCCAGAATCCATAGACGAGAACGTGCGTGGGTTTTTCACCACCCAGAACCCGGAGGGTTCAAGTGCGCAGCAGTGGGAGGCCTTTAAAGTTTTTATGAAAAGGTTGTTGACAAATGAGATGACTAAAGTGAAGAATGATTCTTCCGCTATGGTGGTGGACTTGGAGAATAGAGTAAAGGAGTTGGAGCAACAATTTATTCTAGATCCTTCGGATTCGGCGAGGGAGGTGTGGCAGGCCGCTCAATCAGCATATAAATTGAGCGGGTGCTTACCTCAACCGCCGAAAAAAAACGCTTCTTCTCCAAACAGGAGTTTTTTGAGGAAGGGGAAAAAACAGGGCGGATGCTTGTCCGTAACGCAAACTCACATCAAAGATCACCAGCTATAGGGGCCATTAAATCTAAAGCCGGGCCACTTGTCCGATCACCTGAGGGCATTATGCAGGAGTTAGCTGGGTTCTATGAAGAGCTGTACTGCTCTAGTACCGCCTATGACAAGGAGGCTCTAGACCTGTACCTTGGTGGGCTGACATTTCCCAGACTCACCAAGGCGCAGAGGGATGGGTTGGATGCACCTCTCACGGTGGAAGAATTACAAGAAGCCGTGGGGCTGTTCCCTAACTGTAAGGCCCCGGGGGAGGATGGTATACCCATGGAAGTATACAAACAGCATGCAGAAACAATAATGCCCCATTTACTACAGGTATTTAATGCTGCCCGGGAGGCGGGAGAACTTCCGCCCTCCATGGCAAAAGCAAACATTGTACTCCTTCTGAAACCGGGTAAGGACCCGGTTGATCCAGGAGCATACAGGCCAATCTCACTACTGCAGTGCGACATCAAAATTCTAGCGAAGGTATTAGCCCAACGCCTTAACACGGTCATAACTTCCCTCATACACAATGATCAAGCAGGGTTTATGCCAAATAAATCCACTGCCATCAACTTGCGACGGTTATTTTTGAACATGCAATCTAATGTAGACAATGCGGGTAGCTGGGCCCTGCTGTCATTGGACGCCACAAAGGCGTTCGACGGCATCGATTGGACGTATCTGTGGGCAGTAATGGAACGATTTGGGTTTGGTGACACATACATTGCATGAGTGCGTCTACTATACAGTAAGCCTGAAGCCGCTATTCAGGCTTTTGGCTTTCTGTCACAAGACTTTGCTTTGAGGAGGGGGACGCGGCAAGGTTGCCCGCTGTCCCCTTTGCTCTTTGCACTGGCCATTGAGCCCTTGGCGATCGACATAAGGGCGAACGAGCAAATTGTGGGATTCCGCTATGGCCCCCTGCAGGAGAAGATAATGCTTTACGCAGATGATACCCTACTTATGTTGGGAGATACGGACGAGTCCCTGCGGGAGGCCATGGCAACCATTACCAAATTTGGGATGTACTCAGGGTTGCAAATTAATTGGTCAAAATCCACCTTCTTGTTGCTGGATGGCGACGCCACACAGGTAGTGGCTCAGTCATGTCCCATAACTGTCACCACTTCATTTAAATATCTGGGGATCCAGGTTACGTCCAACCTGCGTGATTTTGGTCGGTTGAATATTTCACCCCTGCTTCAGAGGTTTAGAGAGCGAGTGCGGACATGGAATGGCCTGCACATGTCGGCGGCGGGTAAAGTAAACTTGGTTAAAATGATTCTCATGCCTCAATTGCTATATTATCTACATAATACCCCAGTGGTAATACCTTTAAAAATATTTTGTATGGTTAACTCCATCTTTTGCACTGTGGAAAAATAAGCCCCCAAGAATAAAGCTGGAACATCTTCAGAGACCCAAAGACGATGGCGGATTGGCATTGCCCAACCCGTGGTTGTACTACCTTGCCGCTCAGCTACAGCACCTAGTAGGGTCCTTTGGGACAGAGCCGGCTGGCTCCTCCCAGGCACTCATGCTACACACGGTAGGCGCGGGCCCCATCCCCATGGCACTGGAATACCTGGCATTTGCCAGGCCCAACAAAAAGTACCCTACATACAACCTAATACAGAAGGTTTGGAACAAGTGCAAATACTTACAGCAGGCTGAGGGATATACTGTATATAGCCCTTTGTGGCATAATGATACTTACACAGAACTAGCTAAACTACAGGACGGGGCTAGATGGATAGTACATGGTGTCACACATGTTAAACAGGTTTTCAGGAATGGTGTTCTGAGGACGTTTGAGGACCTGCAGGCGGAATTTAGCCTGCCCTCCTCAATGGTCTTCCAATACCTTCAGCTGCAACATGCAGTTCGGGCACAGAGCAGGTCAAATGAGTGGCGCTTGTCACCTACTCCAGTGTTTGACATTATCAGAGATGCTGAAACCTCGAAAGGGTTCATCTCGCAAAGTTACACTGCACTCTTACAATACTTTCTGGGGCAACACCCCCTGAAAGTGAGAGAAAAATGGGAGAGGGATGTGGGACAAATGGACGGTGAGGAATGGAAAGAGATATTTCAGGTGGTGAGTGTCTGTTCTCTAAATGTGGCCCAAAGGCTTACCCAACTTTACATTATTTTGAGGGTGTACTATACACCGCACAGACTACGGTTGATGGGATTACAATCTGAGGATACGTGTACCAGATGTCGTCGAGACCATGGGGATCTTATACATCTTCTGTGGCGCTGCCCCAAATTACATTTATACTGGAATGAAGTGGTAAACTTGATTAATTCTGTATTTGTGCTGTCATTACCGGTTGATCCCAAAGTGTGCCTCTTGGGGGTGGTGGAGGAATATGTGTTGGCAGTTCACACCAGGGAGGCGGTAAATAGGGTATTATTCCAAGCCAGAAGGTTTATCATGCTATATTGGAAATCTAAGACACCCCCGACCTCGAGGGAATGGATAAGTAAAATAGGGGAAATGCTGCGCATGGAGAAACTTATATACCAGCATAGGGGGAGCACTAAGAAATATGAAAATCTCTGGGCCCCATGGCTGGACACACCGGGGCTCGCCCCGGTGGATCTGGTCATGGACAGGCTGCTTGGATAATGGAGGGATAAAAGTAAATGATTGTATTGGCAATACTGTAAGAATAATGTGATGATGTGCCTTGTTACCATATGCAATAGTGTGCCTTTAAACAACAGGAAGTGTTACCTGCTGGTTTGATGTTGTTGGATGTATACCACCTTTTTGTTCAATAAAAACCTTTTTGTTGGTAAAAAAAAAAACAAAGTTCCATGGGTTTTAGAATTTGATAGACATCTTTGAGTGCCCCTGTGTGTTCTTGGTTGTACCCCTCTGTTTTGACATTTCACACCTCCTGATTATCTCCTCCTGTGGTTCACTCTGTGCTTCCCTTTGGGTGGGGTGCACAGGATCCACAGATTAATTTGGGGTTCCCCTTGGGTTGGACCCTTGCACACTCTTATTTATCCAAGTGGGTGGTTGGAATGGTTTGTATTAATTTCTAAGTGGTTTCCTGATGAAGTGTAAGAGCGAAACATGTTGAAACCACCATTAATGATTCTCTATACACAGGAAATATGACAGATAAAACTTTGATACAATGCATTTGTTTTGGGGTACAATGTATCATCTATCCAATTTTCAATGGTTTTAACAATGTCTGATTTGTAAATTACATTTTGGCATCTGACAAATGTCTACAAGTATCTGTATACCCTCTACAGCTTCCTCTGCCATTGTCATTACAATCACAGTATTGTCTCTTATAAATGCTAATGAGAGTGTGAACCATGGATTTCACATTTACATTCCCTCCAAACTTGTCACCTGACTGGAGCAATAACTTGAATACAAATGACAATGCAAATAGACCTCTAAACAATAGGAAATACACCTTACATTGTTCTGAATAATTCCCTACAGCCAATCCAAAGTCGTCTCATGTTAGTGAATGGGGGTGGAATGAATATAAGGTGAAGCAAAGCTCAGACAAGTAGAAGGTTTACAGTTGATGAAGAGAACAAGGAGCAGCTGAAGGATCCCAATACTACATCATACCACGTAAGATAAATTAATTTCCACTAAAAAAAATTTAGTTTCCCATACATTTTTATCAAGTTAAATAGTTCATTTCATTAATAACTGAGTGGTGTACTATTGTCTTTTCATGCTGTATTTGTTTATTATTATATTTAATAATATATTCCTCTAATCATTAAGAACCATGTTTTAAAACCTAAGAAAAGTTACACTATGTTACTCAAAATATAAGTTTTCTACTATACAGAAAATACATTTTCCCTTCAAAATTTGCCTAGCAGTTCATTGCAAGCTCATATTTTTTCATCTAGATACTTTCAAAGTATTAAAGTGACTGTAAACCATTATTTAAAAACAAAAAACAAACATGTTATCCTGACATGCTCTGTGCAATGGTTTTGCTTAGAACAACCCCAATCCTCCTCTTATAAGGTCCCTGACCCCCTACTAGCACTTCTGGCTCCCCCCCCCCCCACTGAGTGCCGACCATTGGAACCCCCATGCTATGGGGGTGCCCTTGCAGACTCGCTCCTAAGACCGCCCCTTGTGTCCATAGACACACAGGGTGCTGATCAGCCCAGCCCCCCACTCCCTCCTCACTGGCTGTGATTGACACCAGCAAGAGCCAATGGTTCCCGCTTCTGTTTCTAAGCCTATGAGGAGGGAAAGAGCTGCTGTACTTGTGCACATCGCTGGATTAAGATTGGGTGGGCTGGGGAGCAGCACTTAGAAGGTTTTTTACCTTAATGCACAGAATACATTTAGGTGAAAAAAACACTTTAGCCTTTAGAACCACTTTAAAAACAACTGATCTTCCATTTTTGTTAACATAACCACTTAAGGACAGAGCCTCTTTTTGACACTTGTTGTTTACAAGTTAAAAATCTTTTTTTTTTTTGCTAGAAAATCACTTAGAACCCCCAAACATGATATATTTTTTTTTCAGACACCCTGGAGAATAAAATGGTGGCTGTTACAATACTTTATGTCACACCGTATTTGCGCAGCGGTCTTACAAGCACAATTTTTTTGGAAAAAATACACTTTTTGACTTAATAATATTACACCCAGTAAATTGATTCCCAACATGTCACGCTTCAAAATTGCTCCCGCTCGTGGAATGGCGACAAACTTTGACCCTTAAAAATCTCCATAGGTGACATTTAAAAATGTCTACAGGTTAACAGTTTTGAGTTACAGAGGTGATCAAGTTCTAGAATTTAGACATGTGCGCCGTCAATAAATTTGTTTTGTTCCGTTCCATTTCGTATTACCCGTAAATTCGTATTTTGTAATTCGTGTCCGAAATTCAATTTGGATTCGTATGAAATACGAATTTTCATTAGGTTTGTTAACTTTTCATAACAAATACAAACGTTTGTTATGATGAATTTAAAAAGCAAAAAATACCTTTCTCAATATGGCAGTCAGTCGTCGGACTCATTATGCTCATTATGAGGGGCTCCGACCATCCCTGTGCTGACTTCCCAGAGGAAGTTAACGAACATTCTTATTTTGTCCGATTCTGAATCTCCCATCGACTACCAGTACCAGTATCCCACTCCCATATTAAAGGTAATTTTCCCAACCCTCACTCAGCAGCAGAATAAAACCTCTGATTGGTCAACAAAACACCAGTCACGTTTCCATTGTAACTGAATTTTGATCCGAAATTCATAAACAAAATTTCGTATAAAATTCTGAAGCATAGCAATTCATATGTCGGATGTTTCCGAATGTACGAATTTTCAGAAACTCGTACTAATTTTCGATTCGTACGAAATGAATCGCACATGTCTACTAGAATTATTGCTCTCACTCTAAAGCCCCATACACACGGTCGGATTTTCCGATGGATTCTGTCCTATCAGACAATGTTGTCGGAAATTCCGACCGTGTGTAGGCACCATCGGACAGTTTCCATCGGATTGTCTGACGGACAAAGTCCTATCTCCTGCTGGATAGATTTTTTGACAACAAAGTCTGATAACACCAAATCCGATCGTGTGTAGCGAATTCCGACGGACAAAGTGCTACGCATGCTCAGATCACATTACAAGACCAAAGCTATTGGCTACTAGCCTCTACGTAGTCCCGTCGTAGGCAACAAACGTCACCACGTTCAGAATGATCGGATTTTCCGACAACTTTGTCCGACCGTGTGTACGCAAAACCAACATCGGACAAAGTACGACGGACATGATCCGACGGACCTGGTCCTCGGATAATCCGCGCGTGTGTATGGGGCTTTACAATCGTGGCGATATCTCACATGTATGGTATGAACACCGTTTTCATATGCAGACGCGACTTATGTATGTGTTTGCTTCTGCGCGCAAGCTCGCTTTAAATTATTTATTTTTTATTATTTATTTTACTTTTTATTTTTTATTTTTACACTGTCCTTTTAACAGAAAAATTTGGGTCACTTTTATTCCTATTACAAGGAATGAAAGCATCCCTTGTAATAGAAAAAAAGTATGACAGGACCTCTTAAAGCGGTTGTATCCTCTGCTTGCTGATTTTTACCTAGAGGTAACCCTATAATAAGGCTTACCTGTAGGTAAAAAAGAATATCTCCTAAACCTGTACGGTTTAGGAGATATTCCCCTTGCATGCAGCCGTTGAGGTCAGCAGCGCATGCGCTCTGAAGGTCCGGCGGATGCTGTCGGAAAATCAGAGCTCTCTGCCGGAAAGAGGACTCCCACACACATGTGTGACATCATCGCGGCTCCAGCACTGTGAAGAAGAAACGCAGAGGAAGCATGTCAGCTCCTTGACCGGGAGGCAATGCCGACGCTTTGTATTAAAGGAAGTATTTCATAATGAGCCAGTATGCGGTGCATACTAGTTCATTATGCCTTTACCTTACAGGTTTTTTTTTGTGGGCATAAACCTGGCCCTCTCGTGCCCCTAATAAAGGTGATCTTGCGGTGAATCCGCCGCAGAGACCACTTTTATCCTAAAGAGCGTCCGCCGTTCCTGAAAATACTAGGGTAATGGCAGCTAGCTGCTGCCATAACAATGGTATTTAGCGTCAAAGTACCGGAGTACAGCTACGGCGGTTTGCGGTAAGTGGTTAAATTGGACATAAAGTGCAAAACTGAAATTTGAAGAATATGTTAGGCATTTCTCTTAATGTTGACTAGTGTACAAAGGTAGAAATGTATCAGTGTTTTAATACTGTCTGCTTTAGGCAATTGTAACATAGACAGGATCTAACAGCTGCTGCCTGGGAAGGCTACTTCACCAGAGCCTTCCAGGGAGATCTCAACTGCTAACTAAGATTTTGAAAAATCTCATGGGATCTTAGGAGAAAGGATTTTTTTTTATACAAAAATGTTTCTGAGTAGAGCATGCAGTGCATAGAAATGGGGCCTGCCTGTGCATCACCATGTGTGGCAGGTATTCTTTGTCCCTAATTTCCACAGGGGGAAGAGCGCAGAGTCTAAAAACACCAAAGATATTTCCAACAACAAAAGCCTGCATTTAAAAAAGTAAAAATGTGCTTTTTAATTGCCACTTCAAAACTGTTCAAAGTGGCTTTATTTTATTTCTTACAATGTGAGTAAAGAACTGCTTTAATAATATTCACTAAATGAATGCAAACATTTCCCTAAATTATTGGTAATTATGAGCTGGGTTCAGTCTGAACTCGGTCCAAATGAAAGTGCATTTATTATTTTTGTTGCATATTTAATAGACTCAAAAATATTTACATACGATTACATTATATTAATTGATTTTTATTTTGTTCTAAAATATTTTTCACACTTCTTATGCTCAAATTCCCTGTGCACTGCAAGCCTCCTAAGGGGCCCAATTAAAAAGCAGTGAAAGTACCATACCACAGCCATACCGTTGCTTTAAAAAAAAAAAAAGAGATACTGCACATTTAGGCCCCTTTCACATCTCGCGTAGTGGGAACTCATGTTTCCACTGGCAATTTTTCTAGCGCAATTTACACATTTTTCTGCATGTTGTACATAGGGCAGTCCGTTCAAGTGAATGGGCTGCACTATGTGCTTTGTTGTGCTAAAGAGGCTAACACACCTTTTTGGGCGACCTGCTTTGCATGATTTTTAAATGTGTGTTCTGCTACAATTTCCACGCAATTCTGTCATGCAAAATCCCACTCCGTTTGGGGTGGCATTAAGTGTTAATGGCATCCATACGCACGTTGTGTGTTTTGTCATGATTGCCACGTGATTTGGCATCATGGGCAGAATTCCAAATTGCCAATTGTGAGTGGGGCCTTATAAAGCGCAACCTGTGAAAGTCATGTATCGCAAAGTTCTCTGTGCTACTTTGAGCAGAGAAAAGTCTATGAGCTACAACAGCCTCCAAACTGCAGCCTGTATATTATTAATGAGCTACAACATGCAGATTACAATGGGTTGCAACCTAGCATTTTGAAGCAAAAGTGGATAGCAAAATCCACTTTCCACCTTTAATTAGCTACTAAGTCTCCACATGAAACAAACTCTATTTTTCTAAAACTGCACATTTCTCAACACCATGTTACTACATTTCTACCCTACTAGTATTCCAATCGTTTATATAAATATTTTTTTAAATTTGATTGCAGGTGGATGAAAGAGAAGAAATTATAAAAGGGCTTCACAGCAAAGTATGATGGATGGAGCAGGTGAAAAGACATTTTCTTGCCCCGAGTGTGACAAATCCTTTAGAGCAAAAATTAATTTAATTTATCATCAGAGGACTCACACAGGGGAGAAGCCATTTATGTGTTCAGAATGTGACAAGAGCTTCTTACGAAAGGATGGTCTTATTCGGCACCTGAGGATTCACACAGCAGAGAAGCCATATCAATGTTCTGAATGTGATCAACAGTTTTCACTCCATAGTTCATTGATTATACACAAGATGATTCACACAGGAGAGAAGCCGTACCAGTGTACTGAATGTGACAAATATTTTTACAGAAAATCAAGCCTCACAACACATCAGATGATTCACACAGGAGAGAAGCCTTTCACAAGTTCAGAATGTAACAAGTGCTTCTCAGTAATATCCAATCTTTGTAAACATCAGAGGATTCACACAGGAGAGAAGCCATATCAATGCTCTGAATGTAATAAATATTTTTGCAATAAAGCTGATCTTATGAAACATCAGAGGATTCACACAGGAGAGAAGCCTTTCACATGTACAGAATGTAACAAGTCCTTCTTACGCAAATTTCATCTTACTCGACACATCAGGATTCACACAGGAGAGAAGCCGTATCAATGCCCTTAATGTAATAAAAGTTTTAGTCGGAAATCAAACCTGAATGATCACCAGAGGGTCCACACAGGTGAGAAGCCATTTAGATGTCCAAAATGTGCAAAGTGCTTCTCTTCAATACCTGAAAACACATACATAGGGAAGTCATTTAGATGTTCAGAATGTGCTTAGTTAAAAAAAAAAAAAAAAGAAATGTTCTTGTGTTCAGAAGACTTACAGTAAAAAGGTTGTGTCCTTGTTATTAACCACTTGACCTCTGGAAGATTTACCCCCCATCATGACCAGGCCATTTTTTGCAATACAGCACAGCGTTAACTTTAACTGAAAATTTGCGCTGTCCTGCGACACTGTACTCAAACAAAACTTGTGTCCTTTTGTTCCTCACCATTTATTTTGGGGGTATTTGATTACCACTCCGGTTTTTATTTTTTGTGCTATAAACAGAAATAGACCAACAATTTTGAAAAATAAATAAATAAATTTATTTCTGCTATAAAACATATACAATAAAAAAAAGAAAAAATTACATTTTCTTCATCAATTTAGACCAATATGTATTCTGCTACATATTTTTGGTTAAAAAAATCCCAATAAGCGTATATTGATTGGTTTGTGCAAAATATTTGCATCTACAGACTATGTGATATTTTTGTTTATTTATTTTTTATACTAGTAATGGTGGTAACTGTGGGACTGCGACATTGTGGCGGCCAGTGTTTGTGCACAGTGTGGGAGATGCTTTTACTAGGGGATGGCATGGATTCATGTTCTTGCTTTACAGGAACACTGGGTCCATGCCTTCTGTACTGACAGAATGGCGATCTGTCTTATTTACTCAGGCTGATCGCCGTTCTGGTGCTCTGCCTAATGATCAGTGGATGCCGGCAGACATCAAGTCCTCGGTACCCGCAGATCAGCTCCCACTGTGTCTAATCACTGCGGGAGGGGGTTGCCGGCGGAACGCATGCGTGCCCCAGATCCAGAAGGGTTGGATCACGTACCTAGTACATGATCCGGCGCAGCAGTGCCACCTTGCCCCAGTATATCTGTTATACTGGTGGCAAGTGGTTAAAAACAAAAATGTTTCACAATCAAGGAGAATAACGCATAAAAACTCACACATAAGAAAAGGGAACTAAATGTTCCAAATCTAATCAGAACTTTACATAGCAGAAACATCTGATTCAACACAAAAGGGTTCATCAGAGCCACTGTGAAAATAAATTGTAATAACTGTATATTATGAATAAACATTTGGCTAACTGATCAAACGATTTATGTGAATATGTTGAATGTGGGAACTGTATACTGAAAGTTTATTGAATTTTTCACTACAAAGTATGCGTCCATCTCAAAAATGTCTGAGAATGTAATTGTCATGGTAATCAAAAGTGACTTGACTTAAATGTATCTGCCAGCTTTTGGGATAATATCAGGCAAAATCATTAATAAATATGCATCTAACATAAAAATGGTCAATAGTCCTTGAATTTATGTTTCAAAAAGTTTACTTGTCAACTAAGGCCTTAATCACATGGGACCAGTATACAGTGAATTAGTTGTTTGATTATGCAGCCGGCTGTTTAATGTGAGTCTAGGGGATGTAATAAAAGTGCTCACATCAATAATATCTTCATACAATTCATAAAGGTTATTTCTTGCACCAATCAGTGCTATCTTCAAAAAGCTTGTAAAAAATATTTTATGTATCAGTCAGTGTCTAACCTCCAATACACCATACAACTTGTGCGATCCTTCAGTCTTTCATCGCTGTGTAGAAAGTGCTCTCCACTCCCCATAAGACACCACACTCACCAGAGTTATTGAGATAGTTACGAAAATGATAAAGTATGGGTCACACTAGAAAAAACCATGGTGGGATGTAATCTGAAGGCCCCATGGATTCCAGTAGTGCACCATGGTCTATCAAATTAAATTTCCCCTATCACAGTAGCAACTTTAAAAACAAGTTAAATTGCAAAGGGTAGATCGTTCAACCGACTTCATCCTTAGCCCCATTGGGTGGGATTAATTGGTTTGAAGCTGGAATGGATATGATATATATATTTTTTTTTAATCAAAACTTTTTTATTTATTCGTTGCATAAACAGTACAGTTACACCAAGATTTTGTACAGAATGACATATTGCAGGAGAAATATCACAACATAACCATTTACCATATAAACCGAGCAATACCAGGGTATCAAGCCATATTAACATTACTTTACATTTTTCCCCAATAAACTCCCCCCTAACCTCGTAACTTGAACCAGCAATTACGACCTATGCATACTGTTCCGGGTTATCTCATTCCTCTGTCTTCGGATTGTCAATGGTCCAGTGCTTAACCTTAGCAACATTTTGCCTATCCCATTTCTCTCTCTCACCCTCCCCCCTTCCCCCCCGTCTGCAGGTCCGGTACTTCACATTAATAGTCTGTCTACAATTAACTGTGGCAGTGCCAGGCTGGGATCCTCCAGCCATGGCTGCCATATCAAGTCAAATTTACCCACTGCTTTTCTGTGACTGTATGCCAACCTCTCTCTGAGCAACAATGAATTAACGTAGCTGATCCATTGTTTACTTGTAGGAACCGTGGATGCCATCCAATATCTGGCTATAAGTTTCCTGGCCAGGTACAACAATCTGGTAATCATAAGATACAATCCTTTCGGGTACATTTCACTATCTATGGCCCCTAGCAGGTACACCAGTGGCTCCAAAGGGACCGGAACCTGTGCCAGTCTCGCTATGTATTGAGATATTTCCATCCAATATTGATGGAGTTTTGGGCACCTCCATATTAGGTGTATAAAGTCCCCCTGGTGTACCTTGCATTTGGGACACAGAGGCGAGTCTCTTCTACCCCATCCATGGCGTTGTATTGGCGTTCTATATGCCCTGTGTAAAATATATATTTGTGATAGTTTGTGTGAAGCTGAGACAGACACCGCCGGGACTGCCTCTAGGGCCATGTCCAATTGGTCTCCATCTATTTCCCCTATATCTTCCACCCATTTTTCCCTACTTAGAAGGGAGGTATGATCCTGGACTGAGGAGGTCAATTCTGCATAAATTTTGGATATTAGACCCTTTCTGGCATCCGCCCGCATTATTTCCATCAGCAGTGATGATAAAGAGGTGGTCAATGAGCACATCTGTTGCTGTGTCCCCAGTGCGTGTCGAAGCTGTAAGTATTGATAGAAGCCCCTAGGGGGCAACTGGTATTCCTGACATAATTGTTCATAGGTTTTTAAAATTCCCTTGTCATATAACTGTGGGAAGAACCATATCCCCTTTTCTCGCCAATGGGAGAACCCCTGCAAATTTTGGAGTTCTGTGTATTTGGGATTGTTGCAGATAGGTGTAAAGGGCAGCGGGCCCTGTATCCTGACAATTTTTTTAGTCTCTGCCCATACTTTGAGCAAAAGAGTGTTTGTGGGAGTAGAGTGCGGAATACTAGGAAGGTCATTTCCATATGGGAAGCTGCTTTCAGCCGTGGGTCAGACACAGTGACTAAGTTGGCCACTGGGTCATACCCCTGTGTGTGTCCCCATCCCGCCATCTGTTGTAGTTGGGCTGCCATAAAATATCACTTGGGGTGGGGAACTGCTAGCCCCCCTCTATCCTTTCCATATTGTAGTGTAGTCAGGCTAATCCTGGCCACTTTTTTTTTCCAAATTAACTCGCGCATCAGGGTGTCAATTTTTTAAAACCATTTATTCGTAATCCACATAGGTGAATTGTGAAAGATGTAGAGTAGTTGCGGTGCCCATACCATTTTTATTAAGTTCACTCTTCCTATCACTGACAAAGGAAGCTTACACCAGCTAGAGCATTTCACTTTCTGTTTATCCAATAGTGGCCCCAGATTCAGCAGAACGTAATCAGCCGGATCTGGGGACACCATAACTCCTAGGTATCTAAAACTAGCCACCGTGGCAATCTGATCTGCTCCAGTAGATAGTGGGTTCGTCAATGGATCCATTGGCATAATGGTAGACTTAGACCAGTTAATCCTGAATCCGGAATAGCTTTCAAATTGTTTAATTATCCCCATCACTGCCCGCAAAGAGGCGTCTGTGTCACCCAGATATATAAGTGCGTCATCCGCATACAGAGAAATGTTGTCCTCCAGCTGGCCTCTTCGAAACCCAACCACATCTGGGGCGTTACGAATCAGGATAGCTAGTGGCTCGACTGCTAGTGCAAACAGTAATGGGGATAACGGACACCCTTGTCGGGTACCCCTGTGTAATTCAAATGGTGATGACAGGTTATTGTTTATGCGGATTCTGGCTCTGGGTTTAGAATACAGCACCTTCACCCATGCAATAAATTGGTTCCCTATCCCAAATCTTTCCAAGATCTCTAGGAGGTAGGGCCACTCCACACTGTCAAACGCTTTTGCAGCATCCAACGACAGAATGGCCCTGCCCCCCGGATTATCAACTGGTATTTGTAAATTCAAGAATAAGCGCCTAATATTGTCTGCTGTGGACCGAGTAGGGATAAAGCCCAATTGATCTCGATGGACCAAACCACCAATCACCTTGGAGAGCCTGGTAGCCAGTATGCGAGCCAGCAGCTTCACGTCTGCATTTAGCAATGAAATAGGCCGATACGAATCCGGAAGCAACTTATCTTTGCCCGGCTTGGCTAAAACTATAATTATGGCTTCTTGCATGCTGTCTGGCAGGCAGCCTGTTTGTGTAGCCTCAGAAAGGGCCTCCAAAAGAGGTGGGAGAAGAATCCCACTGTAGCGTAAGTAGACCTCCGCTGGGAGTCCATCCGATCCAGGTGATTTATAGTGTGGTGCGTCCTCTAGTGCATCCGCTAGTTCTGTCAATGTAATTGGGGAGTCTAATGTGTCCCTATCTGCTTCCAAGAGCTGGGGGAATGGGCAGGTTTGTAAGAAGTTGTCCATATCTGCTGGGTCATAGCTGGTCCGAGTTAGTAGTGTGTATTTCGACCTGATTCTGCTTTTATGGCCAGTATGCTACTAGTGTCTCTTTGTTCCCTGGCTACCAGGGCCAACAAGTGGCCCATATTCTCACCCTCTTCAAAGTATCCCTGCTGGAGAAAGTACCTTTTTTTCTCTGCCGCTGATAGCAGCACAGAGTTATACAGAGATTGAGCATCAGTCCAGGAATCTTGATTGGATTGGCATGGGTCTGCCACTAACTTCTTCTCTCTAGTTTTTAGATCCTCCCGCACTTTATCTTCCCATTCCCTTGATCTGTTTTTAATTCCAGTTATCTCTTTAATTATGCACCCCGTAGGAATGCTTTAAGCGAATCCCATATCACAGCTGCGCTAGCGGATCCTTCATTAAATTGCATAAAGTCCCGCAGTGCACCCGTGACCCCGTCTGGCGACAGGAATAAGGTCAACCAGAACGGATTCACTTTCCATAGTGGTCTGCCCGCCTCCAATATGGCTTGCAGGCGGACCCAGAATGGAGAATGATCAGATAGGAGACGCGGCTCGTATGCAGAGTCCCTCACGTGTTGCATCATATTCTCATTTCCTAGGCCTAAGTCAATCCTAGACAGTCCATTATGCGTGGCGGAATAGCATGAGTAGCATCTATCCTCCGGATGTCTCTCCCACCACACATCGTGGAGGCCCAGTTCCAACAGCAGTGACGCAAATGCAGTTTGCCTCCCTTTGTTTTGTTCCCGTCTAGGGACCAGGTGTTTTCTATCCAACTGTACATTTAAGGTGTTATTAAAATCACCCAAAGTCAGGACCGGGACATTTGGGTACAGGGCCATAAATTGAGCTAGGCTCTTCAGGGGGCCTGCTGAGAACGGCGGGGGAATATATATAGCTGCCAAAATACAGAGTAACCCGTTGACCTTGCAGAGTAAAAAAACATATTTTCCTTCACTGTCAATCCGCTGCTGTACACATTCAAATGTAGCATTTGCTGAAATCAGAACACTAACCCCTCTGAAGTATGAGGTATGTGTGGAGTGAAATTGGATTAGGTATTTACGGGATTGCAGCAGATGGACAGTGGTGGGTTGCAAGTGCGTCTCCTGGAGACAGATTACCTGGGGTTTCAACCTGCTAAAATATTTAAATATCGCTTGACGTTTAATCCTATCACCCAGTCCCCTCACATTCCAAGATAACCATATCATATCCTTATTCTGTGTCTTAGCCATTACATACAACTAATAGGTTGTACAGGACGCCAAGGTTGGGTCCTGGACGGGTGCTATATAGCACCAGTATTTGGGCTGTGGTCCCTTTAAAGGAGTCGCAGCATTGCTCAGGGGGTCACCCAAAATGGGTGAGGGGTTCCGGGAGTAGCCGAGCAGGAGAGGACTGACTCGCAGTCCTCTCTAGGTTAATAATAGTTATTTGGGACCCGGAATTTGGGAGGCTCTGAAGAGATATTCGGGTGGGAAAAGAGCCTCCCTCCCTGACCACAATGATTCAGCGCACAGGGGGTTAAGGGCCTCCAGGAAGACAGCTCAAAAGACAGGAAGTAGGGAAGAGTTGTGGGTGTGAGGAGGAGTAGGTGATTTACACCTGTTAGCTGAGCTGTGTGGATGTCTGGAGGCTGCTAAAAGAACCTGCTGCAAAAACTGTATGTGTTTTCCTTAACTTTGTTTTTGTGCTGAAGATAAGCTGTTTTTTTTGTTATGCTGAAGATAAGCGGACTTTGTTTTTGTACTTTACCTGTGCGCTGAAGAAAGCCTTATTTTGATTTTTCTTTCAAATAAATGTCTTTTATTTTACAACTGACGGTTTATGCACTTAATCCCGTGGAGCTATTGTCCCCAAAGTTCACAACTGGTGTCTTGGATGCTGGCAAAAGTGCATTTGCAGCCGCAAAAACCGTTTAAAACTAAACTGACATTTAAAGAGACAGTGTACAAATGGCATGTCGTGGGTGAAGTCAGCTCAGACGCTGCAAGCAGCAGGTAAAGGCATGGAGGAGGTCATCAGGGCTTTGGCGCAAGCCACCGTGACCCAGCAGCAAGCTTCAGCAGATGCAAACCGTCGCCATGAGGAAGCGATGGCTCAGCAGCAGCAGGCCCTGGCACAGGCTATAGCTGCACAGCAGGAAAACACACGGTTGCTAGCCGCCCAGTTTACTGCTCAGCAGGAGTCCACTCAAGCACAGGTGACTGCCTTACAGGAGGCAGTGCAGCGGCTGGCTCAGGGACGAGAACAATCGGTCGTTGCCGTTGGCAACCAAGTGTCTGTGAGAGCCAGCCATTTCTTACAAAAACTGACACCCAGCGATGACGTAGAGGCCTTTCTCACCACCTTTGAGAGGATAGCAGAGAGAGAGGGGTGGCCCCGTGACCAATGGGCCGGCATTATCTCTCCTTTTCTCACCGGTGACCCGCAAAAGGCCTACTTTGACCTCCCAACTGAACATATCAGCAACTATGAGCATCTGAAGGCAGAGATCCTGGCCCGCCTAGGAGTGACCATGGCTGTCCGGGCTCAGAGGGTGCATCGCTGGCGGTACAAACCTGACCGACCACCCAGGTCCCAAATGCATGAACTGATACAGCTGGTTAAAAAATGGCTGCAGCCAGAAAAACTGTCAGGCCCACAAATGGTGGAACGGGTGGTGATGGACTGGTACCTGCGGTCCCTGCCAGATGACCTACAGCGCTGGGTAAGCCATGGAGACCCTGCAACCGCTGACCAGCTGGTTGAGTTGGTTGAAAGGTACACCGTGGTGGAGGACCTGCTTGGGCCTGCCAAACGTCGGGAACCCACACCAAGGGCAACAAGACCGGCCACGGCACCTAGGAGAGAAGCCCTGCTAGACGTTGGAACCCGCAACCCTGCACCATCTTCTGCAGAACCTCGAAGGTTGGTTCCTGTCCCTAGGATGGGAGGCCTACAGTGTTGGCGATGTCGGTCCTGGGGGCATACCCGGGCACAATGCCCACTTCAGGAGGAGCCGATGGATTGCGGGACTGGTCGGAGAAGCTCCTTCTATGTGCAAAGAGCGTGTACCACTCATCTTGATCTGGCTGAAGGACGGTTCGAGTGTGAAGTGTGGGTGAACCACCTTCCTGCCAGGGCCCTACTAGACTCCGGGAGCATGGTAACACTGGTACATGCCAGGGTGATTGGGAGACTTGGCCCCGTAAATAAAACTCTGCGCGTAGTGTGTATCCATGGGGATACCAGGGAGTACCCCCTGGTTCCTGTGACGGTTTCTTATGGACGTACCTCAGTGACACAAGAGGTTGGGGTAGTAAATAGTTTAATACATGATATTATAGTGGGGCGGGACTGTCCGCTATTTCTCGAACTGTGGAACCAGGCACAGATGGGGCTGCCAGGAGAACTGGGGACACTGGGCCTGGAAGAGATGGAGTCTGAGGGGTCTAGGCCTGAAACCCCCACAACACACCCCTCTAAAACAGAGATACCTGTCACTAATAAGGATATTGCAGAGAATGTTAATTTGAATGACAATGTTTCTGTTGCAGGCCTCAATACCGAGTTGACTTCTGAGGGGGGGGAAGCCTTCCCATTACAGGTTATGCTGGGGGAGGATGATGAGGAGCTCTCCCCGTTGCAGTTCCCAGTTGAGGAGGGTGAAGGGGAAACATCCTCAAGGCCAGTGCATCCAGACCTGGACGTACCCAGGGGTGCGTTTGGCACCGCCCAGTTGCAGGATCCTACCTTGGTCAATGCTCGAGAGCAGGTTTCTGTTGTTGATGGGGTCCCACAAATACCAGGGGCAGATCAAAGGTTTCCTCATTTTGCATTAAAGGGGGATTTGGTTTATCGAGTGGCTGAAAGCCGAGAGGAAACTGTAGAGCAGTTACTGGTTCCCCAACCATATAGGCGGATGCTACTTGACCTAGCCCACAATGACGCACTGGGAGGACACTTGGGGCAGAGAAAACGGAGGCCAGGATAACCGACCGGTTTTACTGGCCAGGGGTGAAGGCCGAGGTTAAAAGATATTGTGCATCTTGTCCCATTTGCCAGTTAACTGCCCCAGGGCCACACTATAGAAGCCCTCTGGTACCCTTGCCGATTATTGAGGTTCCATTTGAGCGGATCGCCATGGATCTCGTGGGACCCCTGGTAAAGTCGGCAAGGGGGCACCAATATATATTAGTCATCCTAGACTACGCAACCAGGTATCCAGAAGCAGTTCCTTTGAGGAAAGCTTCCTCTAAGGCCATTGCCAAGGAGTTATTCCAAATGTTTTCACGAACTGGATTCCCCAGGGAGATACTTACGGACCAGGGCACCCCTTTTATGTCAAAGGTGATGGCGGACTTGTGCAGACTATTTCAGATCAAGCAGTTGCGGACGTCCGTCTATCACCCGCAGACCGATGGCCTAGTTGAGAGGTTTAATAAAACTCTAAAGTCCATGTTAAAAAGAGTGGTCCAGAAAGACGGGAAGGATTGGGATATGTTACTCCCTGCCCTCTTGTTTGCCATCCGGGAGGTTCCACAAGCGTCCACGGGCTTCTCACCGTTTGAATTAGTGTATGGACGAAGGCCCCGGGGGTTGCTTGACCTAGTCAAAGAAACATGGGAAAGTGAGTCCTCACCACACAAGACCGTGGTAGAGCATATCTCTCAAATGCGAGAGAGGGTGGCTAAGGTGATGCCGCTGGTGAGGGAGCACATGCAGAAGGCTCAGGATGCCCAAAGAAGGGTGTATAACAGATCGGCTAAAATTAGACAGTTTCAAGTAGGAGACCGGGTGGCTGTCCTAATACCCACAGTGGAGAGCAAGTTCTTGGCCAGGTGGCAAGGCCCGTTTGAGGTAATAGAAAAAGTGGGTGAGGTGAACTACAAGGTACACCAGCCAGGGAAAAGAAAACCATACCAGATCTATCACGTAAATCTGTTGAAACCCTGGAGAGACAGAGAACAGGTATCCGCTGTGGTAGCGGTACAGTCAGGGGACCATGCAGGAATCGACCTGGTGCAGGTGGCTGCTACCCTAACTAGGCCCCAAACCCAGCAAGCAAAAGAGTTTCTGCAAAGAAATAGGGACATGTTTTCAGGGTTGCCGGGTCTCACCAACGTCATCGAGCATGACATTGTGACGGAACCCTGTATAAAAATCCGGTTAAGGCCTTACCGTATCCCAGAAGCTCATAGAGTGGCAGTGTCTGAAGAGGTCAAGAGAATGCTCGAGCTTGGAGTCATTGAAGAGTCGCAGAGCGAGTGGTCGAGTCCAATCGTGTTGGTACCCAAACCCAACGGCACCCTCCGCTTCTGCAACGACTTCAGAAAACTTAATGAAATCTCCAAGTTTGATGCTTATCCAATGCCACGGGTAGATGAGCTAATTGAGAGGTTAGGTCCAGCCAGGTATATAACCACGCTAGACCTCACAAAAGGGTATTGGCAGATTCCCCTGACCAAGAAAGCCAGGGAGAAAACAGCTTTCTCTACCCCGGAAGGCCACTTCCAGTACAAAAGAATGCCATTTGGTCTACACTCTGCCCCCGCTACATTCCAAAGGGCCATGGACAAAACTTTGCGTCCACATCAACGGTATACTTCGGTTTACCTAGATGACATAGTCATTTTTAGCACTGATTGGGAGTCCCATCTTCCCCGAGTTCAGGCAGTCGTAGACTCCTTGAGAAGAGCAGGATTCACCATCAATCCGGAGAAGTGCGCGATTGGAGTAGAGGAAGCCAAGTACCTAGGGTACATTGTGGGTAGAGGACTGGTGAAGCCCCAAATGAGTAAGGTAGAAGCCATACAGAACTGGCCCCGCCCCCTATCCAAGAAGCAGGTCAGAGCGTTTTTGGGCATAGTTGGCTACTACCGGAGGTTTGTCCCCAACTTTGCCACCATTGCTGCACCATTGACGGACTTGACCAAAGGCAGAAAGTCAGTGATGGTACAGTGGAATGACGATGCCGAAAAAGCTTTCCAGAAGCTTAAGACGGCATTGTGCCGGGATCCGGTGCTTGTGGCTCCAGATTTTTCTAAGGATTTTGTAGTACAGACAGATGCTTCAAGTGAAGGGCTAGGAGCAGTCCTGTCTCAAGTGATCAATGGGGAAGAGCACCCCATAGTTTTTCTAAGTAGGAAGCTGACGGCAGCGGAGAAAAACTATGCGGTGGTGGAGCGGGAGTGTCTTGCCATCAAGTGGGCTTTAGACTCTTTACGGTATTTCCTCCTAGGTAGAAGGTTCCGCCTAGTGTCCGACCATGCCCCACTGACCTGGATGAGACAAAACAAAAACACCAATGCCAGGGTGACAAGGTGGTTCCTTTCTCTCCAGGAGTTCAATTTTGTGGTAGAGCACAGACCAGGGAGACAGCATCAGAACGCCGATGCCCTCTCCCGGGTCCATTGTATGATGTCGAGTGGTGCCTCCAACACCTCCGCGTTGAGGCAGAGGGGGGGGATATGTACAGGACGCCAAGGTTGGGTCCTGGACGGGTGCTATATAGCACCAGTATTTGGGCTGTGGTCCCTTTAAAGGAGTCGCAGCATTGCTCAGGGGGTCACCCAAAATGGGTGAGGGGTTCCGGGAGTAGCCGAGCAGGAGAGGACTGACTCGCAGTCCTCTCTAGGTTAATAATAGTTATTTGGGACCCGGAATTTGGGAGGCTCTGAAGAGATATTCGGGTGGGAAAAGAGCCTCCCTCCCTGACCACAATGATTCAGCGCACAGGGGGTTAAGGGCCTCCAGGAAGACAGCTCAAAAGACAGGAAGTAGGGAAGAGTTGTGGGTGTGAGGAGGAGTAGGTGATTTACACCTGTTAGCTGAGCTGTGTGGATGTCTGGAGGCTGCTAAAAGAACCTGCTGCAAAAACTGTATGTGTTTTCCTTAACTTTGTTTTTGTGCTGAAGATAAGCTGTTTTTTTTGTTATGCTGAAGATAAGCGGACTTTGTTTTTGTACTTTACCTGTGCGCTGAAGAAAGCCTTATTTTGATTTTTCTTTCAAATAAATGTCTTTTATTTTACAACTGACGGTTTATGCACTTAATCCCGTGGAGCTATTGTCCCCAAAGTTCACAAGGTATATGTGTACACAGCTCTGTAAATCAGATGGGAGCCTAGGGGCCTCCCTCACACAGCCCAATGAATACGCTATAGGGAGAAATAAAATATATAAAAAGAAAAAAGTGTCACTAGGGTGTGGGTGCACACCCAGAAGACCTGAGTGCCATAATGTTACCAGCTGGCGACCAGCAGTGTTCCCATTCCATCCGATATGGATCCTATGACGTGCAGACGACCATTTTCTGAAGTGCTGATTGGGATCCTGTGAAGACCAAAATGACAAAAAGGGGGGAGAGAGAAGAACCAAATTGCAAATGACAGGAGATCCTGTCCCTTGGCTAACAGAGCCAGAGTAGAAAAAAATAACAACAGGTTATTCCCCCAAACCTGTAGGGGAGTCCGTCCTCGCAGGACACTCATGTTGGGGTTCCTTAGTAGCTGGTGGGCATAACGTCCGTGCATGCCTAAAACCTTGAAAGTAAGTTAGGAACAACAATAATGTAGAAAACAGGAACTTAAAATTGCCTGTGCTTCCTCCGCCGAGGATTCAAAACATCTATAGCAGCACTAGTGAACGCGGATGTAGCAGTTAGAGGTGCAACAGAAATATTATGGTGGACGCTGTGCAAGTTGCCTTTCTTCTCTATCCAGCCAATGCAGTGCAGATTTTGGGTTATCAAAGAAGAGGGATTCTCCATTCGCCAGTACTTTAAGCTTGGCAGGGTACAACATAAAATACTTGAGATTGAGGTCTCTCAGCCTTTTCTTAATATCTAGGAACTTGGATCTTTGCCTCTGCACTTCTGCGGAGAAGTCAGGGAACAGGGAGACTTTGGTGTTGTCTATCTTCACTATTCCAGCTGTCCTGGCCTTGTTCAGAATGGCGTCTCTATCTTTATAGTTCAGGAGGCGAAACAGAAAGGGTCTAGGAGGGGCGCCCTGTGGAGGTGGTCTAGCAGGGACCCTGTGCGCCCTTTTCACAGCAAACATGGGTGAGAACGCCTCACAGCCAAACGTTTCTATCAGCCATGCTTCAATGAAAGCTACTGTGTTCTTTCCCTCTGCTCTTTCAGGGATGCCAACCTTGCGTATATTGTTTCTGCGCAGGCGGTTTTCCATATCTTCTAAACGGGCCGCGTTGGCATGCGCCAAATCATGTATGCGATCAACATCTCTCTGTAGGGGCTGCCATTCGTCTTCTATAGTGCCCAGGCGACCCTCTAATGCAGAAGTGCGCTCCCTTAATTTTTGTGTGTCGTGTCTGACCATGGTCATTTCCACCTTCATGCCTTTCACCTCCCCCATTAAATCAGCAATGGAAGTATTACATGTGTTTACTGCTGCAAATATGTCCCTTAATGTGGGCTCTAGATCATCAACCCCCTGCGGAGACACCGCCGCCAATTTTGAGGACTGCCGGCCTGTACTCACATGTGCAGAGGCCTGGTGTTCATCCAGGAGTTTAGGGACACCAGCTAGCGATCCTATTTCTGGGTCGCTGTGCTCATCTCCGGCGTCCATGTGCTGGGATGCCATTGGATCTTTAGGGGTATTATTGTTTCTCCCAAACAGGCGCTGTGCTGCTTCCTTGGCCGATCGGGACGGGAGGCCGTCATCTTGGCTGGGGGTGTCGGCACCCCTTCTAACCATCGTAGGCTCAAAAATGTGCCCAGCCGGGGGTAGCTGATGTCTCCCTGAGTCCAATGGTGGTGGTCTCGGAGCGGGGAGAAGCAGGATGGCGGTGCTGCTGGTAGGATTAGGCAGGATTCACAGCGGAGCCAGCTCAGGCGCGTCCTCTCACATGCTTTGCATAGCCACGCCCCGGATATGATATTTTTAATACGGGGTATAGATGGAAACACCAAATTTTATAAATATTTTGCTGAGGGGAAAATTGTATGTTTGGAAACTCTAAAGGCCCATACATACAAAATCGGAATAAAATTTCCATCCGGCGAACTATCTGCAGATTTTTCGGATCGTTAGTATAGTGCTTTCGACAGCTGATTATGCTTTTTTGTCCAACAAAAGCTGTATGTTCAGACTATAACATTTTTGTCGGATATGAACTCAAGGTCCAATTTTCGTTTAATTAGTACGGTTTTCGTCCAAAAAAAATTGTTAGAGCAAGACTACGCATGCTCAGAAATGAAAAAATACATGCAAAACTATTCAACACATTACATCACTTCTGATGTTGAATTCTGTTGTATGAAAATCTTCGTATGGTGAGTAACCTCTTCACTTTCAACATGAGACTATCATGCAACAAAAAGCGGACGAACGGTCGTCCAAAAATCTGATTGTGCGCACGAGGCTTTAGGCACTACATAAGGGCATCTCCCAATGGATTTTTGGCAATATAGACAACTAACAGACTGTTAAAAAATGTACGCCTAAACTGCAACCAGTGGATGATTTATCCATTTTCGAATCTGTGCGGGGGTGGACTGGACCAAATAAAGCAAGGGCCCCCTGTCAGGTCCACCCATGACCCACCCCTACATTTTGCACAAAGTACAACTTCTGCCTTTTTTTATGGGACCTGGAGGGGGGGTCTCTCTTTAAAAGTGTCCATTAGACAGTCTTTTAGAAAGCATCCCCTCCAGGTCCCATTAAAGTCTACAACAGAGTCAAATGGGACCTGGAGGGGGGTCTCTCTAACATAGGTCCTTTCAGTGTCCATTATAGTCTGTTATAAAGAGTCCCCCCAGGTCCCATTAGATTCACTTTGGTCCTCACGGGACCCCCTCCTTGTGCCATGACTCTCACCCCTGGCCCAACTTCTCATAAAGTAGAAATAAAATTGGCATCGTGTAGCGCTCCTCTTACCTTGCCTATGGGTTCTGTAGCTGTGGTGTCCTCTGTGCCTGGCTGGCTCCCATGTCCTCTGTGGGTGGCTGGCTGGCACTCTGCTGTGGCTGCATTGATACATGTCCCCTGGGACAAGACCCAGGTCCCCACACCGTCTTTTTCAATGATTTTTATCTATATTGCTGGGGTCCGACAATACATTACAGCCGCGATCAGTTTTAAATTACTTTTTTTCCTTTAGAAATGTAATTTTGCTGTGGTATTGTTCTAAACACGAGAAAGATGCGCTACTTTACAGGCATTCTAAGGACAACTCCCAGGCCAGAAAACAAAATAAATAGAGCAACACCCAAGCACAGAGCCATACAATATGTATGACATCCTTTAAGTGGCCCTTACTGTCCTCCACAATCCTCAAGTATTCAAGTGCTAGCCCAATTCATCCAACTGTGCACAATATAACAATATAACATATACCCAATTTGGACATTTTCACTTAGTGTACTCACTTTTGTTGCCAGCGGTTTAGACATTAATGGCTGTGTGTTGAGTTATTTTGAGGGGAAAGCTAATTTACACTGTTATACAAGCTGTACCCTACTTTACATTGTAGCAAAGTGTAATTTCTTCAGTGTTGTCACATGAAAAGATATAATAAAAAAATTACAAAAATGTGAGGGGTGTACTCACTTTTGTGAGATACTGTATGTCTTTCTATGTTTGGTGTAAGGGGGAAGCAGTGATTTTAGGTTATAAAAACTGTAGTGATGTTTAGTTAGTTTGTGTATATATTTTTGACTATATTTCATATAATTTGTTTCATTATACACAATATTTTGTATTAATTGACACACCATATTTGCATATTTATACAAAAATTAGAAATATAAATTGTGCTGGATGATGTTATATATTTTGTCATTCATTGTTATGTTCTGTATGTTGATTAAAAATCAAGTAGGGTGGGCCGTGGACAGTTTGAATCTCAGCTAGTTCCTGCTAAATCGGACAATATTCAATCTATGTATGGGAAGGCTGAATGTACCCAGGTTGATTACTCGATCAACATGGGTATGATGCCTGCTGGATTGTACATGCAATTATTGCAAGCGACTGTTATAGTCATTAGCAATAATCACTGCCTCCCCCTGGTGGGGTCCTCTCCCCTCCCCTTCACAGGGTGAACACAATGGCTCGACAGGAGGGATTCCCTTGTCAATACTGTCTGTGTTGATGGGGAAATCTAGATAATTTCTGTTGATGAAACCAGTGGTTGCATTAAAAAAATTGCTATGTATATGGCTGGTCTAAAGGTTCTTTTTTTCTAACTATACATCAAAATATAAAACAATCATTAAATGATAATGGTCAGAGATTAAAATAATAAAACAGATTATAACAATTGAAACAAAACAAAAAGAGCAACACCCAAGCACAGAGCCTGCGCACAGTGTGAATGACATCCTTTAAGTGGCCTTCAGTATTTACAATACATTTCATTTGTTTAAAGAACCTATTTGGGCCTCTTACACGAATAATACAAATTTGTTTTGGTACTTTGGGGACATTGGTGGTTCTTTGTCCCCACCACAAATGCAAGGCCACAAAATATAAATAGGAATGTCTTCACAGAATACAATTATTAATGCATTTATTATTAGTGAACATTCATCATAGTTTATTCTCTATATCTCATGCTATATAGGTAGACACAGTTGGATGCTCAGGTATAATCCACCCATCAACAGGCCAAACTATCTTTAGATTCCTGCTAAATTCCTAATTAAACAGTCAAGCATGAATTTAGATAAACTGTTACTCCAAGTGGGTCCACCATCACTGTCCTCCACAATCCTCAAGTATTCAAGTGCTTGTCCAGTTCATCCAACTGTGCACAATATAACATCCAAAAATCTGGACGGGTGCACTTCTGAAAAACATCCAATCTTTATTGCGGTAGTAAAAGAATTCCAATACACCATGGGGACATCGAAAAATTAAGGTATTTCACACTATATCAGTGTTTACTCATGACTGAACTGTTCAGAAGTGCTGCCGTCCGGATTTTTGGATGTTCTATTGAGCCAAGCATTCTGTACATGTTTAGTTAAATCAATTCCCAAACAAATCTCACTTGTTTTTCTGTGGTAAATTATTAAAGTATTCTGCCTAGTGCCTGCAAAACAATCTAATAGTATTACGTTCAATTTATAAAGCTTTACACAAGGGTAAGAATATTTATTTTCAGTTTTGTGACTGTAATTTTTACTTCCCATTGGTCACCACTGAAAATAACATTTTGAAAATAAGGATCCTTCTCCTGTTTTTTTTTTTTTACTTTCTGATTTGAGCCTCTAATGGTCCTCTGTAAAATATATTGCCC
Source organism: Lithobates sylvaticus (assembly GCA_028564925.1). Lineage (NCBI taxonomy): Eukaryota > Metazoa > Chordata > Amphibia > Anura > Ranidae > Lithobates > Lithobates sylvaticus. The sequence goes on from CM053029.1 coordinate 72,360,976, forward strand.
TGTCCTTGGTGTCCATTGTGTCACTTTGCCCCTGTAAGTCCCAGTTACTATACACATGAACATATCAGGAATATATATTTTGTTTTAAGTAAACAGCATAGTTTTTGTTAAAAATCCTAAGTGGAGGAAAAATATATATTTATTAAAGCCTTTTTCTGTGCTGATGGTAAATTTACTCACAAAGTGAGTCCCCTTCCTGTTACTTCCTTCACCTGCAATGCATGTGTACATCATATGAAGGTGACAGTAGGAAATGAAACCCATTCTCTGTACCCCCCACCATGTAACCCGGGTAGTCTGCACTCATCATCACACTCGGGAGAGGCATGGTAGCTACCACAGGGTAGAGAGTAGAGATGCATGCAAACATCTCTCCCTTCCCCTTACTCTTACTGACCGGGAAGCAAAATGTCACTTCCAGGCCCCCATGTCAATTTTCCCAGCCACTAGATCACACTTTTTTGTGCCACTTTTCCAAGCACATTGAACTGCATTTGATTCATTGGAGGACAGATGAGACAACAGGAGTATTTTAGACCCCTGGTGTCTCATTAAAGAGAACCTGTCACCTAAAAATCATCAAATAGAGTATTATAGAAACAGTATAATAGCAGAATGAAAGTACCAAGTATACCATAACATGAAACTGTAAAGTCACAAATGTCTACATGTATCTTTATACCCTCTACAGCTTCCTATGTCATTGATATTACAATCCCAGTATTATCTCTTATAAATAGGGATGGGCCCGGTGTTCGATTCGAACCCATGTTCGAATCGAGCACCGGGCGTTCGCTCGCTCGGCGAGCCCAGAACTATTGGGGCTGCTCGCATCAAATTTGTGTGATGCGAGCGGCCCCGCAATGCATTGCACTAGTCGCAGTGCAATGCTGGCTGATGATTGGCCAAGCATGCACTGTGACCCCGTATGCTTGGCCAATCACAGCGCCGGCAGCGAGGAGAGCCTTAATTGGCTACAGGCAGGATGCCTGTAGACAATTATAGCTCAGGGGCTTTAGTACACGCCCCACGGTATAAGCGGCGGCGGCCTCGCATATTATGTTTCAGTCACAGTGTCAGCGTGTCAGTGTTTTGCAGACTGCTGACAAGATATGCTCTATTTCTGGGGATTTGTGTGTGCGTGCTGTTAGAACAGCATTGCAGTATCACATCTGGGGGGTGTCTATAGGTGGCCTGTGAAGGGGGGCAGGTTTCCTGTGCTTAGAACTTTCCCTGCAAAAAAGTGTCATTTTTGCAGGAAAAAAAGCTATTTAAAAGCACTCGCGGCTAATGAATTGATGGCTCCTGTAACACAGAGAACTGTCATTCATTAATAAAAAACAAAAAAAAAAGTGTGGGGGTCCCCCCAAATTCAATAACCAGGCCCTTCAGGTCTGGGATGGATATTAAGGGGAACCCCAGCCAAAAAAAAAATGGCGTAGGGTCCCCCTCAAAATCCATACCAGACCCTTGATGTCTGGGATGGATTTTAAGGGGAACCCTAGCCAAAAAAAATGGCGTGGGGTCCCCCTCAAAATCCATACCAGACCCTTATCCGAGCACGCAACCTGGCAGGCCGCAGGAAAAGAGGGGGGACGAGAGCGCCCCCCCTCCCGCCTGAACCGTACCAGGCCACATGCCCTCAACATTGGGAGGGTGCTTTGGGGTCCCCCCCAAAGCACCTTGTCCCCATGTTGATGAGGACAAGGGCCTCTTCCCCACAACCCTGGCCATTGGATGTGGGGGTCTGCGGGCGGGGGGCTTATCGGAATCTGGAAGCCCCCTTTAACAAGGGGACACCCAGATCCCGCCCCCCCCTGTGTGAAATGGTAAGGGGGTACAAAAGTACCCCTACCATTTCACCAAAAAAGTGTCAAAAATTTTAAAAATGACAGGAGACGGTCTTTGACAATTCCTTTATTAAAATCTTCTTTCTTCTTTCTTCATCCTTCAGTTTCTTCATCTTCTCCTTCCGTCATCTTCTTCCATCTTCTTCTTCCATCTTCTTCCATCTTCTTCTTCCTCCGATCCGCTTCTTCTTGCGCTGGTCTTCTCATCCTTCTCGTCCGGCATCTTCTTCCATCGGCGTCGGTGTCTCTTCTTGGGCCGCTCCGCGCAATGGGAGGCTCCCGCTGTGTGAGGCTCCCCTCCGTCTGACAGGTCTTTTATAATGGAGGGCACCTGGTGACCCTGCCCCCTCTGACGCACAGGGACGTCATGGGGAATTCCCTATGGCTTTCCCCATGACGTCAGAGGGGGGCGGGGTCACCAGGTGCCCTCTGTTATAAAAGACCTGTCAGACGGAGCGGAGCCTCACACAGCGGGAGCCTCCCATTGCGCGGAGCGGCCCAAGAAGAGACACCGACGCCGACGGAAGAAGATGCCAGACGAGAAGGACGAGAAGGCCAGCGCAAGAAGAAGCGGATCGGAGGAAGAAGAAGATGGAAGAAGATGGAAGAAGAAGATGGAAGGAGAAGATGAAGAAACCGAAGGATGAAGAAAGAAGAAAGAAGATTTTAACAAAGGAATTGTCAAAGACCGTCTCCTGTCATTTTTAAAAATTTTTTACACTTTTTTGGTGAAATGGTAGGGGTACATTTACCCCCTTACCATTTCACACAGGGGGGGGGCAGGATCTGGGGGTCCCCTAGTTAAAGGGGGCTTCCAGATTCCGATAAGCCCCCCGCCCGCAGACCCCCACAACCAATGGCCAGGGTTGTGGGGAAGAGGCCCTTGTCCTCATCAACATGGGGACAAGGTGCTTTGGGGGGGACCCCAAAGCATCCTCCCAATGTTGAGGGCATGTGGCCTGGTACGGTTCAGGCGGGAGGGGGGGCCGCTCTCGTCCCCCCCTCTTTTCCTGCGGCCTGCCAGGTTGCATGCTCGGATAACGGTCTGGTATGGATTTTGAGGGGGACCCCACGCTATTTTTTTTGGCTAGGGTTCCCCTTAAAATCCATCCCAGACCTCAAGGGTCTGGTATGGATTTTGAGGGGGACCCTACGCCATTTTTTTTTTGGCTGGGGTTACCCTTAATATCCATCCCAGACCTGAAAGGCCTGGTTATTGAATTTGGGGGGACCCCCACGCTTTTTTTTTTTTTTTCATTTTTTTTATTTTTTTATCAATGACTTTTTTTTTATGAATGACTTTCAGTTTCAATGAATGACTGTTCTCTGTATTACGGGAGCCGTCAATACACATTAGCCACGAGTGATTTTAAATAGCTTTTTTACTTGCAAAAATGACACTTTTTGCAGAGACAGTTCTAAACACGGGAAACATGTGCCCCTTTACAGGCATACTATAGACACCCCCCAGGTACGAAATTTACAGGAATATTACACTTTTATTGTTTCAATTTAAGCATTATTAAAATCACTGCTCCTGAAAAAAACGGCCGTTTTTAAAAAAAAAATTTGCATTGATACATGTCCCCTGGGGCAGGACCCAGGTCCCCAAACACTTTTTATGACATTAACATGCATATTAGCCTTTAAAATTAGCACTTTCGATTTCGAACTTTAGCATCCATTATAACTAATAGGGTTCTAAAGCTCGCACGGACTTTAGGTCCGTTCGCGGGTTCTGGTGCGAGCCAAACGGGGGGGTGTTCGGCTCATCCCTACTTATAAATGCTAATGATAAGTTCAAATCATGGATTTTTTATTTACATTCCCTGCTATTGTTTTCCCTCCAAACCTTCAAATGTTAATGAACTTGTCACATCACTGGAGCAATAACTTGAATACAAATAAAAAGACATGTAGACATTTAGGCGATTGGAAACACACCTTACATTGTTCTGAATAGATCCTTTTAGCCAATCCAAAGCTGCCTCATGTTAGTGAATGGGGGTGAAGTGAATATAAGGTGAAGCTGAACTCAGACAGGTAGAAAGATTACTGGCAGATAAGGAGAACAAGGAGCAGCTAAATGTTCCCAATATTACACCATACCAGGTAAGATTTAGAACTTTCCATTTACATTTTTTTGTTCTTATACATTTTTATGAAATTAAATAATCCTTGTCATTTGCATATGGGTGTTTGTATTATTGTATTATCATGCTGTATTACATTTTTATATTTAAGAATACATTTCCTTAATCATTAAGTCCCACCTTTCAAAAGGAATTTATATAATTAAATACATGAGGTGCAATTGGTTTATTTGATTCTCTGTGAATAGAATTTTTTATGTGCAAACAGAATTTTCAAGTATATCTGAAACCAAAACATGTTAGATATTGCCAAAGAGTAGAATCCCTATCAAATTGTATTGCTCTCAATGAAAGACCATTGTCAAAAGAATAGAAAATGGGAAACCCAAATGTGTATGGTTAAAATTGGAACAGGAGTTCATGGGAAGTCTTTCAATGGGTACAGCTGACAGTGACATTGAAAGTGATAACTATCTAAGAGAGGATTTCCTCTTACTTTGAAAATATTTGATCATCTTGTTGTATTTTCATTACAGAAAAGTGATTTAAAAGTATGTAAGTAAATATACCTTATGCAAAACAGACCAGAAAATGATAAGGGTTCTAGTATTCTCTACGCTATCCAAAATGAAAAAAAAAGTATAAGTTGGAATCAGGGGACTCTCATGCATGAACAGCCACCTTGTGCTAACAAAGTTCCATGGGTTTTAGATTTTGATAGACATCTTTGAGTGCCCCTGTGTGTTCTTGGTTGTACCCCTCTGTTTGACATTACACACCTCCTGATTATCTCCTTCTGTGGTTCACTCTGTGCTTCCCTTTGGGTGGGGTGAGCAGGATCCACAGATTCATTTGGGGTTCCCCTTGGGTTTGACCCTTGCGCACTCTTATTTATCCAAGTGGTTGGAATGGTTTGCATTCATTTATAAGTGGTTTCCTGATGAAGTGCAAGAGCGAAACATGTTGAAACCACCATTAATGATTCTCTATACACAGGAAATATGACAGATAAAACTTTGATACAATGCATTTGTTTTGGGGTACAATGTATCATTTATCCAATTTTCAATGGTTTTAACAATGTCTGATTTGTAAATTACATTTTGGCACCTGACAAATGTCTACAAGTATCTGTATACCCTCTACAACTTCCTCTGGCATTGTCATTACAATCACAGTATTGTCTCTTATAAATGCTAATGAGAGTGTGAACCATGAATTTCACATTTACATTCCCTCCTATTGTCTTCCCTCCAAACTTGTCACCTGACTGGAGCAATAACTTGAATACAAATGAAAATGCAAATAGACCTCTAAACAGTAGGAAACACACCTTACATTGTTCTGAATAATTTCCTACAGCCAATCCAAAGTCGTCTCATGTTAGTGAATGGGGGTGGAATGAATATAAGGTGAAGCAAAGCTCAGACAAGTAGAAGGTTTACAGTTGATGAAGCGAACAAGGAGCAGCTGAAGGATCCCAATACTACATCATACCACGTAAGATAAATTAATTTCCACCAAAATTTTTTTCGTTTCCCATACATTTTTATCAAGTTAAATAGTTCCTTTCATTAATAACTGAGTGGTGTACTATTGTATTTTCGTGCTGTATTTGTTTATTATATTTAATAATATATTCCTCTAATCGTTAAGAACCACGTTTCAAAACCTAAGAAAAGTTACACTATGTTACTAAAAATATTAGTTTTCTACTATACAGAAATTACATTTCCCCCTTAAAAATTTGCCTAGCAGTTCATTGCAAGCTCATATTTTTTAATCTAGATACTTTCAAAGTATTAAAGTGACTGTAAACCGTTATGTAAAAAAACAAACATGTTATCCTGACATGCTCTGTGCAATGGTTTTGCTCAGAGCAACCCCAATCCTCCTCTTATAAAGGTCCCTGGCCCCCTACTAGCGCTTCTGGCTCCCCCCACTGAGTGCTGACCAATGGAACCCCCATGCTATGGGGGTACCCTTGCAGACTCGCTCCTAAGACAGCCCCTTGTGTCCATAGACACACAGGGCGCTGATCAGCCCAGCCCCCCACTCCCTCCTCAATGGCTGTGATTCACAGCAGCAGGAGCCAATGGTACCCGCTTCTGTTTCTAAGCCTATGAGGAGGGAAAGAGTTGCTGTACTCGTGCACATCGCTGGATTCAGATTGGGTGGGCTGGGGAGCGGCACTCAGAAGGTTTTTTACCTAAATGCACAGAATACATTTAGGTGAAAATCACTTAGAACCCCCAAACATTATATATATTTTTTTCAGACACCCTGAAGAATAAAATGGCGGCTGTTACAATACTTTATGTCCCACCGTATTTGCGCAGCGGTCTTACAAGCGCAATTTTTTTTTGGAAAAAATACACTTTTTGACTTAAAAAAATAAGACAACAGTAAAGTTAGTCCAATTTCTTTATACTGTGAAAGATAATATTACGCCCAGTAAATTGACTCCCAACATGTCACGCTTCAAAATTGCTCCCGCTCGTGGAATGGCGACAAACTTTGACCCTTAAAAATCTCCATAGGTGACATTTAGAAATTTCTACAGGTTAACAGTTTTGAGTTACAGAGGTGATCAAGTGCTAGAATTTAGACATGTGCGCCGTCAATAAATTAGTTTTGTTCCGTTCCATTTCGTATTACCCGTAAATTCGTATTTTGTAATTCGTGTCCGAAATTCAATTTGGATTCGTATGAAATACGAATTTTCATTAGGTTTGTTAACTTTTCATAACAAATACAAACGTTTGTTATGATGAATTTAAAAAGCAAAAAATACCTTTCTCAATATGGCACTCAGTCGTCGGACTCATTATGCTCATTATGAGGGTCTCCGACCATCCCTGTGCTGACTTCCCCGAGGAAGTTAACGAACATTCTTATTTTGTCCGATTCTGGATCTCCCATCGACTACCATTACCAGTCTCCCACTCCCATATTAAAAAAGGTAATTTTCCCAACCCTCACTCAGCAGCAGAAGAAAACCTCTGATTGGTCAACAAAACACCAGTCACGTTTCCGTTGTAACTGAATTTTGATCTGAAATTCGTAAACAAAATTTCGTATAAAATTCTGAAGCATAGCAATTCGTATGTCGGATGTTTCCGAATGTACGAATTTTCGAAAACTCATACTAATTTTCCATTTGTACGAAATGAATCGCACATGTCTACTAGAATTATTGCTCTCACTCTAACAATCGTGGCGATATCTCACATGTATGGTATGAACACAGTTTTCATATGCAGGCGCGACTTATGTATGTGTTTGCTTCTGCGCGCGCGCGCGAGCTCGCTTTAAATTTTTTTTATTATTATTTATTTTACTTTTTATTTTTTTTATTTTTACACTGTCCTTTTAACAAAAAAAATTGGGTCACTTTTATTCCTATTACAAGGAATGTAAGCATCCCTTGTAATAGAAAAAAAGTATGACAGGGCCTCTAAAAGCGGTTGTATCCTCTGCTTGTTGATTTTTAACTACAGGTAACCCTATAATAAGGCTTACCTGTAGGTAAAAAGAATATCTCCTAAACTTATAAGGTTTAGGAGATATTCACCTTGCATGCAGCCATTGAGGTCAGCAGCACATGCGCGCTGAAGGTCCGGCGGATGCTGTCGGAAAATCAGAGCTCTCTGCCGGAAAGAGGACTCCCACACACATGTGCGGGAGTGACATCATCGGGAGCGGGAGTGACATCATCGCGGCTCCAGCACTGTGAAGAAGAAACGCAGAGGGAACATGTCAGCTCCCTCAGCGGTGACCGGAAGACAATGCCGGCGCTTAGTATTAAAGGAAGTATTTCATAATGAGCCAGTATGCGGTGCATACTAGTTCATTATGCCTTTACCTTACAGGTTTTTTTGTGGGCATAAACCTGACCCTCTCCTGCCCCTGATAAAGGTGATCTTGCGGTGAATCCGCCGCAGAGACCACTTTTATCCTAAAGAGGAGCATCCACCGTTCCTGAAAATACTAGGGTAATGACAGCTAGCTGCTGCCATAACAATGGTATTTAGCATCAAAGTAACGGAGTACAGCTACGGCGGTTTGCGGTAAGTGGTTAAATTGGACATAACAAAGTGCAAAACTGAAATTTGAAGAATATGTTAGGCATTTCTCTTAATGTTGAATAGTGTAGAAAGGTAGAAACATATCAGTGTTTTAATACTGTCTGCTTTAGGCAATTGTAACATAGACAGGATCTAACAGCTGCTGCCTGGGAAGGCTACTTCACCAGAGCCTTCCAGGGAGATCTCAACTGCTAACTGTGAGATTTTGCATAATCTCATGGGATCTTAGGGGAGAGTTTTTTTTTTTTCATTTTCAACAATAATGTTTCTGAGTAGAGCATTCAGTGCATAGACACAGGGCCTGCCTGTGCATCACCATGTGTGGCAGGTATTCTTTGTCCCTAATTTCCACAGGGGGAAGAGCCCAGAGTCTAAAAACACCAAAGATATTTACAACAACAAAAGCCTGCATTTAAAAAAGTAAAAATGTTTATTAATAGCCACTTCAAAACTGTTCAAAGTGGCTTTATTTTATTTCTTACGATGTGAGTAAAGAACTGCTTTAATAATATTCCCTAAATGAATGTAAACATTTCCCTCCATTATTGGTAATTATGACTTGGGATGAGCTGGGTTCAGTTTGAACTCGGTCCAAATGAAAATGCACTAATAATTTTTTTGCATATTTAACGGGCTCAAAAATATTTACATACGATTACTTTATATTAATTGATTTTTATTTTGTTCTAAAATATTTTTCACACTTCTTATGCTCAAATTCCCTGTGCACTGCAAGCCTCCTAAGGGGTCCAATTAAAAAGCAGTGAAATTACCATACCACAGCCATACCGTTACTTAAAAAAAAAAAAGAGATACTGCACATTTAGGCCCCTTTCACATCTCGCGTAGTGGGAATTCATGTTTCCACTCGCAATTTTTCTAGCGCAATTTACACATTTTTCTGCATGTTGTGCATAGTGCAGGCTATTCACTTGAACGGACTGCCCTATGTGCTTTGTTGTGCTAAAGAGGCTCACACACCTTTTTGGGCAACATGCTTTGCATGATTTTTAAATGTGTGTTTTGCTACAATTTCCACGCAATTCTGTCATGCAAAATCCCACTCTGTTTGGGGTGGCATTAAGTGTTAATGGCATCCATACGCACGTTGTGTGTTTTGTCATGATAGCCACTCGATTTGGCATCATGGGCAGAATTGCCAGCAGTTCCAAATTGCCAAGTGTGAGTGGGGCCTTATAAAGCGCGACCTGTGAAAGTCATGTATCGCAAAGTTCTCTGTGCTAATTTGAGCAGAGAAAAGTCTATGAGCTACAACAGCCTCCAAACTGCAGCCTGTATATTATTAATGAGCTACAGCATGCAGATTACAATGGGTTGCAACCTAGCATAAGTGGATAGCAAAATCCACTTTCCACCTTTAAAGTTGATTTGTTGATGTCATAATGTAGAGAATAAGATTTCCTTTCATTTGAGCCCAGTCTTGCCACACAGATTTACTGGAGGCCTGAGCAATCCTCTTTTATTGTTTAGTTAGAGACAGGCTGTGAGTGACAGGTGATTTACATATCTCATGCACTAGCCTGAGACAGGTTATCATCAGATCACTGGATGTTCTACTCTGCCCAGCTCTGACTACATACATGTCCCCTAAATCACTTGTCTGTCTATAGTCTGCTGATTGTTCACTGCATCCCATGATGAGAAACATCCAGTAAAAACACAGAAATTCTGGGAGAGCTGGAGGGGAGGGGGATGTGAATTGTGAACTTTTTACACAGGATGTGCCTGTCTCAGGCTAGTGCATGAGATATGTAAATCACCTGTCACTCACAGCAAGGGGGCGTTTTTGACAAAGTTTTCAAGACTTTGTCAAGATTTCTCTAACTGAACAATAAAAGAGGATTGCTCAGGCCTCGAGTAAACTTGTGTGGCAAGACTGGGCTCAAATGAAAGGAAAACTTATTCTCTACATTATGACATCAAAACATTTTTGGGGATTTATATCCACTTTAATTAGCTACTAAGTCTCCACATGAAACAAACTCTATTTTTCTAAAACTGCACATTTCTCAACACCATGTTACTAAATTTCTACCCTACTAGTATTCCAATCGTTTATATAAATATTTTTTTAAATTTGATTGCAGGTGGAGGAAAGAGAAGAAGAAATTGTAAAAGGGCTTTACAGAAAAGTATGATGGATGGAGCAGGTGAAAATACATTTTCTTGCACAGAGTGTGACAAATCCTTTAGAGCAAAAACTAATTTAATTTATCATCAGAGGACTCACACAGGGGAAAAGCCATTTATGTGTTCAGAATGTGACAAGAGCTTCTTACAAAAGGATGTTCTTATTTGGCACCCGAGGATTCACACAGGAGAGAAGCCTTTCACATGTTCAGAATGTAACAAGTCCTACTCACGCATATTTCATCTTACTCAACACATGAGGATTCACACAGGAGAGAAGCCTTTCAGATGTTCAGAATGTAACAAGTGCTTCTCAGTAATATGCAGTCTTTATATACATCAGAGGATTCACACAGGAGAGAAGCCATATCAATGCCCTGAATGTAATAAAAGTTTTAGTCGGAAATCAAACCTGAATGATCACCAGAGGGTCCACACAGGAGAGAAGCCATATCAATGCCCTGAATGTAGTAAAGGTTTTAGACAGAAATCAAACCTGAATGATCACCAGAGGGTCCACACCGGAGAGAAGTCATTTAGATGTTAAGAATGTGCTTAGTTCAAAAAAAAAGAGAAATATTCTTGTGTTCAGAAGACTTACAGGAAAAAGGTTGTGTCCTTGTTATTAACCACTTGACCTCTGGAAGACTTACCCCCCATCATGACCAAGCCATTTGTTGCGATACAGCACTGCGTTACTTTAACTGACAATTTGCGCTGTCTTGCGACGCTGTACTCAAACAAAACTTGTGTCCTTTTGTTCCTCACCATTTATTTTGGGGGTATCTGATTACCACTCCAGTTTTTATTTTTTGTGCTATAAACAGAAATAGACCATCAATTTAGAGAAAAAAAAAAAAAACAATATTTTTTTCTTTCTGCTATAAAACATATCCAATAAAAAAAAGAAAAAATCAAATTTCTTCATCAATTTAGGCCAATATGTATTCGGCTACATATTTTTGGTTAAAAAAATCCCAATAAGCCTATATTGATTGGTTTGTGCAAAATGTATTGCGTCTACAAACTATGTTATATTTTTGTTTATTTATTTATACTAGTAATGGCAACAATCAGCGACTGATTGCAGGATAGCAATATTGTGGCGGACAGCAGGGACACTAACTGACACTATAAACACTTTTTGGGGACCAGTGACACTAACCGCAGATCAGCTCCCGCTGTGTCTAATCACTGCGGGAGGGGGTTGCCGGCGGAACGCATGCGTGCCCCAGATTCAGAAGTGTTGGATCACGTACCTAGTACATGATCCGGCGCAGCAGTGCCACCTTGCCCCAGTATATCTATGTTATACTGGTGGCAAGTAATTAAAAACAAAAATGTTTCACAATCAAGGAGATTAACGCAAAAAAACTCACACATGAGAAAAGGGAACTAAATGTTCCAAATATGTTCAGAGCTTTAGATAATACAAACATCTAATTCAACACAAAAGGGTTCATCAGAGCCACTGTGTAAATAAATTGTAATAACTGAATATCCGGTCTGCAAGAACGTTGTGACGTAAGTCGTCTTCCACGAGACTAGAAATGGGAAGTTCAGCACCACGTCAGGCACCCGTTGGTCTCCTTCTGATGATCCCGTGTTTATCGCGAGTTAGTCGAAGTTTGGTGACTTAAGATTCGCGCTTCTCAGTTTTCTGACTCAGATCGTTACTGCTCTTCAGTTTGTGCTTGTCGTGCGTATCTGTTTATTAGTGCGTGTAGTCAGTTCGCATTTGTTGGTCATTGCGGCCTATATCTTGATATAGGACTTTGATTTGCACTGCTTATTGTCTGCTCGTTTCTGCTATTCATTTCGTTCTTTCAGGCCTTGCTGTTTATCGGTGCTTTCTGTTTGTCCGTTCTGACCAGCCGACCTTTTGTGACCTTGTGAGCGATGTTTCCCGTGTGTACTCGTCGCCGAGTTTGTGCTGTACGCGGAATTGGTGTCGGGCTTTTAGCTTTGACCCAAGACCCGTCCATGAACAGAGTGACGAGGAGTATGTGGACCAAGAATTGGTTGCTTCAGCGTGATCAGTTCTCGCACATGCCTTTGCTTCGTGAGATCCGGGAGAATAATCAGGAACTTTCTCCGGATGACGGACCCCGATTTTCACTGTCTTTTGGCTTTGCTGACCCCTTTTATCAGCCGGCAGGATACCTGCATGAGACAAGCCATTACTCCGGAGCAGAGGCTTGTTGCCACGTTGAGGTACTTGGCGACAGGGAGAAGTCTTCAGGATTTGAAGTTCTCTTCAGGTATCTCTCCCCAGGCCCTGGGAATCATTATTCCAGAGACCTGTTCTGCCATCATCCAGGTCCTGCAGGAGGACTATATTAAGGTAACATTTCTCCTTTACTATTCCCTTCTATGTATGCTCTGTTTGCTAATGTCTTGTATTTTTGACCTCCTTCCCTAATTACCATGATTGCAATATGTTCTAATATGCTGTGCCCCTTTTCTCCTTCATGCATTTTTCCCTTCACTTACCTCCCCAGCATGCTCTTCTGCCCCAATAGACACCTATGGCCTAGTCACTTAAGCAATGTCTTTTGTCTGCTGCATAGTATTGTTTGCCCCCAAACACCCCCTAAAATATGCACTAATGTTTGCTGTGTGGTTTACTTCATGTAGAGCCCCTTTTTAATTTTTTTTTGTGGGGGGGGGCAAACTCATTAGGAACCCCCTCCCCCAACTGCTCTGTCAGATGGTACCAATCCTCTATCTGCTGGCTTTCACCGGGTCAATACACACTATATACCTACCTCTTTATAGTGGGCATCTTTAGGGATGAATTCTGCAAAGCATGTAGTGCAAGGGGCTGCCTCCATACTTCCCATTTCCTATTTTTTTGTGTTCTTTCCCTCCTATTAGCTTGCTAGGTAATTGCAGAATGTCACAATGTGCTTTCCTTTTTTTTGGGGGGGGGGGGGTTTGAAATGTTATTTTAGCTTTCCTGGGGGCTGCCAATAGTGTTAAGTACAGAGGGTCTGGCCAAACTAGCACACATTATTGAGCCATTTGCCAATCAATGAAGTGCAGAGGGTTACCTGTCCAACCCCCCCCCCCCCCCCCCAAAACCATAGTTATTGCCAATAGCCCATCAGAAGTGAGGGGATTGATGGGGGGTGATTAATCTGTGAAGGGGAGCCTCTATTTTTCTGTGCAAATACTTTCCAGCCTCCAATTTTAAACAATGCTCTTGTTCCAAGATGTTGATTGTCTAATCTGCTTGCAATGTTTATGTGCAAAGTAAGGAATGGAATGGCAGACTGTGGCCTCCCACTTTGCCAGCCGTTGGGACTTTCCTAACTGCGGAGGGGCAATTGATGGGAAACACGTCCGCATCGTCCCACCGCCCAACTCGGAGTCCTACTATTATAATTATAAGGGGTTTAATAGTGTAGTGATGTTGGCGGTGGTGTCGGCGACATATGAGTTTATGTATGTGGACGTGGGGATGAACGGCCGGATCTCGGATGGTGGTGCCATTGCGCACACGGAGTTCTACTGGCGTCTCCAAAGTGGCAGTCTGTGCTTGCCACCTCCAGAGGAGAATGCTGAAGGACTCCCCTTTGTCTTTGTCGCAGATGAAGCGTTTGCATTGACTCCCCATCTGATGAGGCCGTTCCCGATGAGGACCCTCACCCCAGACCAGAGGGTCTTCAACTACAGGCTGTCCAGAGCCCGAAGAGTTGTGGAGAACACTTTTGGCATCCTGGCCAGCCGCTTCCGCCTGTTCTTGACGGCAATTAACTTGGCGGAATACAAACTGAACCACATAGTTCTTGCCTGTTGCATATTGCACAACTTCCTCAAAAGACATAACAGGAACTATGTGGTGGCCATTGGCCCAGATGTGGAGGGCCCTCCAAATGCTGACCTCACAGCCCTTCAAGTGGCATGTCCAGGCTTGCCCCCTCTAAATGCCTGCGCGGTCCACGAGCAATATATGAGAAAAGGGAACTAAATGTTCCAAATATGTTCAGAGCTTTAGATAATACAAACATCTGATTCAACACAAAAGGGTTCATCAGAGCCACTGTGTAAATAAATTGTAATAACTGTTATTACATGAATAAACAGATTTATGTGAATATGTTGAATGTGGGACGTGTATACTGAAAGTTTATTGAATCTTTCACTACAAAATATGCGTCCATCTCCAAGATGGCTGAGAATGTAATTGTCATGGCAATCAAAAGTGACTTGACTTAAATGTATCTGCCAGCTTTGGGGATAATATCAGGCAAAATCATTAATAAATATGCACCTAAAATAAAAATGGTTGGTATGGGCTAGGTACCATATCAAGGCTCTCTCAGACATCACTGCAGATCTCACAATATTCTCCTTTGATCACCTGATGTCTCATCACAATGTCCCTCTCTCACACAAATTCAGATATCTACAGTTGTCCCGCACTTTCAGAGCTCAGTTCCCGTCGGGTGAAGGGTGCAGTCTGACCTTGAGCGGATTTTGCGATTTGATTGTTCCGAAAAACCCACCTCAGTGCTATATGCACATCTCCTCCGGGTCTCTTCTCCTGGGCTGTCCAGGCTCCACCAGCAATGGGGCTGGGATGTTCCGGAGATGGACTCGGAGGATTGGGAGGACGTGTGGGACTTCCCATTTAAAATGCTGGTTTCCTTAAGAGACCACCTCATTCAATATAAGATTGTTCATAGGGCGTACCTTACTCCCGCTCGGGTGCATAAGATGAGGTCTTCTCTCTCCCCGGAATGCTGGCGCTGTGACCATGCTCCAGGGGACTATATCCATATCTTTTGGTCCTGCCCGGTATTTGCAGGTTTCTGGTCACAAATTCTTTCAGAGGTGAATGATCTGCTAAGTATCTCTATTGCTCCTTCCCCAAAAATATGCCTGCTGGGGCTGGTGGACGACCTGGTACCCAGAGTGGCTGAGAGAACCCTATTGGGTCTCCTGCTGTTCTATGCCAGGAAATCCATTGTTCTGTGCTGGAAGCAAAAGACTCCTCCCTCTATAGGCTCATGGAAATCACTTGTTAATAATGTGATACCCCTTTACAGGGACACCTATACACACAGAGGCTGTCTGAAAAAACATGACAGAGTCTGGAGTTAGTGGTTAGCGGAACCCTCCACTGATGCAACTAATCAAGTGACTTCTCTGTTATATGTTGGCCCTCCTTAGCCTCCTTATAGTACAAACCGGGTTTGTGGGATAATCTAGGCAAACTAACTCATTGTTGCCCCCCCCCCCATGGAGCAAGAGCCTTGACAATCCATTGCTGTCGGTATACTAAGGTAGTCATTGATACTATGACAATACTTTGTGACCCCTGCGTGGGTCCCTTCCCTGTTGACAGCCAGATGTTGGCTGCGCTGTTGTGCGTCTGTATTGTTCTGTTTGTTAAGTAAAATAAAACGTTTTTTCAAAAAAATAAAAATGGTCAACAGTCCTTGAATTTATGTTTCAAAAAGTTTACTTGCCAACTAAGGCCTTAATCACACGGGACCAGTATACAGTGAATCAGCTGTTTGATTATGCAGCCAGCTGTTTTATGTGAGTCTAGGGCAGGGGTGCCCAAACTTTTGAAGAGCGAGGGCCACTTAAGCAACTTGGTACCTGGTCGCGGGCCACTTAAGCGACTTGGTAACTGGTCGCGGGCCACAATGAATGGAGCGGGCGGATGACAGGCCCATGTCCACTCTGCATATGCAGAGCAGGCACAGGTGCAGTACACCTGCGGCTTTCCTGTGGGTTAGCTGCACTTTACCATAGACTTATATTATATCTTGCAGATGTATTACACTTTTTGAAAGCTCACCAAACCCGCAGGTGCACCTGGGGATCAGTTTGAAAGCAGCCCGGTAACCACTGCAGAACAGATATGCCCAAATATACACTGTGATTTTAGTAATAAACTTACCTTTAATAACAGTCTTCCATTCAGGTATCGCTGGCTGTTACTGTCCCAGGCAGAGCACATTTGGTATCGCTCCATCTGTCACAGGAGCAGGCTCTATACAGGCAGCATTGGCTCTTCTCCGCAGCCGCTTGCTTCCTCTACCGCCAGATTCATTCACAACACTGATGCTCTGGGATGGCAACCTGCGATCTGTGCTTGCCATGCCAGAATAGGAGGTTGCGGGCCACATTAGAGGGCTTTGTGGGCCACGTGTGGCCCCCGGGCAACTGGTTGGGCACCCCTGGTCTAGGGGATATAATAAAAGTGCTCACATCAATAATATCTTCATACACTTCATAAAGGTTATTTCTGGCATCGATCAGTGCTATCTTCATAAAGCTTGTAAAAAATATTTTATGTATCAGTCAGTGTCTAACTTCCAATACACCATACAACTTGTGCGATCCTTCAGTCTTTCATCACTGTGTAGAAAGTGCTCTCCGCTCCCCATAAGACACCACACTCACCAGAGTTATTGAGATAGTTACGAAAATGATAAATTATGGGTCACACTAGAAAAAAACATGGCGGGATGTAATCTGAATGGTCTATCAAATTAAATTTTCCCTATCACAGTAGCAACTTTAAAAACTTGGGACAAGTTAAATTGCAAAGGGTAGATCGTTCAACCGACTTCATCCTTAGCCCCATTTGGTGGGATTACTTGATTTGAACCTGGAATGGATATGATATTTTTAATACGGGGTATAGCTGTATGTTCAGACTTTAACATTTTTGTCGGATATGAACTCAACTTCCAATTTTCATTTAATTAGTACGGTTTTACATAGTTACATAGTTAGCTAGGCTGAAAAAAGACACAAGACCATCCAGTTCAACCTTAAAAAAATAATAAAATAAATAAAATATCGTACAATCCAATATACCCAATTCTATACCCAATTCTATACCCACAGTTGATCCAGAGGAAGGCAAAAAAAAAACACCAGCAGAGCATGCTCACATCTGCTACAGCAGGGGAAAAAAATCCCTTCCTGATCCCCCAAGAGGCAATCGGATTTCCCTGATCAACTTTACCTATAAATGTTAGTACCCAGTTATATTCTGTACATTTAGGAAAGTATCCAGGCCTTTCTTAAAGCAATCTACTGAGCTGGCCAGAACCACCTCTGCAGGGAGTCTATTCCACATTTTCACAGCTCTAAAGCCCCATACACACGCGCGGATTATCCACGGACCAGGTCGGTCGGATCCTGTCCGTCGTACTTTGTCCGATGTTGGTGTTGCGTACACACGGTCGGACAACGTTGTCGGAATATCCGGTCTGCAAGAACGTCGTGACGTAAGTCGTCTTCCGCGAGACTAGAAATGGGAAGTTCAGCACCACGTCAGGCACCCGTTGGTCTCCTTCTGATGATCCCGTGTTTATCGCGAGTTAGTCGAAGTTTGGTGACTTAAGATTCGCGCTTCTCAGTTTTCTGACTCAGATCGTTACTGCTCTTCAGTTTGTGCTTGTCGTGCGTATCTGTTTATTAGTGCGTGTAGTCAGTTCGCATTTGTTGGTCATTGCGGCCTATATCTTGATATAGGACTTTGATTTGCACTGCTTATTGTCTGCTCGTTTCTGCTATTCATTTCGTTCTTTCAGGCCTTGCTGTTTATCGGTGCTTTCTGTTTGTCCGTTCTGACCAGCCGACCTTTTGTGACCTTGTGAGCGATGTTTCCCGTGTGTACTCGTCGCCGAGTTTGTGCTGTACGCGGAATTGGTGTCGGGCTTTTAGCTTTGACCTAAGACCCGTCCATGAACAGAGTGACGAGGAGTATGTGGACCAAGAATTGGTTGCTTCAGCGTGATCAGTTCTCGCACATGCCTTTGCTTCGTGAGATCCGGGAGAATAATCCTGATGATTTCAGGAACTTTCTCCGGATGACGGACCCCGATTTTCACCGTCTTTTGGCTTTGCTGACCCCTTTTATCAGCCGGCAGGATACCTGCATGAGACAAGCCATTACTCCGGAGCAGAGGCTTGTTGCCACGTTGAGGTACTTGGCGACAGGGAAAAGTCTTCAGGATTTGAAGTTCTCTTCAGGTATCTCTCCCCAGGCCCTGGGAATCATTATTCCAGAGACCTGTTCTGCCATCATCCAGGTCCTGCAGGAGGACTATATTAAGGTAACATTTCTCCTTTACTATTCCCTTCTATGTATGCTCTGTTTGCTAATGTCTTGTATTTTTGACCTCCTTCCCTAATTACCATGATTGCAATATGTTCTAATATGCTGTGCCCCTTTTCTCCTTCATGCATTTTTCCCTTCACTTACCTCCCCAGCATGCTCTTCTGCCCCAATAGACACCTATGGCCTAGTCACTTAAGCAATGTCTTTTGTCTGCTGCATAGTATTGTTTGCCCCCAAACACCCCCTAAAATATGCACTAATGTTTGCTGTGTGGTTTACTTCATGTAGAGCCCCTTTTAAATTTTTTTTGTGGGGGGGGCAAACTCATTAGGAACCCCCTCCCCCAACTGCTCTGTCAGATGGTACCAATCCTCTATCTGCTGGCTTTCACCGGGTCAATACACACTATATACCTACCTCTTTATAGTGGGCATCTTTAGGGATGAATTCTGCAAAGCATGTAATGCAAGGGGCTGCCTCCATACTTCCCATTTCCTATTTTTTTGTGTTCTTTCCCTCCTATTAGCTTGCTAGGTAATTGCAGAATGTCACAATGTGCTTTCCTTTTTTTTTTTTGGGGGGGGGGGGGGGGTTTGAAATGTTATTTTAGCTTTCCTGGGGGCTGCCAAAAGTGTTAAGTACAGAGGGTCTGGCCAAACTAGCACACATTATTGAGCCATTTGCCAATCAATGAAGTGCAGAGGGTTACCTGTCCAACCCCCCCCCCCCAAAACCATAGTTATTGCCAATAGCCCATCAGAAGTGAGGGGATTGATGGGGGGTGATTAATCTGTGAAGGGGAGCCTCTACTTTTCTGTGCAAATACTTTCCAGCCTCCAATTTTAAACAATGCTCTTGTTCCAAGATGTTGATTGTCTAATCTGCTTGCAATGTTTATGTGCAAAGTGACTAATTTTTTTTTCTGGTTTCACTCCACAGTTCCCTTCCACGCCACAGGAATGGCAGACTGTGGCCTCCCACTTTGCCAGCCGTTGGGACTTTCCTAACTGCGGAGGGGCAATTGATGGGAAACACGTCCCCATCGTCCCACCGCCCAACTCGGAGTCCTACTATTATAATTATAAGGGGTTTAATAGTGTAGTGATGTTGGCGGTGGTGTCGGCGACATATGAGTTTATGTATGTGGACGTGGGGATGAACGGCCGGATCTCGGATGGTGGTGCCATTGCGCACACGGAGTTCTACTGGCGTCTCCAAAGTGGCAGTCTGTGCTTGCCACCTCCAGAGGAGAATGCTGAAGGACTCCCCTTTGTCTTTGTCGCAGATGAAGCATTTGCGTTGACTCCCCATCTGATGAGGCCGTTCACGATGAGGACCCTCACCCCAGACCAGAGGGTCTTCAACTACAGGCTGTCCAGAGCCCGAAGAGTTGTGGAGAACACTTTTGGCATCCTGGCCAGCCGCTTCCGAATGTTCTTGACGGCAATTAACTTGGCGGAATACAAACTGAACCACATAGTTCTTGCCTGTTGCATATTGCACAACTTCCTCAAAAGACATACCAGGAACTATGTGGTGGCCGTTGGCCCAGATGTGGAGGGCCCTCCAAATGCTGACCTCACAGCCCTTCAAGTGGCACGTCCAGGCTAAATGCCCGTGCGGTCGGCGAGCAATATATGGACTACTTTGTGGGTAGGGGGGCCATTGCTCTGCCTGACGATGTGTGAGAGGCATTTTTAAATAAATATTATTTTTCAAACAACCTATGATTTCTTGTCATTTCCGTATTCTTTTTATCTTATTTTACCTTGAAATTTTTTCCCTTTGCCTTCGACAGTGGGAATGCACTTTCTGGGCAAAAGGAGGTAACAGTCTATTCTTCCCAAAAAGATTCTTCTCATGTTGTGTGTTTGATACCTAATCTTTGGTCTAGAGAAGGTTTGTAGTGCATAACTGACACCCAAATACTCCTTTTCATCACCAGGTCAGACATGTGTGTATTCTCAAAAATGCTGTGCTCCGTGTTTTCGTACAAAGCACTGTGGGTGTCATTTATATAAGTCAAATCCACTATGCTCTACAAGTGCAGTGAAAAAGTGCCCTTGAAAAGAAACTTTCAGTGCAAACTGGACTTGCCTTTAGTAAATAACACCCATTGCCCCCCAAATCCTTTACATTTGACATACATAATGCATTTTTTATTGGAAATAAGGAAGCCACACATTTAGAAAAGTAAAAAAAGTTTACTTGCAAAACATTCACAAGTGCGTTTACAAACTTCTTGCCCAAACTGACAACATCTTGGTTATTTACAACATTGTTTACAAACATTCCGCATTTTGTAAAACCAGGCATGGAGCAAAACAGAACCTAGGAACTAGGAAAGTTCAACTTTATAAAGTGAAGACAAGATCAGACATGACTATATGTTCAAAGTGTGTTTGATCTTGCCTTCATCACATGGGGGGTCACCCCTGGAAACTGGAAATTTAGAACATGCACACAATTTGGGTCTGAAAATGGTCATTATATGGTAAAACACATGCCTAGAATCTTCAAAAGTGCCATTTTCCATCATGGGGATGAATGGACGTTTTTTGGGGGTGCAACCCCTTCACCACAACCACTTTAGTAGTTCGGAAAGTGGTTTCACCCCCAAAAAAACGTTGTCATTCATCCACCATGATGGGAGCTAGCACATGTGGACACAATGTGTGCATGTTCCAAATTTAACACAGTTCTTAACATGCAAATGTGTTCTGAAGCAGCCACAAATGGGTGTTAATTACTTGGTGCGTTTTCAGATTTTTCCTAAAACATCAATGATGTTCTTCAATTTTTGTTGAACATCATTGATGTTTTGCTTTATGTAATCTAGATCTCTATTGCAGACCATTATCTCCCCGATGAGTACGCGGGCACTCTCTGTGGTAAAGTGCGATTTTTCTTCCACAACATCCACGTCACCTAAAAACAAAAAACAAAAAAAAATAGGGTCTTGGAAATGAGGCAGCCATACATTGATTAGCTTACCAGTAGCTGTGTTCTCCCACACTCACCTGTTGTGGTGACAAGTTCTCCAATTTCTATGATCTCTCCTTCCTCCTCCTCCTCCTCCTCTGCTTCTGTTCTTTCCCCTTTTTTGGGAGGTGTTGGTTTTGGGGTTTCCTCAGACGTCCCAAGTTTTTGCTCCCCTATGAGAATGTACAAAAGGAAGATTTAGCAACACAATCTATTGAGGGCAGAAATAGGAAATGACAAACATTGCTTGAAAGTGAGGGACAATATTTTTGGGTGTCCAGTTACAAATGACACCAACATGAATGTAGTCACTTTGTAAAAAACTTATAGCTTTTTGGTCAACGTTAGGGTGATGGAGACCCCCTCTAGTATCCACTGGAGCACATGTGTGGAAAAGCCTAATAAAAAGGGGGTTTAGGTGTCCCAGCACTAGTGCCCTAGAGTCCAGATGGGTAAACAGCTACTGGGTGACGTCTCCTTTACATTGAATAAATTGGCTGGACAGTCTTGATGACATTTCTAGAGAGAACAAACTTCCTTTCCCCCCAAAAAAAAAAAACATTGTATTATAAGTGGCCGAACGATCGAGGTTGAGTACGATCGAATGGACACACACACACACGAACATGACAGTGGCAGAAAGATCGAGGTTGAGTACGATCGAATGCACAGACGAACCTGAAAGTGGCCATTTTGGAATGTACAACTTTGTAAAAATCCAAACACATGGAGCAGTATGCAAGCAAGAAATCAAACACAAAACACAACTACTTACTTTTTTGAAGAACTCGCTTGATCTTTCTGTACTGATCGGCCTCCCTCAGTTTCAGGTCTGACCAGCGTTTCCTCAGTTGCTCCTTGGATCGTTGTACCCCAAAATGATTGTACAGCCTCCTCACAACTTTAGACATGATCTTGGCCTTGCGGACATTGGGGTTGAGGTAAGGCCCATACTTCCCATCATAGTCGCTCCTCTTTAATATGTCCACCATCTCCAACATTTCTCCAAATGACATATTGAAGGCCTTGAATTTGAGGCTCCGGGATCGGGACGTTTCTGCCTCCGGTCTTTCCTCGTCCTCCTCCTCGTTGGTGGGATATTTCGGGCGCACCTGCTGTGTCCCCGCCATGTGCTCTCCCCACTGCGCCGTAAAGAGAAGGGGTGGGGAATAGACGAGAAAGATCGTCAGGGGCGGGCGGAGTTTGACGCATGCGCACTGTATATAAAACGTCACACGCCTGTGTCGTAGCCACGATCGGTGACACGAGGGGAGAGAAAGCTCACGCACGAGACGATCGCTATAAACGAAGGTACAATTTGACGTTGGTACATAACTAGCCTAGACTGATTCGACCTTGAGGCTTCTTTATGGAGAAGATTAGGAGACTTTGGACTGACATTATTTATAGTGTTTTGTGTGGTGTTGTGTCTTGCAGAGATTATGGAGGGCTTCAACGATGTGAGTTTTCTCCCCCTCTTCATTGACAAATACAGGGAAATTCCCCTATTATGGCAGGCAAAACACCGCGACTATAGCAACAGACCAAAGAGGGACGCAGCCATGCAGAAACTTTTGGCATTTGTAAAGCCAACGTTCCCCACGGCAACTGTTCGTAAGTTAAGAGTAAAAATTGCTAATCTTAGGACTACCTTTTTACGGGAGCGCAATAAGGTCCGGAAGTCCCAAGCATCTGGAGCTGCAGCAGCTGATGTCTATGCCCCCAAGCTCTGGTACTATGAGAGTCTCCACTTTCTCAAAGACCAGGCTAATGTCAGGAAGTCACTCTCGACTCTTCCTTGCACGCGTCCTTGCGCGTACGCCACCCCTGATGAGGCTTCCGAGGACCAACCTGGGCCTTCCAGTATGGAAGATGTGGAGGAGCCCAGCTTGAGCCAGGTATAGTAGTTTTGTTAACATTTTTGGGAATAATGAATGATGTTCACTTAATTCAGGATCCCCAATTGCTTAGTTCCTAACGTGATTGACATATCAACAGACAGTAGTGTTGGAGACATTTTTGGGAAGAATCTAAACTGCAGGGCTGAGAATTGTATGGTTTTCTAGTTGTAAACATTTTGCAACAGTCACTAGATGAAAATTGTGTGTTTTTGATGAACAAATAACTGAAACTATGTCCCTTTTTCATACACAGGAAGACCTCAGCCAGGAGGTGGCTGTGGAATGTGGCAGTCAGGAGCAGGAGGAGGCAGGGGTTAGTGGCAGCCAAGAGGTGGGTAGTGGCAGCCAAGAGGGGGGTAGGCGTAGGAGCCTGACTGTCTCCCAAGTCTCTCCCCTCCGCCTTCCCTACAGAAGGGCGAGAAAGATGAGGGAGGTGGGAGAGTCAGCGCTCCAGCTGATCCGAGATGCTTCAGCCTCCCTATATGCCACACCCACCTACGAGGAGGCCTTTGCCTCCTTGGTTGCCACAAAAATAAAGGGTATGGAGGCGGGGCAACGCAGCATGTGTGAGGATGTCCTCCTCAAAATCCTAAATGAGGGGATGGCTGGGGAGATGACCACACTCACACATGTTTGCGATAATCACCTTGCTCCGCCTCCTCCTCCTTCTGCCACCCCACCAGCACCACAGCGTGGAAGGAAGCGTACAAGGAAGACAAGAGAGTGACGACCTGGATTCAGTCTGGTCTGAGAGAAGATGGAGCCTCTCGTAGTACCAGAGCCTGGGGACCTAGATGGCATCTGCTGCAGTTCCGGATGTTTTGGACTGCAGGACCAGATTGCACTCCCTTATTATTTAAATAGGTACTCCTCAGGCCCCCAAATTTCTAAGCTTGAAAAATGATGGTTGCCGTGGGGGTCCAAGGCTTTGCAAATTCCCCAATTTCACCATGGCTGCGTTCCTCTTTGGTTTGTTGCTGAGACCTAAATAAAGGTTTTTTTTGATTTGAAATAATCATTGCCTATGTGTTTTACTTTTCTACAATGACAGTTTTTGTTTGAGTAGGTAGGTACATTTCACAAATAATAAAGTATAATTAACAAGGGGCACCAACAACCAACAAACTCCTAGTAAATTTAAGCAACAAATACAAATGTTACTAATGTGGTTTTGCTAAGTTGAGACACAACCCCCCTCCAAAAAAAAAATTTAAAAATCTCCTTCAAATATGTATTCACAAAAAAAAAAATAAACAAAAAAAAAACATCAGAAAAATATAACAAAGATTCTTTTACGATCTGAGTAAAAATAAACATGTAGTGTATAAATCCTGAAAAGTAATAAAGAACTAAGTTTGTGAGAAGTGCGGGTGAATAGGAGCAGCTAAAACATGTCATTCTTCTTGCATTGTAAAGAAAAAAAGAATGCGCTGCATTAAAGACATTTTAACATTGCAGCATGACGAATGTGCTGTGTCGATTAGGAAAGGTAGTTTTACCTGACCGAGCGCTTCCGTCACAGAATTTCTTCTGAGCATGCGTAGCACTTTGTCCGTCGGACTACCATACACACGATCGGATTTGGTGTGATCGGACCGTGTTGTCAAAAAATCTATCCAGCAGGAGATAGGACTTTGTCCGTCGGACAATCCGACGTACACTGTCCGATGGTGCATACACATGGTCGGATTTTTCAACAACATTGTCCGATCGGACAGAATCCATGCGATAATCCGACCGTGTGTATGGGGCTTAACTGTGAAGAAACCTTTCCATATTTCGAGATGAAATCTCTTTTCCTCTAGACGTAAAGAGTGCCCCCTTGTCCTCTGTGTTGACCATATCCCCCCTTATTCTCCTCTTCTCAAGAGTGAATAAATTCAGTTCCTCTAATCTTTCCTCATAGCTGAGCTCCTCCATGCCTCTTATCAGTTTGGTTGCCCTTCTCTGCACTTTCTCCAGTTCCCGATATCCTTTTTGAGAACTGGTGCCCAAAACTGAACTGCATATTCCAGATAAGGTCTTACTAATGATTTGAACAGGGGCAAAATTATATCTCTCTCTCTGGAGTCCATACCTCTCTTAATACAAGAAAGTATGTATGATGCATGCATATTTTTAGCCCCCCAGTGCATAACTTTACATTTAGACATGTGCAATTCGTTTAGTTCCGAATTAGTTTTTTAACGAATTTTGACAAATTCGTTAATTCCGAATTTCCGAAATTCCGAATTTTTCAATTTCCGAAATTTCCGAATTTCAAAATTTGCGAAATTACGAATCTCCTAAATTTCCGAATTTACGAATTTGCGAAATTACGAATTTTCGAATTTCCGAAAATTTTTGATTTCGGAATTTCGGATTTTCGAATTTCCGAATTTCGGATTTTCGGATTTCCAAATTTCGGATTTCCGAATTTTCGGATTTTCCAAATTCGGAAATTCAAAAATTAGAAAATTCGAAAATCAGAAAAAAAGAGAGAAAATCTGTTTAATTCTAAATAATAACTAACTATTAAAGGTATTGGAATTCACTTTCAAATTTGTCTGTTAGTGAAGGTAACGAGTACGAATTTATCCAAAGTTACGAATTATCTGAAATAACGAATGGCGCATCTAACCAAATGGAACGTAACGATCTAATAATAATAAATAACAATAATAATAATAATAAATCCTTTTTATTATTATTCATTATTTATTATAAATCATGTATTATTAATTTGTTCCGTTCCATTTGTTTAGATGCGGCATTCGTTATTTCAGATAATTAGTAACTTCGGATAAATTCGCACTCGTTAATTTAATAGTTAGTTATTACTTAAAGTGATTTTCTTTCTTTTTTTCAGATTTTCTAATTTTGGGATTTTCAAATCTTTGAATTCCCGAATTTCTGAAAATTCTGAAATTCTGAGTTCCGAAAGTCCGAAAATTCGGAATTCCGAAAAAACGAAAATCCAACATTCGGAAGGCCGAAAATTCGAAATTCGGAAATCCGAAAATCCGAAAATTCGGAAATCCGAAAATTCAAATTCGGAAATCCGAAAATTCAAATTCGGAAATCCGAAAATTCAACATTCGGAAATTCTGAAATCCGAAAAATTGAAACGTGAAAATTCCCGAAATTTACGAATTTCGAATTTCCGAAAAAGGCAAAAAAACTAATGAAACGAAAATTAACAAATTTTTTGCCAGTGCACATGTCTATTTACATTTATCAACATTAAACCTCATCTGCCACATAGTCGCCCAATTAGACAGAGCATTGAGGTCGGCTTGTAAATTGAAGACCTCCTGTAAGGACGTTATTCCACTGCATAGCTTGGTGTCATCTGTAAAGACAGAAATTTTACTTTTGATCCCAGACCCAATATCATCTATAAAGATATTAAAAAGTAAAGGTCCCAGCACTGAACCTTGGGGTACACCACTGATAACCTTAGACCATTCTAAAAAAATTGTAAGAGCAAGACTACGCATGCTCAGAAACGAAATAATACATACAAAACTATTCAACACATTACATCACTTCTGACGTTGTATTCTGTCATACGAACATTTTCGGATGGTGAGTAACCTCTTCACTTTTGACATGAGACTATCATGCAGCAAAAAATGGATGAACGGTCGTCCGAAAATCTGATTATGCGTACGAAGCTTTAGACACCACATAGGGGCATCTCCCAATGGATTTTTGGCAATATAGACAACTAACAGACTGTTCAAAAAAGTATGCCTAAACTGCCACCAGTGGATGGATTATCCATTTTCAAATCTGTGCGGGGGTGGACTGGACCAAATAAAGCAAGGGCCCCCTGTCAGGCCTCACCCATGACCCGTCCCTACATTTTGCACAAAGTACAACTTCTGCCTTTTTTTTAATGGGAACTGGAGGGGGTCTTTCTCTAACAGTGTCCATTAGAAAGTCTGTTAGAAAGCATCCCCTCCAGGACCCATTAGAGACTACAAAGGAGTCTAATGGGACCTGGAGGGGGGTTTCTCTAACAGAGGTCCTTTCAGTGTCCATTACAGAGTCTGTTATAAAGAGTCTCCCCCCAGGTCCCATTAAATTCACTCTGGTCCTCACGGGACCCCCTCTGTGTGCCATGACTTTCACCCCTGCCCCAACTTCTCACAAAGTAGAAATAAAATTGGCACTGTGTAGCGCTCCTCTTACCTTAACTATAGGTACTGTAGCTGTGGCTGGCTCCCGCATTCTCTGTGGCTGGCTGGCTCCCGCGTCCTCTGTGGGTGGCTGGCTGGAACTCTGCTGTGGCTGGCTGGAGTGTCTTTTTCTCTTCTGCCATTCCGGGCACTGCTTGCCGAGGTGAGGGAGGGACTTGGAGGGAGGCGGCAGCCTTTACCCTATCCAGGTTGGTAGAGCTAGAAGGTTTGCCACATCAATGCAGCCTTTATCAGTGCCCATCAATGCAGTCTCACCAGAAAAAGGTTGTGTCCTTGTTATTAACCACTTGACCTGTGGAAGACTTACCCCCCATCATGACCAGGCCATTTTTTTGCAATACAGCACAGCGTTAACTTTAACTGACAATTTGCGCCTTCTTGCGACGCTGTACTCAAACAAAACTTGTGTCCTTTTGTTCCTCACCATTTATTTCAGGGGTATTTGATTACCACTCTGGTATTTATTTTTTGTGCTATAAACAGAAATAGACCAACAATTTTGAAAAAAAAAAAATATTTTTTTATTTCTGCTATAAAACATATACAATAAAAAAAAATAAAAAAATACATTTTCTTCATCAATTTAGGCCAATATGTATTCTGCTACATATTTTTGGTTTAAAAAATCCCAATAAGCGTATATTGATTGGTTTGTGCAAAATGTATTGCGTCTACAAACTATGTGATATTTTTGTTTATTTATTTTTTATACTAGTAATGGTGGTAACTGTAAGACTGCGACATTGTGGCGGCCAGTGTTTGTGCACAGTGTGGGAGATGCTTTTACTAGGGGATGGCATGGATCCATGTTCTTGCTTTACAGGAACACAGGGTCCATGCCTCCTGTACTGACAGAATGGCGATCTGCCTTGTTTACTCAGGCTGATCGCCGTTCTGGTGCTCTGCCTAATGATCAGTGGATGCCGGCAGACATCAAGTCCTCGGTACCCGCAGATCAGCTCCCACTGTGTCTAATCACTGCGGGAGAGGGTTTGCGGCAGAACGCATGCGTGCCCCAGATCCAGAAGTGTTGGATCACGTACCTAGTACATGATCCGGTGCAGCAGTGCCACCTTGCCCCAGTATATCTATGTTATACTGGTGGCAAGTGGTTAAAAACAAAACTGTTTCACAATCAAGAAGAATAACGCATAAAAACTCACACATAAGAAAAGGGAACTAAATGTTCCAAATCTAATCAGAACTTTAGATAGCAGAAACATCTGATTCAACACAAAAGGGTTCATCAGAGCCACTGTGAAAATAAATTGTAATAACTGTATATTATGAATAAACATTTGGCTAACTGATCAAACGATTTATGTGAATATGTTGAATGTGGGAAGTGTATACTGAAAGTTTATTGAATTTTTCACTACAAAGTATGCGTCCATCTCCAAGATGGCTGAGAATGTAATTGTTGTGGCAATCAAAAATGACTTGACTTAAATGTATTTGCCAGCTTTGGGGATAATATCAAGCAAAATCATTAATAAATATGCACCTAAAATAAAAATGGCCAATAGTCCTTGAATTTGTTTCAAAAAGATTACTTGCCAACTAAGGCCTCAATCACACGGGACCAGTATACAGTGAATCAGTTGTTTGATTATGCAGCCGGCTTTTTTATGTGAGTCTAGGGGATGTAATAAAAGTGCTCACATCAATAATATCTTCATACACTTCATAAAGGTTATTTCTTGCATCAATCAGTGCTATCTTCATAAAGTTTGTAAAAAATATTTTATGTATCAGTCAGTGTCTAACTTCCAATACACCATACAACTTGTGCGATCCTTCAGTCTTTTATCACTGTGTAGAAAGTGCTCTCCACTCCCCATAAGACACCACACTCACCAGAGTTATTGAGAGAGTTACGAAAATGATAAAGTATCGGTCACACTAGAAAAAAAACATGGCGGGATGTAATCTGAAGGCCCCATGGGTTCCAGTAGTACACCATGGTCTATCAAATTAAATTTCTTTTTAACTTTAAAAACTTGGGACAAGTTAAATTGCAAAGGGTAGATGGTTAAACCGACTTCATCCTTAACCCCATTGGGTGAAATTACTTGGTTTGAACCTGGAATGGATATGATATTACGGGGTATAGATGGAAACACCAAATTTTATAATTTTTTTTTTCCTAAGGCCCCTTTCACACTGGGGCGGGGAGCCACGGTGACGGTAAAGCAGCGCTATATTTAGCGCTGATTTACCGTCGTTTTAACTGCGGTATTCGGCCGCTCGCTGTGC
Organism: Lithobates sylvaticus; assembly: GCA_028564925.1. NCBI lineage: Eukaryota > Metazoa > Chordata > Amphibia > Anura > Ranidae > Lithobates > Lithobates sylvaticus. Next base: position 72,390,576 of record CM053029.1, read on the forward strand.
GGTTTTACCCCCCGCGAGCGTCCGAAAAACGGTTAAACACCCCCGCAGAGCGCCGCCATAGCGGCGCTTTGCAGCGGTATTGCCGCGGTTTTACCGCGGTGTCCCATTCTATTCAATGGGAAGGAGCGGTATAGGAGCGGTGAACACACCGCTCCTATACCGCTCCAAAGATGCTGCTAGCAGGACTTTTTTTGTCATCCTGCTAGCGCACCGCTCCAGTGTGAAAGCCCGCCGGCTTTCACACTGGAGTTAAAGGGGCCGGATTTTTTCATGCGGTGAACAGGCGCTATTTTTAGCGCTGCACCGCATGAAAAACGCCCCGGTGCGAAAGGGGCCTAAGGGGAAAATTGTATGTTTGGAAACTCTAAAGGCCCATAAGACACCACACTCACCAGAGTTATTGAGAGAGTTACGAAAATGATAAAGTATCGGTCACACTAGAAAAAAAACATGGCGGGATGTAATCTGAAGGCCCCATGGGTTCCAGTAGTACACCATGGTCTATCAAATTAAATTTCTTTTTAACTTTAAAAACTTGGGACAAGTTAAATTGCAAAGGGTAGATGGTTAAACCGACTTCATCCTTAACCCCATTGGGTGAAATTACTTGGTTTGAACCTGGAATGGATATGATATTACGGGGTATAGATGGAAACACCAAATTTTATAATTTTTTTTCCTAAGGCCCCTTTCACACTGGGGCGGGGAGCCACGGTGACGGTAAAGCAGCGCTATATTTAGCGCTGATTTACCGTCGTTTTAACTGCGGTATTCGGCCGCTCGCTGTGCGGTTTTACCCCCCGCGAGCGTCCGAAAAACGGTTAAACACCCCCGCAGAGCGCCGCCATAGCGGCGCTTTGCAGCGGTATTGCCGCGGTTTTACCGCTGTGTCCCATTCTATTCAATGGGAAGGAGCGGTATAGGAGCGGTGAACACACCGCTCCTATACCGCTCCAAAGATGCTGCTAGCAGGACTTTTTTTGTCATCCTGCTAGCGCACCGCTCCAGTGTGAAAGCCCGCCGGCTTTCACACTGGAGTTAAAGGGGCCGGATTTTTTCATGCGGTGAACAGGCGCTATTTTTAGCGCTGCACCGCATGAAAAACGCCCCGGTGCGAAAGGGGCCTAAGGGGAAAATTGTATGTTTGGAAACTCTAAAGGCCCATACACAAGATATTAAAATCGGAATAAAATTTCCACCCGACGAACGATCTGCCGATTTTTCGGATCGTTAGTATAGTGCTTTCGAACAGCTGATTATGCTTTTTTATCCAACAACAGCTGTATGTTCAGACTATAACATTTTTGTCGGATATGAAGTCAACGTCCAATCTTCATTTAATTAGTACAGTTTTTGTCCAAAAAAACGTAAGAGCAAGACTACGCATGCTCAGAAACAAAATAATACATACAAAACTATTCAACACATTACATCACTTCTGACGTTGTATTCTGTCGTACAAAAATTTTCATATGGTGAGTAACCTCTTCACTTTCAACATGAGACTATCATGCAACAAAAAAGGATGTACGGTCGTCCGAAAATCTGATCGTGCATACAAGGCTTTAGACACTACATAGGGGCATCTCCCAATGGATTTTTGGCAATAAAGACAACTAACAGACTGTTAAAAAATGTACGCCTAAACTGCAACCAGTGGATGATTTATCCATTTTCAAATCTGTGCGGGGGTGGAGTGGACCAAATAAAGCAAGGGCCCCCTGTCAGGCCCACCCATGAAACGCCCCTATATTTTGCACAAAGTACAACTTCTGCCTTTTTTTTATGGGACCTGGAGGTGTCCATTAGACAGTCTGTTAGAACTGTCCAGGCCCCATTAAAGTCTACAACAGAGTCTAATGGGACCTGGAGGGAGGTCTCTCTAACAGAGGTCCTTTCAGTGTCCATTATAGAGTCTGTTATAAAGAGTCCCCAACAGAGGTCCTTTCAGTGTCCATCATAGAGTCGGTTATAAAGAGTCCCCCCAGGTCCCATTAGATTCACTCTGGTCCTCAAGGGACCCCCTCCTTGTGCCATGACTCTCACCCCTGGCCCAACTTCTCACAAAGTAGAAATACAATTGGCATTGTGTAGCGCTCCACTTACCTTAACTATGGGTACTGTAGCTGTGGCGTGCTACCGCATCCTCTGTGCCTGGCTGGCTCCCACGTCCTCTGTGGGTAGGCTGGCTGGCACTCTGCTGTGGCTGGGTCACCATGGGTGGCTGGCTGACACCATGGCCCTGCTGTGGGTGACCCCAAAACATCCTTCCCATGTTGAGGGCATGGGGCCTAGTACAGTTCAGGAGGGGGCCACTCCCTCATCCCTCCTATTTTCCTGCAGCCTGCCAGGTTGCATGCTCAGATAAGGGTCTGGTATGGGTCTGGTATGGATTTTGGGGGGACCCCTATGCAATTTTAAAAAAATTGGCGCAGGGTTCCCCTTAATATCCATACCAGACCCAAGGGCCTGGTATGGATTTTGGGGGCATCCCCACAAATTTTTATTTTTTTTATTGTGCAGGGTTCCCATTAATATTCATACCAGACCCAAAGGGCCTGGTAATGGACTGGGGGGGGGGCCATGCCACCTTTTTTCGATTCATTTTTTCTATATTGCAGAGATCCGACAATACTTCACAGCTGTGATCAGTTTTAAATGACTTTTTTTCCTTTAGAAATTAATTTTGCTGTGGTATTGTTCTAAACATGGGAAAATGTGTTACTATACAGGCATACCAAGGGGACCCCCCAGGCACGATATTTAAAGGAATATTTCATTTTTATTGTTTCACTTTAAGCATTATTAAAATCACTGCTCCTGAAAAAACAGCCGTTTTTAATTTTTTTTTTGCATTGATACATGTCTCCTGGGGCAAGACCCAGGTCCCCACACCGTCTTTTTCAATGATTTTTATCTATATTGCCGGTATCCAAAAATACATTACAGCCGCGATCAGTTTTGAATTACTTTTTTTCCTTTAGAAATGTAATTTTGCTGTGGTATTGTTCTAAACACGAGAAAGATGCGCTACTTTACAGGCATACTAAGGACAACTCCCAGGCATGATTTTTTAAGGAATATTTCCTTTTTGTATTGTTTCACTTTAAGCGTTATTAAAATCATTGCTACTGAAAAAAATGCAGTTTTAAAAACAGCTTCTGCTGCCCCCTTACTTAGAGAACACAATGGAAACTTCTTTCCTGAAACTTAACAAAAAAAATTGTTATGTTTATGGCCAGCCTAAAGGTTCTTTTTCTAAATGTACATCAGAATATAACACAAGTAATGTGTTCAATATACCTTGTCATACTAATCTAAATCTGATAATAGTCAGAGATTAACATAATAAAAAAGATTATAACAAAGAAAACAAAACAAATAGACAAACACCCAAGCACAGAGCCATACAATATGTATGACATCCTTTAAGTGGCCCTTCTGTTTTTACATTTCCTTTGTTTGAAGAACCTGTTTGGGCCTGTGACACGAATAATACAAAATTAGTTTCGCTACTTTGGGGACTTTGGTGGTTCTTTGTCCACACCACAAATACAAGGCCACAAAATATAAATAGGAATTTCTTCACAGAATACAAATATTAATGAATTTATTATTAGAGAACATTCATCATAGTTTATTCTCTATATCTCATGCTATATAGGTAGACACAGTTGGATGCTCAGGTATAATCCACCCATCAACAGGCCAAACTATCTTTAGATTCCTGCTGAGTTCTTAATTAAACAGCCAAGCATGAATTTAGATAAACTGTTACTCCAAGTGGGTCCACCATCACTGTCCTCCACAATCCTCAAGTATTCAAGTGCTTGTCCAGTTCATCCAACTGTGCACAATATAACATCCAAAAATCTGGACGGGTGCACTTCTGAAAAACATCCAATCTTTATTGCGGTAGTAAAAGCATTCCAAAACAGCACTATGACACCGTGGGGACATCGAAAAATTAAGGTATTTCACACTATATCAGTGTTTACTCATGACTAAACTGTTCAGAAGTGCAGCTGTCTGGATTTTTGGATGTTCTATTGAGTCAAGCATTCTGTACATGTTTAGTTAAAATCAATTTCCAAACCAATCTGACTTATTTATTATTTATTACTTATTTATTACTTATTTAATAAATTATTAAAGTATTCTGCCTAGTGCCTGCAAGACAATCTAATAGTATTACGTTCAATTCATAAAGCTTTACACAAGGGTAAGAATATTTATTTTCAGTTTTGTGACTGTAATGAAAATAACATTTTGAAAATAAGGATCCTTCTGTTTTTTTTTTTTTTAACTTTCTGATTTGAGCCTCTAATGGTCCTCTGTAAAATATATTGCTCTGTCCTTGGTGTCCATTGTGTCACTTTGCCCCTGTAAGTCCCAATTGCTATACACATGAACATATCAGGAATATATATTTTGTTTTAAGTAAACAGCATAGTTTGTATTAAAAATCCTAAGTGGAGGAAAAATATATATTTATTAAAGCCTTTTTCTATGCTGATGGTAAATTTACTCATGAAGTGAGGCCCTTTCCTGTTACTTCCTTCACCTGCAATGCATGTGTACATCATATGAAGGTGATAGTAGGGAATGAAACACATTATCTGTACCCCCCACCATGTAGCCTGGGTAGTCTGCGCTCATCATCACACTCGGGAGAGGCATGGTAGCTACCACAGGGTAGAGGGAAGAGATGCATGCAAACATCTCTCCCTTCCCCTTCCTCTTACTGACCTGGAAGCAAAATGTCACTTCCAGGCCCCCATGTCAATTTTCCCAGCCACTAGATCACACTTTTGTGCCACTTTTACAAGCACATTGAACTGCATTAGATTTATTGGAGGACAGGTGAGACAACAGGGGTATTTTAGACCCCTGGTGTCTCATTAAAGAGAACCCGTCACCTAAAAATCATCAAATAGAGTATTAAAGAAACAGTATAATAGCAGAATGAAAGTACCAAGTATACTAAAACATGAAACTGTAAAGTCACAAATGTCTACAAGTATCTGTATACCCTCTACAGCTTCCTATGTCATTGATATTACAATCACAGTATTATCTCTTATAAATGCTAATGATAAGTTCACTTAATGGATTTTATATTTCCATTTCCTGCTATTGTTTTCCCTCCAAACCCTCAAATGTTAATGAACTTGTCACATCACTGGAGCAAAAACTTGAATACAAATAAAAAGACAAGTGGACCTTTAGGCAATTGGAAACACAGCTTACATTGTTCTGAATAGATCCTTTTAGCCAATCCAAAGCTGCCTCATGTTAGTGAATGGGGGTGAAGTGAATATAAGGTGAAGCAGAACTCAGACAGGTAGAAAGATTACTGGCAAATAACGAGAACAAGGAGCAGCTAAAGGTTCCCAATATTACACCATACCAGGTAAGATATAGAACTTTCCATATACATTTTTTTGTTCTTATACATTTTTATGAAATTGAATAATCCTTGTCATTTGCATCTGGGTGTTGTATTATTGTATTATCATGCTGTATTACATTTTTATATTTAATAATACATTTCCTTAATCATTAAGTCCCACCTTTCAAAAGGAATTTATATAATCAAATACCTGAGGTGCAATTGGTTTATTTGATTCTCTGTGAATAGAAATTTTTATGTGCAAACAGAATTTTCAAGTATATCTGAAGCGAAAACATGTTAGATATTGCCAAAGAGTAGAATCCCTATCAAACTGTATTGCTCTCAATGAGAGACCATTGTCAAAAGAATAGAAAATGATGGGAAATCCAAATGTGTATGGTTAAAATTGGAACAGGAATTCATGGGAAATCTTCCAATGGATACAGCTGACAGTGACATTGAAAGCGATAACTATCTAAGAGAGGATTTCCTCTCACTTTGAAAATATTTGATCATCTTGTTGTATTTTCATTACAGGAAAGTGATTTAAAAGTATGTAAGCAAATATACCTTATGCAAAACAGACCAGAAAATTATAAGGGTTCTAGCATTCTCTACGCTATCCAAAATGAAAAAAAAATATAGGTTGGAATCAGGGGACTCTCATGCATGAACAGCCACCTTGTGCTAGCAAAGTTCCATGGGTTTTAGCATTTGATAGACATCTTTGAGTGCCCCTGAGTGTTCTTGGTTGTACCCCTCTGTTTTGACATTACACAACTCCTGATTATCTCCTTCTGTGGTTCACTCTGTGCTTCCCTTTGGGTGGGGTGCACAGGATCCACAGATTCATTTGGGGTTCCCCTTGGGTTGGACCCTTGCGCACTCTTATTTATCCAAGTGGTTGGAATGGTTTGCATTCATTTCTAAGTGGTTTCCTGATGAAGTGCAAGAGCGAAACATACTGAAACCACCATTATTGATTCTCTATACACAGGAAATATGACAGATAAAACTTTGATACAATGCATTTGTTTTGGGGTACAATGTATCATTTATCCAATTTTCAATGGTTTTAACAATGTCTGATTTGTAAATTACATTTTGGCACCTGACAAATGTCTACAAATATCTGTATACCCTCTACAGCTTCCTCTGTCATTACAATCACAGGATTGTCTCTTATAAATGCTAATGAGAGTGTGAACCATGGATTTCACATTTACATTCCCTCTTATTGTCTTCCCTCAAAACTTGTCACCTGACTGGAGCAATAACTTGAATACAAATGAAAATGCAAATAGACCTCTAAACAATAGGAAACACACCTTACATTGTTCTGAATAATTCCCTACAGCCAATCCAAAGTCGTCTCATGTTAGTGAATGGGGGTGGAATGAATATAAGGTGAAGCAAAGCTCAGACAAGTAGAAGGTTTACAGTTGATGAAGAGAACAAGGAGCAGCTGAAGGATCCCAATACTACATCATACCACGTAAGATAAATTAATTTCCACTAACATTTTTTTGGTTTCCCATACATTTTTATCAAGTTAAATAGTTCCTTTCATTAATAACTGAGTGGTGTACTATTGTATTTTCATGCTGTATTTGTTTATTATATTTAATAATATATTCCTCTAATCATTAAGAACCACGTTTCCAATCCTAAGAAAAGTTACACTATGTTACTCAAAATATAAGTTTTCTACTATACAGAAAATACATTTCCCCTTCAAAATTTGCCTAGCAGTTCATTGCAAGCTCATATTTTTTTAATCTAGATACTTTCAAAGTATTAAAGTGACTGTAAACCGTTATTTAAAAAAAAAAAAAAACATGTTATCCTGACATGCTCTGTGCAATGGTTTTGCTCAGAGCAACCCCAATCCTCCTCTTATAAGGTCACTGGCCCCCTACTAGCGCTTCTGGCTCCCCCACTGAGTGCTGACCAATGGAACCCCCATGCTATGGGGGTGTCCTTGCAGACTCGCTCCTAAGACAGCCCCTTGTGTCCATAGACACACAGGGCGCTGATCAGCCCAGCCCCCCACTCCCTCCTCAATGGCTGTGATTCACAGCAGCAGGAGCCAATGGTACCCGCTTCTGTTTCTAAGCCTATGAGGAGGGAAAGAGTTGCTGTACTCGTACACATCGCTGGATTAAGATTGGATGGGCTGGGGAGCGGCACTCAGAAGGTTTTTTTACCTAAATGCACAGAATACATTTAGGTGAAAAAAACACTTCAGCCTTTAGAACCACTTTAAAAACAACTGATCTTCCATTTTTGTTAACATAACCACTTATGGACAGAGCCTCTTTTTGACACTTGTTGTTTACAAGTTAAAAATCATTTTTTTTTGCTAGAAAATCACTTAGAACCCCCAAACATTATATATATTTTTTTTCAGACACCCTGGAGAATAAAATGGCGGCTGTTACAATACTTTATGTCACACCATATTTGCGCAGCGGTCTTACAAGCGCAATTTTTTGGAAAAAATACACTTTTTGACTTAAAAAAATAAGACAACAGTAAAGTTAGTCCAATTTCTTTATACTGTGAAAGATAATATTACGCCCAGTAAATTGACTCCCAACATGTCACGCTTCAAAATTGCTCCCGATCGTGGAATGGCAACAAACTTTGACCCTTAAAAATCTCCATAGGTGACATTTAAAAATTTCTACAGGTTAACAGTTTTGAGTTACAGAGGAGATCTAGTGCTAGAATTTAGACATGTGCGCCGTCAATGAATTTGTTTTGTTCCATTCCATTTCGTATTACCCGTAAATTCGTATTTCGTAATTCGTGTCCGATATTCAATTTGGATTCGTATGAAATACGAATTTTCATTAGGTTCGTTAACTTTTCATAACAAATACAAACGTTCGTTATGATGAATTTAAAAAGCAAAAAATACCTTTCTCAATATGGCAGTCATCGGTCTCATTATGCTCATTATGAGGGGCTCCCACCATCCCTGTGCTGTGCTGACTTCCCCGAGAATGTTAACGAACATTCTTATTTTGTCCGATTCTGAATCTCCCATCGACTACCATTACCAGTCTCCCACTCCCATATTAAAAAAGGTAATTTTCCCAACCCTCACTCCGCAGAAGAAAACCTCTGATTGGTCAACAAAACACCAGTCACCTTTCCATTGTAACTGAATTTTGATCCGAAATTCGTCAACAAAATTTAGTATAAAATTCGGAAGCATAGCAATTCGTATTTCCGATGTTTCCGAATGTACGAATTTTCGGAAACTCGTACTAATTTTCGATTCGTACAAAATGAATCGCACATGTCTACTAGAATTATTGCTCTCACTCTAACAATCATGGCCATATCTCACATGTATGGTATGAACACCGTTTTAATATTCAGCTAACTGCTGCCATAACAATGGTATTTAGCGTCAAAGTCCTGGAGCACAGCTACGGCAGTTTGCGGTAAGTGGTTAAATTGGACATAACAAAGTGCAAAACTGAAATTTGAAGTATATGTTAGGCATTTCTCTTAATGTTGAATAGTGTAGAAAGGTAGAAACATATCAGTGTTTTAATACTGTCTGCTTTAGGCAATTGTAACATTAACAGCTAACAGCTGCTGCCTGGGAAGGCTACTTAACCAAAGCCTTCCAGGGAGATCTCAACTGCTAATTGTGAGATTTTGCAAAATCTAATGGGATCTTATGAGAAAGGATTTTTTTTTTTCATTTTAAACAAAAATGTTTCTGAGTAGAGCATTCAGTGCATAGACACAGGGCCTGCCTGTGCATCATCATGTGTGGCAGGTATTCTTTGTCCCTAATTTCCACAGGGGGAAGAGCCCAGAGTCTAAAAACACCAAAGATATTTACAACAACAAAAACCTGCATTTAAAAAAGTAAAAATTAGTTTTTTAATTGCCACTTCAAAACTGTTCAAAGTGTCTTTATTTTATTTCTTACAATGTGAGTAAAGAACTGCTTTAATAATATTCACTAAATGAATGCAAACATTTCCCTCCATTATTGGTAATTATGACTTGGGATGAGCTGGGTTCAGTCTGAATTCGGTCCAAATGAAAGTGCAGTTGTGAATTTTTTTTTTTTTGCATATTTAACGGACTCAAAAATATTTACATACTATTACATTATATTAATTGATGTTTATTTCGTTCTAAAATATTTGTCACACTACTTATGCTCAAATTCCCTGTGCACTGCAAGTCTCCTAAGGTGACCAATTAAAAAGCAGTGAAATTACCATACCACAGCCATACCGTTGCTTTAAAAAAAAAGAGATACTGCACATTTAGGCCCCTTTCACATCTCGCGTAGTGGGAATTCATGTTTTCACTCGCAATTTTTCTAGCGCAATTTACACATTTTTCTGCGTGTTGTACATAGGGCAGTCCGTTCAAGTGAATGGCCTGCACTATGTGCTTTGTTGTGCTAAAGAGGCTAACACACCTTTTTGGGCGACACGCTTTGCATGATTTTTAAATGTGTGTTCTGCTACAATTTCCACGCAATTCTGTCATGCAAAATCCCACTCCGTTTGGGGTGGCATTAAGTGTTAATGGCATCCATACGCATGTTGTGTGTTTTGTCATGATTGCCACGTGATTTGGCATCATGGGCAGAATTGTCAGCAGTTCCAAATTGGCAATTGTGAGTGGGGCCTTATAAAGCGCGACCTGTGAAAGTCATGTATCGCAAAGTTCTCTGTGCTACTTTGAGCAGAGAAAAGTCTATGAGCTACAACAGCCTCCAAACTGCAGCCTGTATATTATTAATGAGCTACAACATGCAGATTACAATGGGTTGCAACCTAGCCATTTTTAAACAAAAGTGGATACCAAAATCCACTTTCCACCTTTAATTATTCTCCACGTGAAACAAACTCTATTTTTCTGAAACTGCACATTTATCAACACCATGTTACTAAATTTCTACCCTACTAGTATTCCAATCGTTTATATAAATATATATTTTTATTTGATTACAGGTGGATGAAAGAGAAGAAATTGTAAAAGGGCTTCACAGCAAAATATGATGGATGGAGCAGGTGAAAATACATTTTCTTGCACAGAGTGTGACAAATCCTTTAGAGCAAAAACTAATTTAATTTATCATCAGAGGACTCACACAGGGGAGAAGCCATTTATGTGTTCAGAATGTGACAAGAGCTTCTTACGAAAGGATGGTCTTATTCGGCACCTGAGGATTCACACAGCAGAGAAGCCATATCAATGTTCTGAATGTGATCAACAGTTTTCACTCCATAGTTCATTGATTGAACACAAGATGATTCACACAGGAGAGAAGCCGTACCAGTGTGCTGAATGTGACAAATATTTTTACAGAAAATCAAGCCTCACAAAACATCAGATGATTCACACAGGAGAGAAGCCTTTCACATGTTCAGAATGTAACAAGTGCTTCTCAGTAATATCCAACCTTTATCAACATCAGAGGATTCACACAGGAGAGAAGCCATATCAATGCTCTGAATGCAATAAATATTTTTGCAATAAAGCTTATCTTATGAAACATCAGATGATTCACACAGGAGAGAAACCTTTCACATGTACAGAATGTAACAAGTCCTTCTCACGCATATTTTCTCTTGCTCAACACATGAGGATTCACACAGCAGAGAAGCCATATCAATGTTCTGAATGTGATCAACAGTTTTCACTCCATAGTTCATTGATTGAACACAAGAGGAGTCACACAGGAGAGAAGCCGTACCAGTGTACTGAATGTGACAAATATTTTTACAGAAAAAGAAACCTCACAGCACATCAGATGATTCACACAGGAGAGAAGCCTTTCAGATGTTCAGAATGTAACAAGTCCTTCTCACGCATATTTCATCTTACTCAACACATGAGGATTCACACGGGAGAGAAACCTTTCATATGTTCAGAATGTAACAAGTCCTTCTCAGTAATATCCAGTCTTTATAAACATCAGAGGATTCACACAGGAGAGAAGCCATATCAATGCCCTGAATGTAATAAAAGTTTTAGTCGGAAATCAAACCTGAATGATCACCAGAGGGTCCACACAGGTGAGAAGCCATATCAATGCCCTGAATGTAATAAAGGTTTTAGTCGGAAATCAAACCTGAATGATCACCAGAGGGTCCACACCGGAGAGAAGTAATTTAGATGTCCAAAATGTGCAAAGTGCTTCTCTTCAATACCTGAAAACACATACATAGGGAAGTCATTTAGATGTTCAGAATGTGCTTAGTTAAAAAAAAAAATAATGTTCTTGTGTTCAGAAGACTTACAGGAAAAATGTTGTGTCCTTGTTATTAACCACTTGACCTCTGGAAGATTTACCCCCATCATGACCAGGCCATTTTTTGCAATACAGCACAGCGTTAACTTTAACTGAAAATTTGCGCTGTCCTGCGACACTGTACTCAAACAAAACTTGTGTCCTTTTGTTCCTCACCATTTATTTTGGGGGTATTTGATTACCACTCCGGTTTTTATTTTTTGTGCTATAAACAGAAATAGACCAACAATTTTGAAAAAAAAAAAAAATATTTTTTTTTATTTCTGCTATAAAACATATACAATAAAAAAAAGAAAAAATTTAATTTTCTTCATCAATTTAGGCCAATATGTATTCTGCTACATATTTTTGGTTAAAAAAATCAGAATAAGCGTATATTGATTGGTTTGTGCAAAATGTATTGCATCTACAGACTATGTGATATTTTTGTTTATTTATTTTTTTATACTAGTAATGGTGGTAACAGTGGGACTGCGACATTGTGGCGGCCAGTGTTTGTGCACAGTGTGGGAGATGCTTTTACTAGGGGATGGCATGGATTCATGTTCTTGCTTTACAGGAACACAGGGTGCATGCCTTCTGTACTGACAGAATGGCGATCTGCCTTGTTTACTCAGGCTGATTGCCGTTCTTGTGCTCTGCCTAATGATCAGTGGATGCCGGCAGACATCAAGTCCTTGGTACCCGCAGATCAGCTCCCGCTGTGTCTAATCACTGCGGGAGGGGGTTGCCGAAGGAACGCATGCGTGCCCCAGATCCAGAAGTGTTGGATCACGTACCTAGTACATGATCCGGCGCAGCAGTGCCACCTTGCCCCAGTATATCTTTGTTATACTGGTGGCAAGTGGTTAAAAACAAAAATGTTTCACAATCAAGGAGAATAACGCATAAAAACTCACACATAAGAAAAGGGAATTAAATGTTCCAAATCTAATCAGAACTTTAGATAGCAGATACATCTGATTCAACACAAAAGGGTTCATCAGAGCCACTGTGAAAATAAATTGTAATAACTGTATATTATGAATAAACATTTGGCTAACTGATCAAACGATTTATGTGAATATGTTGAATGTGGGAAGTGTATACTGAAAGTTTATTGAATTTTTCACTACAAAGTATGCGTCCATCTCCAAGATGGCTGAGAATGTAATTGTCATGGCAATCAAAAGTGACTTGACTTAAATGTATCTGCCAGCTTTGGGGATAATATCAGGCAAAATCATTAATAAATATGCATCTAAAATAAAAATGGTCAATAGTCCTTGAATTTATGTTTCAAAAAGTTTACTTGCCAACTAAGGCCTCAATCACATGGGACCAGTATACAGTGAATCAGTTGTTTGATTATGCAGCCGGCTGTTTTATGTGAGTCTAGGGGATGTAATAAAAGTGCTCACATCAATAATATCTTCATACCCTTCATAAAGGTTATTTCTTGCATCAATCAGTGCTATCTTCAAAAAGCTTGTAAAAAATATTTTATGTATCAGTCAGTGTCTAACCTCCAATACACCATACAACTTGTGCGATCCTTCAGTCTTTCATCACTGTGTAGAAAGTGCTCTCCACTCCCCATAAGACACCACACTCACCAGAGTTATTGAGAGAGTTACGAAAATGATAAAGTATGGGTCACACTAGAAAAAACCATGGTGGGATGTAATCTGAAGGCCCCATGGTCTATCAAATTAAATTTCTTTTTAACTTTAAAAACTTGGGACAAGTTAAATTGCAAAGGGTAGATGGTTCAACCGACTTCATCCTTAGCCCCATTGGGTGAAATTACTTGGTTTGAACCTGGAATGGATATGATATTACGGGGTATAGATGGAAACACCAAATTTTATAATTTTTTTTCCTGAGGGGAAAATTGTATCTTTGGAAACTCTAAAGGCCCATACACAAGATATTAAAATCGGAATAAAATTTCTGCCCGACGAACGATCTGCCGATTTTTCGGATCGTTAGTATAGTGCTTTCGACAGCTGATTATGCTTTTTTATCCAACAACAGCTGTATGTTCAGACTATAACATTTTTGTCGGATATGAACTCAACGTCCAATTTTCATTTAATTAGTACGGTTTTTGTCCAAAAAAAACGTAAGAGCAAGACTACGCATGCTCAGAAACAAAATAACACATACAAAACTATTCAACAAATTACATCACTTCTGACGTTGTATTCTGTCGTACGAAAATTTTCGTATGGTGAGTAACCTCTTCACTTTCAACATGAAACTATCATGCAACAAAAAAAAGGATGAACGGTCGTCCGAAAATCTGATCGTGCATACGAGGCTTTAGACACTACATAGGGGCATCTCCCAATGGATTTTTGGCACTAAAGACAACTAACAGACTGTTAAACAATGTACGCCTAAACTGCAACCGGTGGAGGATTTATCCATTTTCAAATCTGTGCGGGGGTGGACTGGACCAAATAAAACAAGGGCCCCCTGTCAGGCCCACCCATGAAACGCCCCTACATTTTGCACAAAGTACAACTTCTGCCTTTTTTTTATGGGACCTGGAGGTGTCCATTAGGCAGTCTGTTAGAACTGTCCAGGCCCCATTAAAGTCTACAACAGAGTCTAATGGGACCTGGAGGGGGGTCTCTCTAACAGAGGTCCTTTCAGTGTCCATTATAGAGTCAGTTATAAAGAGTCCCCCCAGGTCCTATTAGATTCACTCTGGTCCTCAAGGGACCCCCTCCTTGTGCCATGACTCTCACCCCTGGCCCAACTTCTCACAAAGTAGAAATACAATTGGCATTGTGTAGCGCTCCTCTTACCTTAACTATGGGTACTGTAGCTGTGGCGTGCTACCGCATCCTCTGTGCCTGGCTGGCTCCCATGTCCTCTGTAGGTAGGCTGGCTGGCACTCTGCTGTGGCTGGGTCACCATGGGTGGCTGGCTGGCCCTGCTGTGGGTGGGTCACCGTGGGTGGTTGGCTGGCACCCTGGCCCTGCTGTGGGTGACCCCAAAACATTCTTCCCATGTTGAGGGCATGTGGCCTAGTACAGTTCAGGAGGGGGGCCACTCCCTCGTCCCTCCTCTTTTCCTGCAGCCTGCCAGGTTGTGTGCTCAGATAAGGGTCTGGTATGGATTTTGGGGGGGCCCCTATGCAATTTTAAAAAAATTGGCGCAGGGTTCCCCTTAATATCCATACCAGACCCGAAGGGCCTGGTATGAATTTTGGGGGGATCCCCACAAATTTTTATTTTTATTATTGTGCAGGGTTCCCATTAATATTCATACCAGACCCAAAGGGCCTGGTAATGGACTGGGGGGGACCCATGCCACCTTTTTTCGATTCATTTTTTCTATATTGCAGAGATCCGACAATACTTCACAGCTGTGATCAGTTTTAAATGACTTTTTTTTCCTTTAGAAATGTAATTTTGCTGTGGTATTGTTCTAAACATGGGAAAAATGTGCTTCTATGCAGGCATACTAAGGAGACCCCCCCAGGCACGATATTTAAAGGAATATTTCATTTTTATTGTTTCACTTTTAAGCATTATTAAAATCACTGCTCCTGAAAAACCATCCGTTTTTAAAACTTTTTTTGCATTGATACATGTCTCCTGGGGCAGAACCCAGGTCCCCAATGATTTCAATGATTTTTATGTATATTGCCGGTATCCGAAAATACATTACAGCCGCGATCAGTTTTAAATTACTTTTTTTCCTTTAGAAATGTAATTTTGCTGTGGTATTGTTCTAAACACGAGAAAGATGCGCTACTTTACAGGCATACTAAGGACAACTCCCAGGCACGATCTTTCAAGGAATATTTCATTCTTTATTGTTTCACTTTAAACGTTATTAAAATCATTGCTTCTGAAAAATATGCAGTTTTAAAAACAGCTTCTGCTGCCCCCTTACTTAGAGAACACAATGGAAACTTCTTTCCTGAAACTTAACAAAAAAAATGTTATGTTTATGGCCAGCCTAAAGGTTCTTTTTCTAAATGTACATCAGAATATAAAACAAGTAATGTGTTCAATATACCTTGTCATACTAATCTAAATCTGATAATGGTCAGAGATTAACATAATAAAAAAGATTATAACAAAGAAAACAAAACAAAGAGACAAACACCCAAGCACAGAGCCATACAATATGTATGACATCCTTTAAGTGGCCCTTCTGTTTTTACATTTCCTTTGTTTGAAGAACCTGTTTGGGCCTGTGACACGAATAATACAAAATTAGTTTCGGTACTTTGGGGACTTTGGTGGTTCTTTGTCCACACCACAAATGCAAGGCCACAAAATATAAATAGGAATTTCTTCACAGAATACAATTATTAATGAATTTATTATTAGAGAACATTCATCATAGTTTATTCTCTATATCTCATGCTATATAGGTAGACACAGTTGGATGCTCAGGTATAATCCACCCATCAACAGGCCAAACTATCTTTAGATTCCTGCTGAGTTCTTAATTAAACAGCCAAGCATGAATTTAGATAAACTGTTACTCCAAGTGGGTCCACCATCACTGTCCTCCACAATCCTCAAGTATTCAAGTGCTTGTCCAGTTCATCCAACTGTGCACAATATAACATCCAAAAATCTGGACGGGTGCACTTCTGAAAAACATCCAATCTTTATTGCGGTAGTAAAAGCATTCCAATACAGCACTATGACACCGTGGGGACATCGAAAAATTAAGGCATTTCACACTATATCAGTGTTTACTCATGACTAAACTGTTCAGAAGTGCAGCCGTCTGGATTTTTGGATGTTCTATTGAGTCAAGCATTCTGTACATGTTTAGTTAAAATCAATTTCCAAACAAATCTGACTTATTTTTCTGTGGTAAATTATTAAAGTATTCTGCCTAGTGCCTGCAAGACAATCTAATAGTATTATGTTCAATTCATAAAGCTTTACACAAGGGTACGAATATTTATTTTCAGTTTTGTGACTGTCATT
The DNA here is from genome assembly GCA_028564925.1 of Lithobates sylvaticus. Taxonomy (NCBI): domain Eukaryota; kingdom Metazoa; phylum Chordata; class Amphibia; order Anura; family Ranidae; genus Lithobates; species Lithobates sylvaticus. The sequence goes on from CM053029.1 coordinate 72,407,221, forward strand.
TTTACTTCCCATTGGTCACCACTGAAAATAACATTTTGAAAATAAGGATCCTTCTCCTGTTTTTTTTTAACTTTCTGATTTGAGCCTCTAATGGTCCTCTGTAAAATATATTGCTCTGTCCTTGGTGTCCATTGTGTCACTTTGCCCCTGTAAGTCCCAATTACTATACACATGAACATATCAGGAATATATATTTTGTTTTAAGTAAACAGCATATAAAACAAGTAATGTGTTCAATATACCTTGTCATACTAATCCAAATCTGATAATGGTCAGAGATTAACATAATAAAAAAGATTATAACAAAGAAAACAAAACAAATAGACCAACACCCAAGCACAGAGCCATACAATACGTATGACATCCTTTAAGTGGCCCTTCTGTTTTTTACATTTTCCTTTGTTTGAAGAACCTGTTTGGGCCTGTGACACAAATAATACAAAATTTGTTTCGGTACTTTGGGGCCTTTGGTGGTTCTTTGTCCACACCACAAATGCAAGGCCACAAAATATAAATAGGAATTTCTTCACAGAATGCAATTATTAATGAATTTATTATTAGAGAACATTTATCATAGTTTATTCTCTATATCTCATGCTATATAGGTAGACACAGTTGGATGCTCAGGTATAATCCACCAATCAACGGGCCAAACTATCTTTAGATTCCTGCTGAGTTCTTAATTAAACAGCCAAGCATGAATTTAGATAAACTGTTACTCCAAGTGGGTCCACCATCACTGTCCTCCACAATCCTCAAGTATTCAAGTGCTTGTCCAGTTCATCCAACTGTGCACAATATAACATCCAAAAATCTGGACGGGTGCACTTCTGAAAAACATCCAATCTTTATTGCGGTAGTAAAAGCATTCCAATACAGCACTATGACACCATGGGGACATCGAAAAATTAAGGTATTTCACACTATATCAGTGTTTACTCATCATGGCTAAACTGTTCAGAAGTGCAGCCGTCTGGATTTTTGGATGTTCTATTGAGTTAAGCATTCTGTACATGTTTAGTTAAAATCAATTTCCAAACAAATCTGACTTATTTTTCTGTGGTAAATTATTAAAGTATTCTGCCTAGTGCCTGCAAGACAATCTAATAGTATTACGTTCAATTCATAAAGCTTTACACAAGGGTAAGAATATTTATTTTCAGTTTTGTGACTGTAATTTTTACTTCCCATTGGTCACCACTGAAAATAACATTTTGAAAATAAGGATCCTTCTCCTGTTTTTTTTTAACTTTCTGATTTGAGCCTCTAATGGTCCTCTGTAAAATATATTGCTCTGTCCTTGGTATCCATTGTGTCACTTTGCCCCTGTAAGTCCCAATTACTATACACATGAACATTTTAGGAATATATATTTTGTTTTAAGTAAACAGCATAGTTTTTAATAAAAATCCTAAGTGGAGGAAAAATATATATTTATTAAAGCCTTTTTCTGTGCTGATGGTAAATTTACTCATGAAGTGAGGCCCCTTCCTGTTACTTCCTTCACCTGCAATGCATGTGTACATCATATGAAGGTGACAGTAGGGAATGAAACACATTCTCTGTACCCCCCAATATGTGACCCGGGTAGTCTGCACTCATCATCACACTCGGGAGAGGCATGGTAGCTACCACAGTGTAGAGAGTAGAGATGCATGCAAACATCTCTCCCCTCCCCTTCCTCTTACTGACCTGGAAGCAAAATGTCACTTCCAGGCCCCCGTGTCAATTTTCCCAGCCACTAGATCACACTTTTGTGCTACTTTTCCAAGCACATTGAACTGCATTAGATTCATTGGAGGACAGGTGAGACAACAGGAGTATTTTAGGCCCCTGATGTCTCATTAAATAGAACCTGTCACCTAAAAATCCTCAAATAGAGTATTATAGAAACAGTATAATAGCAGAATGAAAGTACCAAGTATACTATAACATAAAACTGTAAAGTCACAAATGTCTACAAGTATCTGTATACCCTCTATAGCTTCCTCTGTCATTGATATTACAATCACAGTATTATCTCTTATAAATGCTAATGATAAGTTCAAATCATGGATTTTATATATACATTCCCTGCTATTGTTTTCCCTCCAAACCTTCAAATGTTAATGAACTTGTCACATCACTGGAGCAATAACTTGAATACAAATAAAAAGACATGTAGACATTTAGGCGATTGGAAACACACCTTACATTGTTCTGAATAGATCCTTTTAGCCAATCCAAAGCTGCCTCATGTTAGTGAATGGGGGTGAAGTGAATATAAGGTGAAGCAGAACTCAGACAGGTAGAAAGATTACTGGCAGATAAGGAGAACAAGGAGCAGCTAAAGGTTCCCAATATTACACCATACCAGGTAAGATATAGAACTTTCCATATACATTTTTTTGTTCTTATACATTTTTATGAAATTAAATAATCCTTGTCATTTGCGGGTGTTGTATTATTGTATTATCATGCTGTATTACATTTTTATATTTAAGAATACATTTCCTTAATCATTAAGTCCCACCTTTCAAAGGGAATTGATATAATCAAATACCTGAGGTGCAATTGGTTTATTTGATTCTCTGTGAATAGAAATTTTTATGTGCAAACAGAATTTTCAAGTATATCTGAAGCGAATACATGTTAGATATTGCCAAAGAGTAGAATCCCTATCAAACTGTATTGCTCTCAATGAGAGACCATTGTCAAAAGAATAGAAAATGATGGGAAATCCAAATGTGTATGGTTAAAATTGGAACAGGAGTTTATGGGAAATCTTTCAATGGATACAGCTGACAGTGACATTGAAAGTGATAACTATCTAAGAGAGGATTTCCTCTCACTTTGAAAATATTTGATCATCTTGTTGTATTTACATTACAGGAAAGTGATTTAAAAGTATGTAAGTAAATATACCTTATGCAAAACAGACCAGAAAATGATAAGGGTTGTAGCATTCTCTACGCTATCCAAAATGAAAAAAAATATAGGCTGGAATCAGGGGACTCTCATGCATGAACAGCCACCTTGTGCTAACAAAGTTCCATGGGTTTTAGAATTTGATAGACATCTTTGAGTGCCCCTGTGTGTTCTTGGTTGTACCCCTCTGTTTTGACATTACACACCTCCTTATTATCTCCTCCCGTGGTTCACTCTGTGCTTCCCTTTGGGTGGGGTGCACAGGATCCACAGATTCATTTGGGGTTCCCTTTGGGTTGGATCCTTGCATACTCTGATTTATCCAAGTGGGTGGTTGGAATGGTTTGCATTAATTTCTAAGTGGTTTCCTGATGAAGTGCAAGAGCGAAACATGTTGAAACCACCATTAATGATTCTCTATACACAGGAAATATGACAGATAAAATACAATGCATTACATGCATTTGTTTTGGGGTACAATGTATCATTTATCCAATTTTCAATGGTTTTAACAATGTCTAATTTGTAAATTACATTTTGGCACCTGACAAATGTCTACAAGTATCTGTATACCCTCTACAGCTTCCTCTGTCATTGTCATTACAATCACAGTATTGTCTCTTTATAAATGCTAATGAGGATGTGAACCATGGATTTCACATTTACATTCCCTCCTATTGTCTTCCCTCCAAACGTGTCACCTGACTGGAGCAATAACTTGAATACAAATGAAAATGCAAATCGACCTCTAAACAATAGGAAACACACCTTACATTGTTCTGAATAATTCCCTACAGCCAATCCAAAGTAGTCTCATGTTAGTGAATGGGGGTGGAATGAATATAAGGTGAAGCAAAGCTCAGACAAGTAGAAGGTTTACAGTTGATGAAGAGAACAAGGAGCAGCTGAAGGATCCCAATACTACATCATACCACGTAAGATAAATGAATTTCCACAAAAAAAAATTCGTTTCCCATACATTTTTATCAAGTTAAAAATTTTTGGGTTTACATAAACTTTAATTAGCTACTAAGTCTCCACATGAAACAAACTCCATTTTTCTAAAACTGCACATTTCTCAACACCATGTTACTAAATTTCTACCCTACTAGTATTCCAATCGTTTATATAAATATTTTTTTTAATTTGATTGCAGGTGGATGAAAGAGAAGAAATTGTAAAAGGGCTTCACAGCAAAGTATGATGGATGGAGCAGGTGAAAAGACATTTTCTTGCACCGAGTGTGACAAATTCTTTAAAGCAAAAACGAATTTAATTTATCATCAGAGGACTCACACAGGGGAAAAGCCATTTATGTGTTCAGAATGTGACAAGAGCTTCTTACGAAAGGATGGTCTTATTCGGCACCTGAGGACTCACACAGGAGAGAAGACATATCAATGTTCTGAATGTGATCAACAGTTTTCACACCATAGTTCATTGATTATACACAAGATGATTCACACAGGAGAGAAGCCGTACCAGTGTACTGAATGTGACAAATATTTTTCCAGAAAATCAAGCCTCACAACACATCAGAGGATTCACACAGGATTCACACAGGAGAGAAGCCTTTCAGATGTTCAGAATGTAACAAGTGCTTTTCAGTAATATCCAACCTTTGTAAACATCAGAGGATTCACACAGGAGAGAAGCCACATCAATGCTCTGAATGCAATAAATATTTTAGCAATAAATCCAATCTTATGAAACATCAGAGGATTCACACAGGAGAGAAGACTTTCAGATGTTCAGAATGTAACAAGTGCTTCTCAGTAATATCCAGTCTTTATACACATCAGAGGATTCACACAGGAGAGAAGCCATATCAATGCCCTGAATGTAATAAAGGTTTTAGACAGAAATCAAACCTGAATGATCACCAGAGGGTCCACACAGGTGAGAAGCCATTTATATGTTCAAAATGTGCAAAGTGCTTCTCTTCAATACCTGAAAACACATACATAGGGGAGTCATTTAGATGTTCAGAATGTGCTTAGTTCAAAAAAAAAAAAGAAATGTTCTTGTGTTCAGAAGACTTACAGGAAAAAGGTTGTGTCCTTGTTATTAACCACTTGACCTCTGGAAGACTTACCCCCCATCATGACCAGGCCATTTTTTGCGATACAGCACAGCGTTACTTTAACTGACAATTTGCGCTGTCTTGCGACGCTGTACTCAAACAAAACTTGTGTCCTTTTGTTCCTCACCATTTATTTTGGGGGTATCTGATTACCACTCCAGTTTTTATTGTTTGTGCTATAAACAGAAATAGACCATCAATTTTGAAAAAAAAAAAAACAATATTTTTTTCTTTCTGCTATAAAACATATCCAATAAAAAAAATTAAAAAATAGTATTTCTTCATCAATTTAGGCCAATATGTATTCGGCTACATATTTTTGGTTAAAAAAATCCCAATAAGCGTATATTGATTGGTTTGTGCAAAATGTATTGCGTCTACAAACTATGTTATATTTTTGTTTATTTATACTAGTAATGGCAACAATCAGCGACTGATTGCGGGACAGCAATATTGTGGCGGACAGCAGGGACACTAACTGACACTATAAACCCTTTTTGGGGACCAGTGACACTAATACAGTGATCAGTACTAAAAATATGCACCGTCATTGTACTAACACTGGCTAATGACATATCGGGGGCGATCAAAAGGTTAACTGTGTGCCTAGCCAGTGTTTGTGCACAGTGTGGGAGATGCTTTTACTTGGGTAACACATGGATCCATGTTCTTGCTTTACAGGAACACAGAATCCATGTCTTCTGTATTGACAGAACAGCGATCTGCCTTGTTTACATAGGCAGATCGTCGTTCTGGAGCTCTGCCTAATTATCAGTGGATGCTGACAGACATCAAGTCACCGGAACCCGCAGATCAGCTCCCGCTGTGTCTAATCACTGCGGGAGGGGGTTCCCGGTGGAACGCATGCGTGCCCCAGATCAAGAAGTGTTGGATCACCTAGTACATGATCCGGCGCAGCAGTGCCACCTTGCCCCAGTATATCTATGTTATACTGGTGGAAAGTGGTTAAAAACAAAAATGTTTCACAATCAAGGAGAATAACACAAAAAAACTCACACATAAGAAAAGGGAACTAAATGTTCCAAATATGTTCAGAGCTTTAGATAGTACAAACATCTGATTCAACACAAAAGGGTTCATCAGAGCCACTGTGTAAATAAATTGTAATAACTGTATATTATGAATAAACAGATTTATGTGAATATGTTGATTGTGGGACGTGTATACTGAAAGTTTATTGAATCTTTCACTACAAAATCTTTCATCTCCATGATGGCTGAGAATGTAATTGTCATGGCAATCAAAAGTGACTTGACTTAAATGTATCTGCCAGCTTTGGGGATAATATCAGGCAAAATCATTAATAAATATGCACCTAAAATAAAAATGGTTGGTATGGGCTAGGTACCATATCAAGGCTCTCTCAGACATCACTGCAGATCTCACAATATTCTCCTTTGATCCCCTGATGTCTCATCACAATGTCCCTCTCTCACACAAATTCAGATATCTACAGTTGTCCCATGCTTTCAGAGCTCAGTTTCCGTCGGTGAAGGCCAGATGGTGCAGTCCGACCTTGAGCTGATTTTGCAATTTGATTGTTCCGAAAAACCCACCTCAGTGCTATATGCACATCTCCTCCGGGTCTCTTCTCCTGGGCTGTCCAGGCTCCACCAGCAATGGGGCCGGGATGTTCCGGAGATGGACTCGGAGGATTGGGAGGACGTGTGGGACTTCCCATTTCAAATACTGGTTTCCTTGAGAGACCGCCTCATTCAATATAAGATTGTTCATAGGGCGTACCTTACTCCCGCTCGGGTGCATAAGATGAGGTCTTCTCTCTCCCCGGAATGCTGGCGCTGTGACCATGCCCCCGGGGACTATATCCATATCTTTGGTCCTGCCCAGTAATTGCAGGTTTCTGGTCACAAATTCTTTCAGAGGTGAATGATCTGCTAAGTATCTCTATTGCTTCTTCCCCAAAAATATGCCTGCTGGGGCTGGTGGAGGACCTGGTACCCAGAGTGGCCGAGAGAACTCTATAGGGTCTCCTGCTGTTCTATGCCAGGAAATCCATTGTTCTGTGCTGGAAGCGAAAGACTCCTCCCTCTATAGGCTTATACAAATCACTTGTTAATAATGTGATACCCCTTTACAGGGACACCTATACACACAGAGGCTGTCCGAAAAAACATGACAGAGTCTGGAGTAAGTGGTTAGCGGAACCCTCCACTGATGCAACTAATTAAGTGACTTCTCTGTTATATGTTGGCCCTCCTTAGCCTCCTTATAGTACAAGCCGGGTTTGTGGGATAATCTAGGTGAACTAACTCATTGTTGCTCCCCCCCCCCCTGGAGCAAGATCCTTGACAATCCATTGCTGTCGTTATACTAAGGTAGTCATTGATACTCTAATGCTTTTTGATACTATGACAATACTTTGTGACCCCTGCGTGGGTCCCTTCCCTGTTGACAGCCAGATGTTGGCCGTGCTTTTGTGCGTCCGTATTGTTCTGTTTGTTAAGAAAAATAAAAAGTTTTAAAAAAATAAAAAAATAAATGGTCAATAGTCTTTGAATTTGTTTCAAAAAGTTTACTTGCCAACTAAGGCCTCAATCACACGGGACCAGTATACGGTGAATCAGTTGTTTGATTATGCCGCCAGCTGTTTTATGTGAGTCTAGGGGATGTAATAAAAGTGCTCACATCAATAATATCTTCATACACTTCATAAAGGTTATTTCTTGCATCAATCAGTGCTATCTTCATAAAGCTTGCAAAAAATATTTTATGTATCAGTCAGTGTCTAACTTCCAATACACCATACAACTTGTGCGATCCTTCAGTCTTTCATCACTGTGTAGAAAGTGCTCTCCACTCCCCATAAGACACCACACTCAACAGAGTTATTGAAAGAGTTACGAAAATGATAAATTATGGGTCACACTAGAAAAAAACCATGGCGGGATGTAATCTGAAGGCCCCATGGGTTCCAGTAGTGCACCATGGTCTATCAAATTAAATTTCTTTTTAACTTTAAAAACTTGGGACAAGTTAAATTGCAAAGGGTAGATGGTTCAACCGACTTCATCCTTAGCCCCATTGGGTGAAATTACTTGGTTTGAACCTGGAATGGATATGATATTACGGGGTATAGATGGAAACACCAAATTTTATAATTTTTTTTCCTGAGGGGAAAATTGTATGTTTGGAAACTCTAAAGGCCCATACACAAGATATTAAAATCGGAATAAAATTTCTGCCCGACGAACGATCTGCCGATTTTTCTGATCGTTAGTATAGTGCTTTAGACAGCTGATTATGCTTTTTTATCCAACAACAGCTGTATGTTCAGACTATAACATTTTTGTCGGATATGAACTCAATGTCCACTTTTCATTTAAATAGTACGGTTTTTGTCCAAAAAAAAACGTAAGAGCAAGACTACGCATGCTCAGAAACAAAATAACACATACAAAACTATTCAACAAATTACATCACTTCTGACGTTGTATTCTGTCGTACGAAAATTTTCGTATGGTGAGTAACCTCTTCACTTTCAACATGAAACTATCATGCAACAAAAAAAAGGATGAATGGTCGTCCGAAAATCTGATCGTGCATACGAGGCTTTAGACTCTACATAGGGGCATCTCCCAATGGATTTTTGGCACTAAAGACAACTAACAGACTGTTAAAAAATGTACGCCTAAACTGCAACCGGTGGATGATTTATACATTTTCAAATCTGTGCGGGGGTGGACTGGACCAAATAAAGCAAGGGCCCCCTGTCAGGCCCACCCATGAAACGCCCCTACATTTTGCACAAAGTACAACTTCTGCCTTTTTTTAAGGGACCTGGAGGTGTCCATTAGGCAGTCTGTTAGAACTGTCCAGGCCCCATTAAAGTCTACAACAGAGTCTAATTGGACCTGGAGGGGAGTCTCTCTAACAGAGGTCCTTTCAGTGTCCATTATAGAGTCGGTTATAAAGAGTCCCCCCAGGTCCTATTAGATTCACTCTGGTCCTCAAGGGACCCCCTCCTTGTGCTATGACTCTCACCCCTGGCCCAACTTCTCACAAAGTAGAAATACAATTGGCATTGTGTAGTGCTCCTCTTACCTTAACTATGGGTACTGTAGCTGTGGCGTGCTACCGCGTCCTCTGTGCCTGGCTGGCTCCCATGTCCTCTGTAGGTAGGCTGGCTGGCACTCTGCTGTGGCTGGGTCACCATGGGTGGCTGGCTGGCCCTGCTGTGGGTGGGTCACCGTGGGTGGTTGGCTGGCACCCTGGCCCTGCTGTGGGTGACCCCAAAACATCCTTCCCATGTTGAGGGCATGTGGCCTAGTACAGTTCAGGAGGGGGGCCACTCCCTCGTCCCTCCTCTTTTCCTGCAGCCTGCCAGGTTGCGAGCTCAGATAAGGGTCTGGTATGGATTTTGGGGGGACCCCTATGCAATTTTAAAAAAATTGACGCAGGGTTCCCCTTAATATCCATACCAGACCCGAAGGGCCTGGTATGGATTTTGGGGGCATCCCCACAAATTTTTATTTTTATTATTGTGCAGGGTTCCCATTAATATTCATACCAGACCCAAAGGGCCTGGTAATGGACTGGGGGGGACCCATGCCACCTTTTTTCAATTCATTTTTTCTATATTGCAGAGATCCAACAATACTTCACAGCTGTGATCAGTTTTAAATGACTTTTTTTCCTTTAGAAATGTAATTTTGCTGTGGTATTGTTCTAAACATGGGAAAAATGTGCTTCTATGCAGGCATACTAAGGAGACCCCCCAGGCACGATATTTAAAGGAATATTTCATTTTTAGTGTTTCACTTTTAAGCATTATTAAAATCACTGCTCCTGAAAAACCAGCCGTTTTTAAAACTTTTTTTTGCATTGATACATGTCTCCTGGGGCAGGACCCAGGTCCCCAATGATTTCAATGATTTTTATGTATATTGCCGGTATCCGAAAATACATTACAGCCGCGATCAGTTTTGAAATACTTTTTTTCCTTTAGAAATGTAATTTTGCTGTGGTATTGTTCTAAACACGAGAAAGATGCGCTACTTTACAGGCATACTAAGGACAACTCCCAGGCACGATCTTTCAAGGAATATTTCATTGTTTATTGTTTCACTTTAAACGTTATTAAAACCATTGCTTCTGAAAAAAATGCAGTTTTAAAAACAGCTTCTGCTGCCCCCTTACTTAGAGAACACAATGGAAACTTCTTTCCTGAAACTTAACAAAAAAATTGTTATGTTTATGGTTAAAGGTTCCTAAAGCCTAAAGGTTCTTATTCTAAATGTATATCAGAATATAAAACAAGTAATGTGTTCAATATACCTTGTCATACTAATCCAAATCTGATAATGGTCAGAGATTAACATAAAAAAAAAGATTATAACAAAGAAAACAAAACAAATAGACCAACACCCAAGCACAGAGCCATACAATATGTATGACATCCTTTAAGTGGCCCTTCTGTTTTTACATTTCCTTTGTTTGAAGAACCTGTTTGGGCCTGTGACACAAATAATACAAAATTTGTTTTGGTACTTTGGGGACTTTGGTGGTTCTTTGTCCACACCACAAATGCAAGGCCACAAAATATAAATAGGAATTTCTTCACAGAATACAATTATTAATGAATTTATTATTAGAGAACATTCATCATAGTTTATTCTCTATATCTCATGCTATATAGGTAGACACAGTTGGATGCTCAGGTATAATCCACCCATCAACAGGCCAAACTATCTTTAGATTCCTGCTGAGTTCTTAATTAAACAGCCAAGCATGAATTTAGATAAACTGTTACTCCAAGTGGGTCCACCATCACTGTCCTCCACAATCCTCAAGTATTCAAGTTCATCCTAGGACAATATAACATCCAAAAATCTGGACGGGTGCACTTCTGAAAAACATCTAATCTTTATTGCGGTAGTAAAAGCATTCCAATACAGCACTATGACGCCGTGGGGACATCAAAAAATTAAGGTATTTCACACTATATCAGTGTTTACTCATGACTAAACTGTTCAGAAGTGCAGCCTTCTGGATTTTTGGATGTTCTATTGAGTCAAGCATTCTGTACATGTTTAGTTAAAATCAATTTCCAAACAAATCTGACTTATTTTTCTGTGGTAAATTATTAAAGTATTCTGCCTAGTGCCTACAAGACAATCTAATAGTATTACGTTCAATTCATAAAGCTTTACACAAGGGTAAGAATATTTATTTTCAGTTTTGTGACTGTCATTTTTACTTCCCATTGGTCACCACTGAAAATAACATTTAAAAAAAAATAAGGATCCTTCTCCTGTTTTTTTTTAACTTTCTGATTTGAGCCTCTAATGGTCCTCTGTAAAATATATTGCTCTGTCCTTGGTATCCATTGTGTCACTTTGCCCCTGTAAGTCCCAATTACTATACACATGAACATTTTAGGAATATATATTTTGTTTTAAGTAAACAGCATAGTTTTTAATAAAAATCCTAAGTGGAGGAAAAATATATATTTATTAAAGCCTTTTTCTGTGCTGATGGTAAATGTACTCATGAAGTGAGGCCCCTTCCTGTTACTTCCTTCACCTGCAATGCATGTGTACATCATATTAAGTTGACAGTAGGGAATGAAACCCATTCTCTGTACCCCCCACCATGTGACCCGGGTAGTCTGCGCTCATCATCACACTCGGGAGAGGCATGGTAGCTACCACAGGGTAGAGAGTAGAGATGCATGCAAACATCTCTCCCTTCCCCTTCCTCTTACTCACCTGGAAGCAAAATGTCACTTCCAGGCCCCCATGTCAATTTTCCCAGCCACTAGATCACACTTTTGTGCTACTTTTCCAAGCACATTGAACTGCATTAGATTCATTGGAGGACAGGTGAGACAACAGGAGTATTTTAGGCCCCTGGTGTCTCATTAAAGAGAACCTGTCACCTAAAAATCATCAAATAGAGTATTATAGAAACAGTATAATAGCAGAATGAAAGTACTAAGTACCAATACTATAACATGAAACTGTAAAGTCACAAATGTCTACAAGTATCTGTATACCCTCTACAGCTTCCTTTGTCATTGATATTACAATCACAGTATTATCTCTTATAAATGCTAATGATAAGTTCAAATCATGGATTTTATATATACATTCCCTGCTATTGTTTTCCCTCCAAACCTTCAAATGTTAATGAACTTGTCACATCACTGGAGCAATAAATACAAATAAAAAGAGATGTAGACATTTAGGCGATTGGAAACACACCTTACATTGTTCTGAATAGATCCTTTTAGCCAATCCAAAGCTGCCTCATGTTAGTGAATGGGGGTGAAGTGAATATAAGGTGAAGCAGAACTCAGACAGGTAGAAAAATTACTGGCAGATAAGGAGAACAAGGAGCAGCTAAAGGTTCCCAATATTACACCATACCAGGTAAGATATAGAACTTTCCATTTACATTTTTTTGTTCTTATACATTTTTATGAAATTAAATAATCCTTGTCATTTGCATATGGGTGTTTGTATTATTGTATTATCATGCTGTATTACATTTTTATATTTAAGAATACATTTCCTTAATCATTAAGTCCCACCTTTCAAAAGGAATTTATATAATTAAATACATGAGGTGCAATTGGTTTATTTTATTCTCTGTGAATAGAAATTTTTATGTGCAAACAGAATTTTCAAGTATATCTGAAGCGAAAACATGTTAGATATTGCCAAAGAGTAGAATCCCTATCAAATTGTATTGCTCTCAATGAGAGGCCATTGTCAAAAGAATAGAAAATAATGGGAAACCCAAATGTGTATGGTTAAAATTGGAACAGGAGTTCATGGGAAATCTTTCAATGGGTACAGCTGACAGTGACATTGAAAGTGATAACTATCTAAGAGAGGATTTCCTCTCACTTTGAAAATATTTGATCATCTTGTTGTATTTTCATTACAGGAAAGTGATTTAAAAGTATGTAAGTAAATATACCTTATGCAAAACAGACCAGAAAATGATAAGGGTTCTAGCATTCTCTACGCTATCCAAAATGAAAGAAAAATATAGGTTGGAATCAGGGGACTCTCATGCATGAACAGCCACCTTGTGCTAACAAAGTTCCATGGGTTTTAGAATTTGATAGACATCTTTGAGTGCCCCTGTGTGTTCTTGGTTGTACCCCTCTGTTTTGTCATTACACACCTCCTGATTATCTCCTTCTGTGGTTCACTCTGTGCTTCCCTTTGGGTGGGGTGCACAGGATCCACAGATTCATGTGGGGTTCCCCTTGGGTTTGACCCTTGCGCACTCTTATTTATCCAAGTGGTTGGAATGATTTGCATTAATTTCTAAGTGGTTTCCTGATGAAGTGCAAGAGCGAAACATGTTGAAACGACCATTAATGATTCTCTATACACAGGAAATATGACAGATAAAACTTTGATACAATGCATTTGTTTTGGTGTACAATGTATCATTTATCCAATTTTCAATGGTTTTAACAATGTCTGATTTGTTAATTACATTTTGGCACCTGACAAATGTCTACAAGTATCTGTATACCCTCTGCAGCTTCCTCTGGCATTGTCATTACAATCACAGTATTGTCTCTTATAAATGCTAATGAGAGTGTGAACCATGGATTTCACATTTGCATTCCCTCCTATTGTCTTCCCTCCAAACTTGTCACCTGACTGGAGCAATAACTTGAATACAAATGAAAAATGCAAATATACCTCTAAACAATAGGAAACACACCTTACATTGTTCTGAATAATTCCCTACAGCCAATCCAAAGTCGTCTCATGTTAGTGAATGGGGGTGGAATGAATATAAAGTGAAGCAAAGCTCAGACAAGTAGAAGGTTTACAGTTGATGAAGAGAACAAGGAGCAGCTGAAGGATCCCAATACTACATCATACCACGTAAGATAAATTAATTTCCACTAACATTTTTTTAGTTTCCCATACATTTTTATCAAGTTAAATAGTTCCTTTCATTAATAACTGAGTGGTGTACTATTGTATTTCCATGCTGTATTTGTTTATTATATTTAATAATATATTCCTCTAATCATTAAGAACCACGTTTCCAATCCTAAGAAAAGTTACACTATGTTACTAAACATATTAGTTTTCTACTATACAGAAAATACATTTCCCCTTCAAAATGTGCCTAGTAGTTCATTGCAAGCTCATATTTTTTAATCTAGATACTTTCAAAGTATTAAAGTGACTGTAAACCGTTATTTTAAAAAAAATTTTATCCTGACATGCTCTGTGCAATGGTTTTGCTCAGAGCAACCCCAATCCTCCTCTTATAAGGTCCCTGGCCCCCTACTAGCGCTTATGGCTCCCCCACTGAGTGCTGACCAATGGAACCCCCATGCTATGGGGGTGCCCTTGCAGACTCGCTCCTAAGACAGCCCCTTGTGTCCATGATCAGCCCAGCCCCCCACTCCCTCCTCACTGGCTGTGATTGACAGCAGCAAGAGCCAATGGTTCCTGCTTCTGTTTCTTTACAAATATAAAAATGAACCAAAGCGCCAAAGGATGAAAATAAGTGAAAAAAAAACTCATGTATGTGTTAATATGGCTAAAGTGAACGAGTTGCTTTACCACATAATTAAAGCAGCTGCAGTGTGAAATTGGTGTGAACAATTAATAAATAATAAAAAGTATACCACGCTAAATGCTAAAAAAATGACATACAGGTAATAAATGATACACTGGTAACAAATAAAATTAATCAAACAGTCCCCCAAAAAAAGGTTCTTGTGCTAGTGAAACAATATACAATGCTGTGACTGAGCAATAGATGGATGATTCCGTTCTTCTTCCGTTCCGTTCCGTTCTTCTTAAGTGCTTTAAATAGGGTGCCCCCCCCCCCCCCTAGTAGATGTGCACTCACCCCTGGGAGTGGACCAACTATCGCATGTATGTATGTCATTTTCTTAGCATTTAGCGCAGTATACTTTTTGACACTTGTTGTTTACAAGTTAAAAATCATTTTTTTTTTGCTAGAAAATCACTTAGAACCCCCAAACATTATATATATTTTTTTCACACACCCCCTGGGGAATAAAATGGCGGCTGTTACAATACTTTATGTCACACCGTATTTGCGCAGCAGTCTTACAAGCGCAATTTTTTGGAAAAAATACACTTTTTTTACTTAAAAATAAGACAACAGTAAAGTTAGCCCAATTTCTTTATACTGTGAAAGATAATATTACGCCCAGTAAATCGATTCCCAGCATGTCACGCTTCAAAATTGCTCCAGCTCGTGGAATGGCGACAAACTTTGACCCTTAAAAATTCTCCATAGGTGACATTTAAAAATTTCTACAGGTTAACAGTTTTGAGTTAGAGGAGATCTAGTGCTAGAATTTAGACATGTGCGCCGTCAATAAATTAGTTTTGTTCCGTTCCATTTCGTATTACCCGTAAATTCGTAATTCGTGTCCGAAATTCAATTTGGATTCGTATGAAATATGAATTTTCATTAGGTTCGTTAACTTTTCATAACAAATACAAAAGTTTGTTATGATGAATTTAAAAAGCAAAAAATACCTTTCTCAATATGGCAGTCAGTCGTCGGACTCATTATGCTCATTATGAGGGGTTCCCACCATTCCTGTGCTGTGCTCATTATGAGGGGTTCCCACCAT